>JANZXV010000004.1:5272950-5286737 GCA_027576455.1 Erythroxylum roigii | reverse complement strand
AGCCGTGTGTTGTTAAGGGGTTGTGAGTTAATAAAATTTCAACTCAGGGTTTTTTTGGCTAATTTTTATATGTCAGGGTTTTTTTAGCAACTTTTGAATAACACAGGGTTATTAAGGCAATAAATTCCTTCTTTCACATTTTGTTGCGCTTTACATATCCTTTCAATATGTCCTAGTTGTCCACACTTGTTGCATCTTACATCTGGCCTCCACCAGCACTTGTGTTCTGGATGATTTGTTTTCTTGCAATACGCATATGGTGGAAAACTCTGAGCATTGTTGTTATTAATCCTCTTTTTGTTGTATGACTTTACTAGAAAAGCGCCTTCTACGATTCTTTCTTGCCTCATGAGTCTCCTTTATTCTTGTGCCTATAATGCACTTAACAATTCTGCCAAACTGATTTTTTCCAAATCCTTTGAGTTTTTGAGTGTTGAAATTGTAGCCTCAAATCTTTATGGGATGGTTACTAGAATTTTTTAAACTATTCTAGAATCATCAAAATTAGAACCAAGAAATCTTACGTTATTGGCAATGGCAATGAGCCTGTTGGAGTAATCCTTGATTGTTTCTGACTCCTTTATTTTTTGTATCTCAAATTCTCTAATCAAGTTGAGTATTTGCATTTCTTTGGTTCTTTCGTTCCCTGCATATTCCTCTTTTAAGAAATCCCAAATTTCTTTGCTTGTCTTGAGCGTCATAATTCTGGAAAAAATTGTTGGTGTGACTCCTGAAAACAAGCAAGCTTTCGCTTTGGATTTCCTTTGTTTCTTTTCTTTGTGGATTTTGATTTGAGCCACTGTTGGATTTGCAGGCAAATCCGGAACGTCGTAGTCTTCATCTACAACTTCTCACAAGTCATTTGCTTCAAGGAAGGCCTCCATTCGAACAGCCCAACTTAGATAATTTCTACCATCAAACACTTGTAGAGTAATGACAATGAATGATGATTCTGAACCCATTGATGTGTGATTTTTTGATTTATGGTGTGGGAAAACGTAGAATGAGTTATGAGTTATAGGTTTGTAGATTTAGAGGTCCCTTAAGATCAAGAGAGTCCTGATACCAAATATTGGTTTTTTTTTATAAGGAGAAGATATGTATGGAGAAGACTCTCAATCTTTATTGAATAGAAGCTTGTCAATTTATACAGTCTTTCTCTAACCAAAATTCAAAAATCAGATAACATCTAATCTAAATCAGCATAAAATAAAATCTAATTTATTTGATAGCTATCACAATAATATTTCTAAATTGATTCTTAAAATCAAGTACTAAATGTCATAATCAAATTTGCCTAAGACCTAGTCTTTGATAATTTATTTCATAAGAATCTGCAAACCTAAGGGATTTTCCAGCACCCTTTCTACTATGGCATAAAATCTTCAAAAGGTTTCTAGCACCTCAATTTTTGTTTTCAATAAGAAACCCAAGTCTTGCCTGTAACATCATTAATAAACGTAACAAAGTACTTATTATCACCTAGAGACTCTTATCTTTATCGGAACACATACATTTGAGTGCACCAGCTCTAATTTCGTCTTCCTTATAGATTTCTTATAGTAAGACAATCGATGCTGCTTTCTAACCACACAATGATCGTGGGGGCTGAGAGAAATTGTAGTCTTTGCAAGGATAAGGATTTTTCAGCTAGCAAATTGATCTCTTCCTCACTAACGTGTCCCAATCTCTATCATCACAAATCTGGTGAAGTATTTTCTTGAATGGTGTGCAATTCTCTAGCATACAACTTCAAGTGTGTCTCATATAGAGTGTAGTAAAACTCACCGTAAGCAACCGTTAATGCTCTTTTAGCACTTGCCATCACCAAAGGTGTGTCGGTATCCTTCTTGGCTAAGCATATTTGCAGATAGCAAATTGAGTTATAAGTCCATAATATGTTGTACATCTCTCAAGGTCAATATGTACCCAATCTCGGTTTAAAATCAGATATCTCCTATGATGCTAGCGAAACTTTGATTGCCCACTTTCACGCTTCCAAAATCATTACTCCTATAGTTGGTGAAATACTCTCTCTTTGGAACACAATAATAAAATGCCCTTGTATCAACAAGTCACTCCAAATCTGAGTGACTAATATGGAGATACTCACTAGTCACAAAAATCAATGCACTTTATCTTCTATGCTTGATGTCACTACTCATTATTGTTATTGTCTTCATCCTTCTGGTTGTCTTGCTTCTTATGGTCTTTCTTCCACTTATAGCAGAACTTCTTTATGTGATCAGGTTAGGTGCAATAGTGATACAACTTAGTCTCTTTACCAACTCTCGACTTCAACCTGCTCTTCGACTTTCCTTCTTCTTTGGGACCTCTGCTCTTGCTTCTTCTTATGTTTTTTTACCACATGAGCCTACATGTTATGGACACTGATTTCTTCCTCCTAATCTCTTCATTAAACATGCTCTTATCATACTCAAAGAAAGCATAGCATCAGGAGCGGAGTTGATGATAGTCATAACCAAAATTTCCTAACTATCAGACAAAGAACTCAATAGGAACAATGCTTGTAATTCATCATCAAGCACAATCTTCATTGTAATCAACTTGTTAATGGTGTCTTTAAAATTGTTGAGATGCTTTGAAACTAGCCTTTAACTTCAGGTAAGCTTTTTAACCAAAGAGACCTTGTTGTGAGCAGTCTGCCTCTCATAAAGACCCTTAAACTTCTTTCATAGCTCGAAAGGATCTGTCTCTTAGGATAGATGACTGAATATGTTGATATCAATCTACTGTCTAATAGTTCCTAAAGTCTTCTGCTTCAACTTTTCCTATTCTTTGTTTGTCATTTTCTCCCGTTTAACGATACATTATCTTTTGTAATTCTGTCCAGATTGATTGGATCTTACAGATCCTTGCAATAAAAGAGATCTTCCCTCATTGGTCTCTATATTAAGTAGTTGGTCGATGTTAACTTCATTATAGAGCTATTGCTACTCTCCATACTTAAGGCTTTGATATCACTTGTTGGAGCTCCAAGCAGTAACACTCACAAGATCTCTAATATCACAACTAATAACAAATTATTCACATAATAAAAATGACTGAAAAATTACAAACATAGGATTTTAACGTGGAAAACTCTATAATGTAGAAGATAACAAGATACAAACAATAAAGGTCTTGAACACTCTCAATCAAAAAGACCTCACAATACAACTATAGCTAATCTACTCTCGGTCAAAAAGACCTCACAATACAACTATAGCTAATCTAAGTCTTTTAACTTTGTTTAAAGTGTTCTCAAAATAGATTTGCTAACTGCTTCTAGAACTGAGTACAAATTGAATATATACATGTACGCAAGCACGAACGCACGCGCACGTGCGTGCGCGCACGCACACACATCAATACTACTCACTCACACACACACATCAATACTACTCTTAAACAAAATTTTAAAACTAAAATTTAATAAAACTATAGTTGAACAAAGTCCTTTGAACCCTAAAATTCTTCAAATATGAGTATTTTGTCTTATTCACTATTGCTTTTAAACTTTTTTTGAAAACGAAAATTAAATAATTAAAGAAAAGGAAAATCACAAGGTCATCAAAAAGGGAAAACCCTTTATATACAACACAAGAAGAGAGCCGACAAGAAACAAGTCACCTAGTGCAGCAATAAGAACCTATGACAATGTAAAAGTGGAATAAAACGTTTATAGTCCCCTGGCAAATCGTCCAGGACTTTCAAAGACTACAATCTCGTTCTTCTATCTGCTATAGACGTAAGGCATGGCAAACAGTAGAGCTACAAGTTACATTCTTTTTCAATACAATCGCCTGAACGTCAGACATGATTAAGAAGATCAAACTCTCTCTTATAGAAGATGTGTTCTGGAAGCGTCGAATGTTCTTTTCTCTCCAAAGCGAGTATAAACATACCCCTAAGATAATAATTTGTAAAGATTTGTTGGAATCTGCAAGTGAAAAAAGATAGCTAGTGATATCCATAAGCTTGGACCCTGGATCAATCTAGCAACATAAGTCATAGACAGTTCTCCAAATAGAGTAGTTGAAGGGGCAAGCGAAGAAAAGGTGAGGACAAGTTTCCATCTGAAGGGAACACATTGGGCAAGAAGGATCCATGTGCACATAAGGAATACGATCAGCTGTGGATAATTTATTCTGAATAGCTAACCAGAAAATGAAGGAGATCCGGGGCGTTAGAAGACTGCTCCATACTGTGGCTGACCAAGGAACAGGGTTTGCGTCGACGCAAGTTGTCATAAATGAAACGATTAGTCAATTTGTTCAATGGAGTCCCCTTCCAAAAGAAAGTGTCAGATTCTTGAGGAGTTGGGGAATAGCTAGGTTGAAGATGGCTCAGACTTCTTGGAAATTTCCACGAGTTCCCATCAATGAATGCTATCATATGTGTTTTTAGAGGGAACAAGGGAGAAGCACCTGAGGGATTCACCTGAAAGATTAAGGGACTGCAACTAGTCCAATTGTCGTACCATAGAGAGACCAGACGTCCATCTTTAATAACACAGAAAGTCTCTAAGCGAATATCGTCCCTTAACTTTAGAAGCTGGTTGAGGAAAAAAGAGAAATTGGCTTTCGGCTGAAGAGCCCATATGGAGTTTCCTTTAAGAAAATAAGTATGTAACCATTGGATCCACAAGGTTTTCTTATCCTCCAGTGTCCACTATAGATGTTTGAGAATCAAAGAGCGATTAGAAGTTTTAATGGAAAGAATATTCAAATCGCCTTCTGCCTTAGGATAGCAAAGATCAATCCATTTCACTTTGGAGGCGCCACAGTTAACATTCGAATGGCTCCATAAGAAGGTTCTAAGAAGCTGTTCAATTTCTTTGATGATGCTTTGAGATAAGAAAATATGGGAGCTCCAATATACATGCAAGGAATTAAGGACGGATTTAATAAGCTGAAGTTTACTCGCATAAGACAGAGATTTGTTCATCCAAGATTTAATCATTTTCTTAATCTTCTCTAAGAGGGGGTGACAATCAGCATAGGAGAGCCTTTTAGTAGATATAGATAGCCCAAGGTAAAATAGTGGGGGATCTTTCGACATCATACTCGTGGCTTCAGAAATGGAGGATGCCATAGTCGCCACACCTTTAGACAAAAGAAAATGACTTTTAAGCAAATCTTTAAACTTATCTTCAATTCTTCAAAAGGTTAAGATTTATAATATATACTCATTTTAATCCAATGACACAATTAAGACCTCTCCACTCCTATGTAAAAAGGATTCCTTCTGATAGTTGAAGAAAAGGAGAAGAATATAATCCATGAACGAATAGGAGGGAGGAAAGAGACAGTGCAGTGGTAGAACCAAAGCAGAAAATATCTCCTAATATCTCCATCCATGCTCTTTGTCTGTCCCTCCAAGTTCCCTTCACTCACAATATCCGTTTCATGTTACCAAATACCAATCCTGATCATGCATTTCTCATCTTTAAATTTTCTGCTTGTTTGGGCCTATGCTCTTTCTGGGACCTATTTATAATAGAAATGGCAAAAGGGTTTAGATCACACGTACCATCAAATTCTTTGGGCTACCACACCAATTTACTAACTACTCTTCTATGATGTTTTAGAACATAGCATGTAAACACTCCTTATAGTGCGTCTAACTATCAATTACGAAGAGAATCGTGCCTCATTTGTAAAATTGTAAACTTAATACACAACGTTTAAATACCAACTCTATCTCCCTGCATATTTCCTAGTCACATTCCTCATTAATGGGTAAAATCATACCTCATTATTTGACCTTAATGTCTGATCAAATTTCATCTCTGAATAGGTGTATGATGAGACATGTTAGGTTCTTTACACGACATAACCTGCGAAAAAAAGATACGGTGATGACACGTCATTGGGAGTTGCGCCCAACCTCAAACAACCAAAAGTGTAATGAATACTAAACTGAACCACCCAACCAATCCCATGTGAGGAAACAAAGTAGAGAATAGCTACACAGGGCGTGCAAAAGATCACAGGCAAAGCAACAATTCATGACGTAAAAATCTAGTGTAGGTCAAATTATCGTGTGAATAAACCTTTCTGGGTAATTGACACTCATGGATGAATCTAGTAATTGTCAGATAGTTTGAAGGTCTCATCAGGTCATTTTTCAATTTGTGGTCCATAGATGTTTCATTATAATGGAATTCTTAGTCTAAATTTTTACGGCGGTTTTAAGAATTGCTTTTCTCCTGGAACTTTGGAAGGTTATCCACTAATTGGCCCTTCTATTTGACTGAGATTCATGTTCATTCCAACTCTTAAGCTCAGAGATAAAGATGAGTCGATGAACGCATCTTGCCAACTTGTGGTCAACGCCCCACTAACGAGGTAGCTATGGGGTTTTGATGAGGCCAGGCAGGCAGAACTTTTAACTGAATTCAGTTGGAAAGCCAGAACGCATCAATGCGCTACCGACTACCGTTAGGTCCACACCCATCTTTTTTGCAAGCCGTGAAGAGCCAATTGGCGTGAGTTTGTTGTCAAAGGAACGAGAACAGATCTCTATTCCCACTGCTTTATTCCCCCTTATTCCCAAGCTCATCCATCCATTCATTGCAATAAATTAGATGAATGAAAATATTTGAGCATAGGGGAAATAGAGTTATGAGAGCAAAAGATCTGCTCTCCAAAGGAACAGGTTCAGCAGCAATTGGGTGGAAAGTTCACTCTTCTGTTACCCGAGATCCCGTGAAGCTCCCTCCTTTCATTGATCTTGAGAAGGTAAATTTGGTAAAGTAAGATGTGCTCATCCACATGATAGGACAGTTTCATGGAGGATATTTGAATTATATGACCAATCCATAAGCAGATGTTACTACCTTTTACTTTTATTATAGTTTGCTCAAATCTCTGTACATCAAAGGAAACACCTGAGAATCCTTCAATAATATCATTGTTTATGTGGTATCAAGTTATAGTAGAAAACTTACGATGTTATACTTTCAGCTTTCAGCCTCAAAACTCATTAATCATTGATCTATGAGAAGAAAATTGGATTACACAATGCTGACTTGAGGACTAGAACGCCTGCCCTTGCGGGCTTCTTGGCAAGTTCCATCCTCTGTATTTGAGTCTCGCTGACTATTGATTCATTTTCTCAACTTTGAACATATCTGAGGAAGTAGAAGACAGAAAAGTATTTAACTTTGAACTAAGTTAGGATAACGTCGAAATCACTAACTGTCCACTCTGCTTCTTCACTCTTGTTGCTAATGAAAATTTCGGTACCCGTATCAATGGATGTCCAAATTCTTGGAGCAGGAGCGGTACCTGGATCCTGTAAGAGAAGAAACAATTCAAGTATAGGTACCCATCTTACCCAGATTTACAAGTCCTTTTATAAGAGGCTTGTTAAATTAACTAACCTGATAGAAATATAGCCTACTAGATAGCTCCCCAACATCCAGCTCCCAGGTTCTGGCATCACCCACCCAACCATCGCCTTGTTTGGTCGGATATCCATATTCAGACCAGATAGGATGAGGCAGCAACTGAACTAACTCTTGTGCCTGAGGATTGCTGTAAGGATCGCAAGTACTAACAGGTTGCTCTAAAAACTGAGCATTCCCTGGAGCACAATAGTAGTGATACGCTCTATATGGGAAGTGGGCTGTATCATTTCTGTAAATTTTTTTATTGTTTGGAGTAATGTGGTATGGTGGGCAGTTCCCTAAACTTGTAGCACTGCACCAAGCTGGAGTTTCAGGATTAATGATCATCTCGCTGTATCTGGTTACATCAGTAAGCACATCTCCATCACAAGAAGCACCATTGTTCTTCCAGCAGCTCCCAATATCTGTCAAATAAAACTGGCTCTTGGGACCTCCCCCTTTTTTGATATCCAAAGTCAGTCTAACCTTGAAATTAGGTGATTCTGGAAGCTGAAAGACCATTAATGAGTGGCTGTTATTAAGCAGGAATAGTGCAATAAGGGGAAAGCACTCTAATCTAATGGCTCAAGATTTATCCAGTGCGATATGCAAATTGACGTCACATACATTGTGTAGTGAATATACATTAAATGATGATCAACACAAACGTTTAAAATATATCCACACGTAGACCAAGTACTTTTATACACAGATATTTTCCAAGAATTGGAATAAGAACAATAGCAGGTTCACTAGTCTTAATCTGATTAGGAACTGATCTGGCTTTGAGTTCTTGATTTATGGAAGAAAAGTACTTAATGGTGATCAAAAATCTGATATATCCTTCCAAGTTTCTCGCAGGATAGTTGAGCAAAGCCTAACTGGAGCTTCAATGTAAAATATAGCCATTGGTTTGTTTTCAAATGGAAACCGGCAAAGATGACTTATCAAATCAAAAACAAACAAGGCGGAGGGAGCAATGATGAACTATTTCTTTTTTCTTATTCAGAAGGGGGAGTTGTTCAAGGATAATGCAATAATCTCCTGGACGTAGTCCCTATCATGTCAATTAAGAAAAGCATGTGTTTGATAATGCTTTGCCTCAACTGATAAGTTACTCCAGAAAAAAGAATAATTATTAATTAGCTACCCAATCACTAACTTGCCTTGAGCTCTCAGAAATCATTGAGTCGTCATTAAGACAAAGAAAAGAAGGCCTGCATATTACTCTTTCTCAATTAGAAGATCTGTTGCAGTTAAGACTATAGAACAAAAAAAAAGAGGCAGACAAATGCTGCCAGATTGGCTAAAATAGGTAAAGAAATGAAATAATTTGGAATTGATTCGAAAAGCTAACATTAAAAATATTTTGTACTTACGATTTTGAGCATTCCTCTTGTATCGTAGTGATACCCGCCAGAGAAACCTTTGGTTGCGTCAGCTCTGAGGTACAGCATTAACCATGGATACTTCTTCGAAGTCCTGAGCTTGTGGTTAAAGATCCAACTCCCCTTACCAACTCTTTTCACCCAAGCTACCTCATAGAAAGAAATTCCACCCAAAACTCTTCCAATATCAGATCCTAAATCATAAGTACCATTGAAACTTCCCATTAACGTGTCACCACCTAAAAGCCCTGTTGGATGATGATAGAGTAAAGGTTGATTCATACACCCATCTCCAAAACAAGGAAACCTATTTGGGCTAAATGGTGGAACTTTTTTCCCATTTTGAGGACACAAACCAGACATTGAATCATAGTTGCCATTTTTAAGCATAACCATCCAAAATTGCCATGGTTTTGGCTCATCAGCAACCTCACATAAAGAACCCAAATATTGCTCCTTTTGCACTGCATAAAGGTCTGGATTGTTTAAAGCATTTGGTTCCAAACCTGGGAATCGTTTGCCTACACCAAGCTTGTTATCAGCTTCTGTTACCTTGTGTTTCACCACAGGACCTATGCCACAATAAGAAACATTTTAAGCGCAAAGAACTATCTTTCAACAAAGATAAGCATACCAAATGAAAGAAAAGGGGCATACATTTAGACCATTGTACCAAACAAATGTCAGATAACTATCAAGTTCGTTGAACAGTAATCAAGATAATGAGTCAGATGTAGGAGAAGAACTGAAAAGAACGAAACTTGAAAAGGAAAGACCCACTCTTTAACAGTCTATCTTGCTTTCTTCTATGGTGGTTGTGCTTACTTGATAGATCAAAGCAATCTGCAGCTCTCGGGCTACCCATGCCAGGAGCTTCTTTACCAACTTCATTGCAGAAGTTCCAAGCTTCAAAGCCCACTCTCAAACCATCTCTTCTCATGCCAGGGTCTCCCACTGCTGAAGTATATTGCTTCCCGCGAGCTACAGAGGCACACAAAATGATCACATTTACAAATAGAAACACGGCATGCTTCAATTGGATATCCATTGTGACTCACAAAGGTAACTCTGTTTTTCAGTGCTCCGTAAACAAAACTGGGAAGCGGCTACTTATAACTTCATAAGCAGAGGTGAGATTCATGGGATAGGTTTTAACCTCAGCCGGTTGTTTTAACCTTTTTCACAAGTTTATAATTATTAAGGCCAAAGATTCATAAGAGCATAAAGTGCCTTTCAACTCTCGTGTGAGAAAGAAACCAAAGTGATATACTTACTAACTGATATTTGAGTTAATCCAATGCCTTGTTGTTTTCTTCTTTTTTCTGGCTCTTGGGAAACTTCTGTTACTGTCCCGCCTATGGCTGTAAAGTGCCAAAGGGTAGCAAAGGAAATAGGCGTTCACCTGATTTTTCACAGCTGTAGTTGTTTGGCTGTGTGTTTGACTTCCACTTAAAGTTACAATCTATTTGGTGAGTAAGGGACCACACGGTAGTTGGTTGGACACTTTGGTCAAAAAGAGAAACAAAAGAACCGCCTGTTGTCTACTTTATCCCTTGTAGCTAATCTTGAGGTGAAGTAAGAATTCCTTGGATTAAGGGATTTAGCAAATTATGTTATCAGTGCATTATGAGTTGTAACGCGTAGTTCTCTATATTTCATATCAACCACTTAACCACATTTTGTTGCGTAGTTCTCTATATTTCATATCAACCACTGAACCACATTTTGTTACGAGTCTGAAAAGATTATTCGTTTAAGATAAACTACTCCGACATTAAATCCAGAACAAAAAACGTGTAATGCAATTAGAAAAATAGCAAGTGCCAAGTTTATATAAATTAAGAAGCAGAACAAATAAAGTAATTGGCAATAACGTCTACTCAACGAAACCTCAACCACCTATTTTTGCTCTCTTACATTACTTTTACCTTTCCTTGGTCGGACCATCGAGCTATGCTTGTCCAGCTTCAAAGGCTGCCTCTGCGACTCCATCGGCTACCTCTTTTTCGATTTCAAAATGCTTGGCTCACGCATCCCGGGTTTGTTGAGGTAGTCGCATCGCATTGGCTCCCAGTTAAAGAGACGATGAGAAAATTATTAGCCCTTTTCTCTGAGCAACTCATGAGTTGGAATCGCTCAGATTTAGGAATATTTTCCAACGGTAAAAACGCCTATTAGCGCGCCTACAAGGTATTCAGAGGGCAATGATAGGGGAACCTTTGGCCTTGCTCTTAGAACTGGAGGAAAAACTTAGTGGGGAACTGATGCAGGTTTTATGCGAGAAGGAAATATTTTCGCACCAAAAAGCCCGGTGTGGTTGGATCTCGAAAGGGGACCGGAATATCAAGTACTATCATACCCTCACCCTCTCCAAGTGAAAGAAATTGCATATCAAGAGTCTTATTGACTCCCGGGGAAATCAAATCTCTGATCCCGTTCAACTGTGCCAGACTGCCAGTTAGCCAGGGATTATTTTGTTCACCTGTATACCCAAGAAGCAGGACCCATCCCTTGCTACCCGAGCTCTGGAGTTTCCCCTCCGCTCTCGGATGCCCGTCTTCAGGATTTAAATCAGCCTATCCAAGACTTCGAAATCAGGGTAGTCGTTTTCGATATGAACCCCAACAAAGCTCCTGGAGTAGATGGATTCAACGCCCTATTTTTTCATAAACAATGGGGACAAGTCGGGTCAAAGGTGATAAAGTACGTGCATGAAGTCTTCAGGCTGGAGAGATGGGAACAGGATTTAAATCAAACCACTCTGGTCCTAATTCCCAAAACACCATCCCCAAGGACTATGACACATTTCCACCCAATAAGCCTCTGCAATGTGCTATACAAGATCATTTCCAAAGTTATTAATCGGTTAAAACCCCATATGGATTGGCTAGTTCAGGCGCCCCAAAGTAGTTTTGTTCCTGGAAGACAAATAACGGATAATATTATCATCGTCCAGGAAGTCATCCACTCTATGCGTAAGAAGAAGGGGAAGACTGGATTTCTAGCACTCAAGGTAGACCTAGAAAAAGCCTATGACCGGCTTCGAAGGGACTTTATCCAAAATACGTTACAGGATATTGGACTTCCCGACTGTTCAATCTCATTCATCATGAAGTGTGTTACGACGGCGACCTTACGAGTCACATGGCAAGACAAAGTCTCTAAACCCTTTAACCCCTTTAGAGGTATCAGACAAAGGGAACCCCTCTCACCCTACCTTTTTGTTCTTTGCATGGAAAGACTCGGTCTACTTATCACACGAAAGGTGGAAAAAGGCCTATGGTTTCTAATTAAGTTGAGCCCTACTGGGCCTCCGTTATCCCACCATTTCTTTGCAGATGACCTAGCTCTCTTTGGGGAAGCTACGAGTACTCAAACCCAGGTCATTGCTCACACATTGGAAGAGTTTTGTCTAGCTTTAGGTCAACAAGTGAATACTGACAAAACTCAGATCTACTTCTCCAAGAATGTTTCCCCCTCCATTACGCGTAAGCTCAGGCATGACCTCCACATTGCTAGTACCACTAACCTTGAGAAATATCTAGGAGTCCCGCTGTTACATGAGAGGACATCTAGGCAAACGTACCAATATATCCTTAATAAAGCTCACAAAAAAATAGCAGGATGGAGGGCAGGCGTTCTGTCGCTCGTCGGCCAAATTACGCTTACCCAGTCTGTGATCTCGGTGTTGCCCACCTTTACGATGCAAACTGTTCGTCTCCCGCAGCAGTTATATGATGACTTGGAACGCATCATGTGAGATTTTGTTTGGAACTCTAGGGAAGATCACCAGAAAATGCATTTGGCTAATTGGGAAGCGGTTTATAAGCCCAAAAAAGCTGGGGGACTGGGCGTAAAATGTATTCGCCCATCTAATGACGCTTTATTGGCTAAGTTGGGCTAGGCAGTGATTACCCAGCTCCAAGCTTTATGGGTCAAGATCATACGAGCTAAATACCGCTTAGACCCATATCATATTTCCCTTACTATCGCGGCCCGGAGCTTTGAGCGTTTGGCGGGGCATCTCTGCAACTTGGCATGTCGTTCGCCACGGTTTAAAATAGACCTAAGGAAATGGCCAGCGAATTCTATTCTTGTGGGATAATTGTTGGACCAATGGTGGTTGACAAGATTAATTCCACTTATGTTTTGATAATAACAAGATGTATAGATTTGATTAAGAAATTAATTGCAGAAATTATTGGATTGAGAAGTTTATGGAATGTGTTAAGAAGGAAATGATTTTTAACTGATTGAGGCATTAAACATGAAGACATATGGGAAGTATTAAAGAAGGAAAGCATTAAAAGTGAAGAGTATGGAAGACTTAATGAAATATACCCGTTGGAGAGGAAGATCTCGAGTTATACATTTGACAAGTCGAGTTATCAGCAAGCGAAGGTGGAAAAATGTTAGACAACTCGAGTTACATGTTTCACAACTCGAGGTATCTTAGAGAAAAGCTATACACCTCGAGTTATCATGAGCACCTCGAGGTATCGCAGGGCGGAGATGTTTCCGAAAACTAAACAACTCGAGTTATGAAGAGTGACAACTCGAGTTATGTACACGACAACTCGAGGTATGCCTAAGACAACTCGAGTTATGAGTGAAGAAAACTGCATCTGTCAAAGGAAATCAGCCACACATGGAAAGTAATAATTGGGCAACGGCTACAACATCTTTCACAACGGCTAGTACTCGTCCAAATGGTCCATAATCATCAAAAAGGGGCTGCAAATATATATAAGAAGATCAAGGAACAAAAAGGGTGATCTAAGATAGTGAAAAGCATCATACCATTCTCAAATCAGCTCTCTACTGCTCTCATTGATATTCAATCTGTTATTTGAGCATTGTTCATACACTTTTATTCTCAAATTGTGTTGTGATTTTGAGTGATTAAAGTTAGTCACTTGTGAGGTAGGATTTGTGCCGAAAAACAAATCGTTTGTAAGGTTGCTTGAGCCGGGAAATCAAGTGTGATTGTAAAAGTTCGCACT
>JANZXV010000004.1:5231737-5243238 GCA_027576455.1 Erythroxylum roigii | reverse complement strand
CTTATTAATTACATGTTAAAGTGTCTTGAAAATATAATATGTGTAATCTGTGTAATTAAGATGTGAGAGAAATTAAAGGTTAATTTTAGAAGTAAAATTATAAACATGAATACAAAGTCAAGAATGACACTTGTTATAAACGAGAGAGAGAGTAATTATCAGTTTCGCCGTTGAAAAACGAGGGATATGATTTTCGTCTCTTTGTTTTGCACAATCTAAAGCATCATGTCATTGTACAAAAAACAAGAAGATATTAGTGCAACTTCCAAGGAGATAGCTTTCTAGGAGATAGCTTATTAGAAAAGAGAAAGAGTTTTGTTTGACAATGAACAAAAGAGTTCCATGCCTTTGACCAATTTTGGTTTAGTTGGGTTCCCGTTGTTGGTGACCATGCCTTGCAACGCTTGCACGTCAAGAAAAGAGAAAATATATTAAAGAATAGTACATGGCTTATTCCCTTGAACTTGACAAATTAAAAACAGGTGAAGACTTACAGGAGTTGGGGAGGAACTAACTCTATCAATAAAGTCCGAAACTATTAGACAGCCAGCTCTTGCGCCAATAACGCTGGTTTGAGACTGACATTTGGGCTAGTTACCTCGTACCAGAAATTCTGTCTTTAACTTTGTAAGTATACGCATACTATATCTTTTAGTTGCCACCTTTTGGGTTTTGCTTCTTTGCAGCAAAGGACATCTGCAGCTATGGTGTTCCAATCATTGTCTTGTGTGTGCTTCTCTATGCGGCAGCGCACCATTTTCGGTTTTCGTAGGAGTTGGTGGCCCTTACATGAGTAGGTCTTACGTGTTTCTGTCAGGAATATGACAGCAGTTTCAGAGTTCACTCTTCTCCGACCACATCCTGTTTTCCCCTTACTCTAGGCTAACGAGGCATTAATGCAATCTTCACTTATTTTGGCTTAGTTTCGTTATAGGTGGAAAGAAAAAAACACTTTTTCCAATCTCCCCTCTCACCTTCTCCCTTCAACTATCTCCCTTATACTCGCGTTGACATTCAGACGTATATCTTGTTTTGTTCGGTTATCCTGAAGAAATACTGTTTTGTAGTTCCCATTCAGGTGGAGACCAGAAGTTGCTTTCCGTATGCTAAAACATCAAACCTTCACAGACATCCAATATTCATGCTTCTTACTGCCCAGTTTGGTCCTACCTGTAAGTTGTAACGGATTTCCCATTTTCCACGAAATTACGCGACCGACGGGTTTAACATGCTCTTCTGCTTCTTTCTCCGTGGGGGGGTTGGTTTCGTTTATATATTTACATGTCCTGCTTTTTCAGTTCCTATGTATGTAAATAAACAAGGGACCTTTATGCAGTTATAGGTTACTCTTAATCACAATCCCCAGTAATATATCCATCTAAGGATGCTTCGTTGGTTAATTTAATATAAAAGAATTTTCTCTCATATTCTTTCCTGCAAGTTTTCTTTGAACATTAATTTTTATATGTTGCATTATACCACGAATTTCAAGTTCTAATTTCATCAATTATTTGCTTTTTTTCGGCTGCAATATTCATCTACATATTTGCAGATTGAAAGAAGCTGACAGCTGAATCAACATCTTGAGTTGAAAGTTATGGATGCAGAGATCGGCACAGGAAGTGTTAAAGATACAAATGACGCCACAGCTTCTCCGGTTATTGACAAGGGCGTTGACAATGACAGAAACACAGTAGAGGCAGAGAAGAATGGAGGAGATGAGAAAACGAAAACTGTTCCATTTTATAAGCTCTTCGCCTTTGCAAAACCTGTGGACCTCTTGTTGATGATAATTGGTACGGTTGGAGCTGTTGGTAATGGGTTAAGTATGCCTATTATGACACTCCTATTTGGTCAAATGACTGACTCTTTTGGACAAAATCAGAACAGCAAAGATGTTCTGCCCGTAGTTTGCCAGGTACATAATGATTTATTATAAACAAGAACATGCGCTCAAGTTTGAGAATGAAGCATGATCGTAGGAATTTTCAGTCTGTATTCTGCATGTAGTTGGGAACACAAGATGTAATAAATGATGCCATTGATTTGTTGTTATTATTAGGTGTGCCTGAAATTTGTGTACTTGGCCGTTGGGTGCGGTGTAGCATCATTTCTCCGTAAGTAGCAATAACTCAAGACTGAAAATGAACCTTCCAAGCGCTGTTTACTGAGAAACTTATATTGTTGGTTGTCAGAGGTGGCTTGTTGGATGATCACTGGAGAAAGGCAGGCTGCAAGAATAAGGGGTTTGTATCTGAAAACGATACTGAGACAAGAAGTTGGTTTCTTTGATAAAGAAACAAACACAGGAGAGGTTGTTAGTAGAATGTCCGGTGACACTGTTCTTATTCAAGAAGCCATGGGTGAGAAGGTACTAAGCTGCTGCGAAATTGAATCCAATCAAAGAACTTAGATCCTTTTATTCCTCTGGTAACATTGCCTGCTACTTATGCGTGCAGGTTGGGAAATTTATACAGTTGGTATCGACTTTTATTGGAGCATTTGTTATAGCATTTATTAAGGGGTGGCTTCTTACACTTGTCATGCTAGCATCTATTCCCTTGATGGTGCTAGCTGGTGCTGGCATGTCCATCATGATATCCAGGACGGCATCTCTTGGACAGAATGCTTATGGAAAAGCAGCAAATGTTGTCGAGCAGACGATTGGCCCAATCAGAACTGTAATATTACTTTACAAATACACCTCTCAGAGAATGGCTTTTGATTAGAAAAGCATACTGATGGAAGTTTGACTCTGATGGCAGGTAGCATCATTTACAGGGGAGAAACAAGCTATCGAGAGTTACAAGAAACATCTTATTACGGCTTATAAGTCAGTCGTTCATGAAGGTTTTGCTGCTGGATTAGGTCTTGGCACGGTTTTTGCAGTAGCTTTCTGTACTTATTCCTTGTCCATATGGTTTGGAGCGAAGATGATACTGGAAAAGGGGTACTCTGGAGGCGAGGTGTTTAATGTGATTATTGCTGTATTGACTGGATCAATGTACGTATCACTCTGTCCCAACACATAAACATGTATGTACTGATGCAATATCTGATTCCATAGATTGGATTATTTACTGATTAGCTTCTCATTGACTATTTAGGTCACTGGGGCAGGCATCCCCCTGCATGACAGCTTTTGCAGCTGGTCAAGCTGCAGCTTATAAGATGTTTGAAACAATCAACAGAAAGCCAGAGATAGATGCTTATGACACAAAAGGAAAGATATTGGAGGACATCCGTGGAGATATAGAGCTGAGGGATGTATATTTTGCTTATCCAGCTAGACCTGATGAACAAATATTTTGTGGATTTTCTCTTTACATCCCAAGTGGCACAACTACAGCTTTGGTTGGTCAAAGTGGAAGCGGAAAGTCGACTGTCATCAGTCTGATAGAGAGATTTTATGATCCACATACTGGTGAAGTTCTTGTGGATGGCATAAACCTCAAAGAGTTTCAACTTAAGTGGATTAGACAGAAAATTGGTCTTGTTAGCCAGGAACCAGTGTTGTTTACATCTAGTATTAAGGACAATATTGCTTATGGAAAAGAAGGTGCAACTACTGAAGAGATAAAATCGGCCATTGAGCTTGCTAATGCTGCTAAATTCATTGATAAACTCCCACAGGTGATTTCAGCAGCCTATTTATCTCCATCTTTCTGGGCTTGATTGATGGAATGTGAATTTAAGTTCAATTTGTAATTTTATCTCCAGGGACTGGACACCATGGTTGGTGATCATGGTACTCAACTTTCTGGTGGACAGAAGCAGAGAATCGCAATAGCAAGAGCAATCCTGAAAGATCCACGAATTCTTCTTCTAGATGAAGCAACCAGTGCACTTGATGCTGAATCAGAGAGAGTGGTGCAAGAAGCACTAGATAGGATCATGGTCAATCGAACAACTGTGATCGTGGCTCATCGGCTAAGCACTGTGAGAAATGCTGACATGATTGCTGTCATTCACCGGGGAAAGATAGTAGAAAAAGGTTCCAATGCTAAAACCAATTTAATCACGTTTTCCCAGTAGCGAAGTTTCCTTCACCTTTATCTTCTTCAAATTGGTTTTATTCTCTCTTTGTTTTCAATCATTCTGTATAAACAATTTTTCTTATCGGGATTCATTATCTGAAATTCGTTTTTTAATTGTTCTTGTTCAACATTCAGCCAATTTTCTCCATTTTGTATTGGTGAAAAATTTTCCCTTCTCGTTGACAAATGTTTTGAAGGTCTATGGCTTTCATTACTGATCCTAGCTTTAATATTTCAGTAATTTTCATAAATGATATGACAAAAAGAAGGTCAATTTATGACATAGGAACTGGTTTGCTCACTGGTCAGGTTCACACTCTGAATTAATCGAGGATCCTGAAGGAGCATACTCACAGCTCATACGCTTGCAAGAGGTCAACAGAGGTTCAACAGAAGTAGCAGATGAATACAAAAGGTCGAACAGCAGTGGATCCTTCAGACAGCCGAGTGTAAGAAATTCCGTGAGGAGGTCCATAAGTCGGGGATCATCTGTGAGTAGTAGTAGACGATCTTTCACAGTCTTCGGTTTGCCTATCAATGGACCTGAAAATTCTGAAGTAGAATCTGAAACTTCAACAGAAGAATATAATCGAAAGGTCACATTGCGTCGCCTAGCATCTCTTAACAAGCCAGAACTTCCAGTGCTTGTAACTGGAACGTTGGTGGCAGTTATCAATGGATTGATCTTTCCCATTTTTGGTACACTGCTTTCCAAAGTGATTAAAACGTTTTATGAAACACCTCATGAATTGCGAAAGGATTCGAAGTTTTGGGCAATAATGTTCTTGATCCTCTCAATAGTGTCCCTGCTAGTTTGTCCTGCTCAGTCGTACTTATTCGCCGTTGCTGGTGGCAAATTAATCCAACGAATCAGAACTCTTTGTTTCGAAAAGGTGGTTCACATGGAGATTGGTTGGTTCGATGAGCCACAGCACTCAAGTGGTGTTATTGGTGCTAGGCTCTCGGCAGATGCCGCCACAGTTCGTGCCTTGGTTGGTGACACATTGGCTCAGTTGGTTCAAAACAGTGCTTCAGCCATAGCTGGTTTAGTCATTGCCTTCACTGCCAGTTGGCAACTGGCATTCATTGTCCTTGCTTTTCTTCCTCTGATAGGCCTCAACGGATACGTTCAACTAAAGTTCTTGCAAGGTTTCAGTGCAGATTGCAAGGTATGGTCTTATCACATAATTCTAATTCCATGGTATTGATCTTTCTATTCAAAATTACTGATGAAGTAATAAACCTCATTAATTGCAGGCAATGTACGAGGAAGCAAGCCAAGTTGCAAATGATGCAGTAGGGAGTATAAGAACTGTTGCCTCCTTCTGCGCCGAAGAGAAAGTGATGGAGCTGTACAAAACGAAATGTGAAGGTCCTATGAAAACAGGAATAAGGCAGGGAATGATAAGCGGAATCGGATTTGGAGTATCTTTCCTATTACTGTTTTCAGTCTATGCCGCGAGTTTCTATGCAGGAGCTCAACTTGTTCGTCATGGGAAAACAAACTTCTCTGATGTTTTCCAAGTGGGTAAATTTTCCTTATCTATAAAAATGTATATGCTTTTTCTCTTACTGGTTGCCTACACAATGAGAAATTTTTTATTTATGAATCTAACGTCCATTATCCATTGTTCAGGTGTTCTTTGCTCTAACTATGGCAGCCATTGCAATTTCTCAATCAAGCTCCTTTGCTCCAGATTCTTCCAAAGCAAAGGCTGCTGCTGCCTCTATATTTACCATCCTAGACAGAGACTCAGACATTGATCCTAGCGATGAGTCAGGAAGCAAATTAGATAATGTAAAAGGAGAGATTGAGCTTCGTCATGTAAGCTTTAAGTATCCGTCTAGACCGGAAGTCCAAATTTTCCGAGATCTCAGTTTGGCTATTCATTCTGGCAAGGTGATCATCTACATCAAGCATTCATTACTTTATCCCGTCAGAATAAGAAACAACAGATTAATCTATATATATGTTGTAGTCCAATTGAAATTTTTTCGTAAAGTTAATGTGATCCTACTCTTTTCAGACTGTTGCATTGGTCGGCGAAAGTGGAAGTGGAAAATCGACTGTAATTGCTTTGTTACAAAGATTTTACGATCCTGATTCTGGTACTATAAGTCTTGACGGAATCGAAATTCAGAAATTCCAAGTCAAGTGGTTAAGACAACAGATGGGCCTGGTGAGTCAAGAACCTATTTTATTCAATGATACGATCAGAGCCAACATTGCGTATGGAAAAGGAGGAGATGCAACTGAAGCTGAAATTTTAGCTGCATCAGAATTGGCCAATGCCCATCGGTTTATCAGTAGCTTACAACAGGTTAGCCGTTAGCCTCATTATATTTTTACATCACTCTCATAGATAACCGCGTAGCTTCACTGGAATTGAACGCTTAACTCAGTTGCTGATTATGTCCAACAAAACTAAAACGCAGGGATACGATACAGTAGTCGGAGAGCGCGGAGTCCAACTATCAGGAGGCCAAAAACAAAGAGTAGCCATTGCCAGAGCTATTGTGAAAGATCCAAAAATATTATTGTTAGACGAGGCAACCAGTGCATTGGATGCAGAATCTGAAAGAGTGGTCCAAGATGCCTTAGACCGAGTTATGGTGAACAGAACAACAGTGGTTGTAGCCCATAGATTATCCACTATTAAAAATGCAGATGTTATTGCCGTGGTTAAAAATGGAGTAATTGTAGAGAAAGGAAAGCATGAGGCTTTGATCAAAATCAAGGATGGATTTTATTCCTCCTTGGTGGCACTTCATTTGAGTGCTTCAACTTAACGTGTCACATGTTCCCTTTTTTTTTTCCCTGCTCACAATCTACGCAGAAGCTCCTGCGTTTCCTTTTTCAAACCTGACACGTAAATGCTCACATTCTTCTGTTACCCAGTGATGTATCATGTTATGTCACAATCTTTGAAAATGTAAACCAGATGAACAGTTTCGTTTCGCTATTGTTTTGTCTCACAATGCTTTGATTTTGCCCACCTTCTAGACTTGCCAGATTGGAGTGGACCTGATTTTGCTTTAGTCACAGAGTCTTTGATAATTGCGTCCATCATTCCTATCAAACGCCATAGATGAGCTGATCACCAATCTTAGTTCAGTCTTTCTAAGAATATAGAAATGGAATATGCCAACTGGAGATGACAACCCGCCCACCACCCTTAATTTCATGTTTTTGTCCATGTCTTCTGCTTGCCAAAAGCTCCTTAACTTTAGGGGGCCAAGCAATACGCTAGCTGGACTAACAAAAAGAGAAGGGATGGGAACCTTACCTAACAAGAATATCGGGACTGGGTACTTCCTAGACAAGTTAAGATGAATAGGCATTTTCACGAACTATATGAATAGCCCCCAAAAGAGACACTGTGACTAGCCGAGGTGGAATTCTCCGAGTGTGATTAAGGTTGTACATTGAAGCCTTAAAGACTCTTATCACCTTAAATAAGGCTTGCTTTGTTTTAAGACTTATATTATATAAAGAAAGCTGAAACCCTTCTACACGTTCTCTGGATTGTCCTGCTGCTGCTCAATTCTGGCATCTCTTTATTAATTTTAATAATTTGAGCTCCTTTTGGAATATTAATATGGAAGATTGATTGTTATTGAACATGAAAAGCTCTCATCTCTCTCATGACCATCTTAGTTGGCCTACTATCTTCGGCTTAGGCTGTTGGAACTTTTGAAAACGAAGGAATGACAGAGTTTTTAATTCTGGTATGTCTTTCATTTTTAATACTTTGCAAAGTATTATTTCTGAAGCTAAATTGATTCAGGATACCTTCAACAAGTTGCCTTCGGAGAATAATAGTCCTTCGGGTTTAAGGTTAATTTTTTGGAAATGTCCGCATTCCCCTTTTATGAAGCTCAACACTGATGCTTCTTTGGCTGCTTCCACGAGAATTGCTGCAGGTGGAGGGTTGATTCGGGATCATAATGGTCGCTGGAAACATGGATTTGTTTTCAAGACGGGTCGTTGTTCAATACTTCGTGCTGAGTTGAGGGCTCTCTATTACGGTATTCAACTCACTCATAAACTTGCCTATTTGGATGTGCTTGTTGAATGTGATAATGAGATTGCCGTCAAGATGTTGACCTGTGGTGTTCAAGCCACCTCCTGTTGTTTGCCTCTCGTTGCCAGAATTTTAGACTTACTGAAGAGATTCCATAATGTGAAACTTACTCACATTTACAGAGAAGGAAACTTTGCAGCTGACTCCCTTTCTCACCTTGCTTTTGATTTTCATCCTGGCTTTCATGTTTTAGGACAAGTTTCCCCGTGTTAGTAGATGGCTTGATCATAATTTAATAGGGGTCTCTTATATTAGATAGTTTGCTGTCTTTGTGAGCCTTGCTCACTTTTACCTTAAAAAAAAAAAGAAGAACTTTTAATAAGTTCTGAATTAACTAAACAATTTACCAAAATTCATCTGAAGCATGACGCTACAAATGCTCTCTTTGAAGTTTGAAGTGTAAATAGTAGAATTAAATTACGTGATCTTTTCTAACATGATAGAAAATTGAAGTTGATTATTCCAGATACGTCACCTCAATACATCATATATAAATAAGAAAAGTTTAGGGACTGTTTAATTCCACATTTATTTTTTATTATAATTTTGAGTTGTAGTGTCTTCATTTGGTTTCTATTTTTAAATAAAAATATGCTTATATTAATTATTGATAATAATTAATTACTAAATAAAAGTAAGAGATAAATTAATTAAATACTAAGTAAAAGTAAGGGATAAATTAATTTTACTTCATAATTTATAAAATATATTACTAAATATTAATAATAAATTTATCAAATAAATAATAATATAAGTAAAAACTTAAAATAATATTGTTTTAATAAAATCAAATTTTATTTCATAAGTAACTGCTTTAAAGTATTTTGTTTGAAGATGAGATATTTAAAGCTATCTCAAATACATTAAATTATTTTTCAAAATATTTTTATTTTAAATTTAATTGGAATCACGAAATTATATTATTCATAATTTCATTAGAAATTAATATTAAAACATATTATGAAAAGATACTGAAAAAACTTAACTGTCTATAAATTCGCAGAATATCCAAAATAAACTCTTCGGTACGAATAAATAAGCACTCTCAACCGCGCAAAACCAGAAAGTAAAACGCCGACGTTTGGTAACGCAGTTCGGCCAACTTGCCTACGTCTGCGGGACCCTCACCCAGATTAATTTCTTCCACGAGATGATGTATTGCGGCAGCCACTTCAAAGAAGAATTCCAACTCCAGCCACTCGACAACGTCTACGCAGTCTTCTCACAAACAGCAATAGCTCACACTTTTAGACTGCTTGAATGAAGAGATAAAATCGTCTATAGCAGCACCAACAGAGAATCTCGCACAAGCAACAGCAGCGCCACCACAAAGCATTCAACCAATAGATGAAATCCAGCACAGCAGCAGCCTCACACAAGCCAAACACCAACAGCCACACTACAAAACACAACTAAAAAAAATAGACTCCACGAAACCAACTCAATCAGATGATAAAAACCAAACAACGCAGCAGCCAATTAGCAAAATATTACCACTGTTTCTCATGCACAAAACCTTGCAAAAATATTCAGATCAAAGGATATTAGAGCAGCAGCAAAAACAAAGAAACACCCAGCAGCCAATTAGAAAACGAAACGCCCAGCAGCCAATCAAACTTTTCTCTTGTATAGTTAACACCAAAAGAACAACCCAACAGTCGTATATTGCTGCACTCAAAATAAAGCCTCATACCAAACCACACAATAAGAAGAAGAGAGACATTAACGCAGCTGCTACTTTCCAAAGGCACACACACTATTCCTCACTCAAGCAACACATGGAAGTCTGCGCAGCACCACAAAAAAGGCAACCCTACAACACTGCCACCTCAGCCAAGGAACCATATCACCATTTCAATTGATCACGTAATCTTTGAAAATTCCCTTTAACAAATCCTTTGATTTTCCTTGGAAGAGTCCTTTCCAAATAAGGACAGTATATGATCAATTAGCAACAACCGATAAGTATACTAATTAAGATTATATTTCCAATTCAAATTTCAAGTGTCATCTACTTTCAAAATAGATCTTCAATACCCAAACCTCAATTAAGACACATCTTCAAGGATTTTAATTTCACCGAAACTAGGATTGCATCCTTATCACATATTTTATATGTCCAATTAAAAATGCCAAAATCAAACAAAGAATATATAAAATATATTCTAACAAATATCATTTTTATTTAATAGCTCATAAGCCTAAGTCATCTCCAATAAATAATTATGAACACCTTTTTATCATAGCGTTTACCGAAATTCCTTATAATTAGTTCCTTATTTCATGGTTAAGTACTTCATATATAGTAATCTTATGTCATAAATTATTTAGTTATACAAATTCCTTATAATTACTGATCATATTATAAACGATGAATCATTTAGTCTTTATTCATCCCACAAAGATTAAGAAAGATTAATAACCTTTCACTTCTATTAGAATATGGATATACGTCTTATGGTCTAAGGTTGACCATCACTGTTATATGTTATTAGCTTTTTGGTCTGCTTTCTTATCAAATAACTCTACAGATATGTGTCTAATTATTGTTTATCTTTTTCTTTAGCAGTTGAGTTCTCTTTATCATAAATCCTTTTTATTACGTAGATTTAAAGAGGTTAGTGCATAGAAATAAACTGATTCAATTATTAACCTGTTCCTATATGAAAAGAACTGATTGTTAGGAAATTGGATGCTTGTTCTAAAGGTTATCTTTGTTTTATCACAAGGAAAAAAGTATAGAGTTCATTTATTGATCAATGTTCTTCAGATAATATTTTTTTTACATGATATTAATTGTATAAGAAGTGGAATTGTTCATTATTTACATGATCTTAAGGATTTGCAAAATAGTAATGCAAGCATTCAGTCAGTTAAACTTAAGTTTGCAGGAAAGTTATTTAAGATCTTCTCTCTTTTATACTAAATCTCCTTTCATACAATGGAAAAAGCTATGTAGCTATTGTCGGTGTGAATAGGGTCTATCAATATTATAAATACTACAAATATTATTAATAATTATTTTGTTGGGTGCATCGATACATACTGTATATATATTGGTTCGGTCGGATTCTGCTGAGTTTGAACGTCGTTGTTCTGATCCATGGCCTGTGTGACTTTGGCTGTGAAATACCTGCAAAACATATAACGGCGGGCCAGGAGTTGTTTCCCGGGAGGCCCCTCCGACGCTCAAGTCAATTTTTTTGGGTTTCGGCTGCTGTAAACAGAGAAAAGTAGGATCGTATTGTCATACCTGAATCTCAATAGAATAGTACCTTATATACCTGGAGTTACCGCTAGGTTTAGGTCTTTACGTGAGTCGTTGTGTTTGCATGGGAATCTATCTCCCGATGGGCTGAGCGGGCCGTGGTTGTTGGGC
>JANZXV010000004.1:5194549-5207467 GCA_027576455.1 Erythroxylum roigii | reverse complement strand
GATGGTCAAGTGCACTTGTCCTGCCCGCTAGCGGCATTGGAGTTCCTTTTAAGGACTCCCATAAGTTCACGGCTACACTGGACCGCTATGCGGGAAGGTGTAGTACGTTCTGTTCACGGCTACACAGGACCGCTATGCAGGACTGTGTAGTACGTTCTGTTTCCTGGACCGACCCAAACCATTTCTGATGTGTTATGTGTTTTTGTTTCTGTTAATAAATGTGATGCATTCATGTTCTTAAATTGTTTATGAATTCTTTGATAAATTGAGAAATTTTGAAAAATAAGAATTTGATGAATTTTCTACCGTGAAATTTTTTAATTTGATTATGAATGATTTGAAAGGTGAAAAGTTTGAGAAATAAGCATTTTGCCAATTTTTTACTGTGAAATTTTAAAATGGAAAAAGTTTTGGAAAAATGATTTTTGCTTATTTTTTTGTTATAAACATGTTATCCAGGAGCTGTAAAGCTCACCCCCTTTCATCCCCATCTCCAGGTCATCATGAGGGAGATCGGATGAAAGTCATACAAGACGTCCGTTCATTATGTTCATGTTTGTATTTTCAAGTTAGATTGTTGTAAAAATAAAAGCTTAGGCATATGTTGAGTATTGTGGGGAATTTTGTATTCTTATGTATTTCGGGTTTTTTTTAGATTAATGTTATATCGTGGCTTGAAAATGCCACTTTTGTTTGGTGATGTATTTCTTTTGGAGTATGTAGATAAATTATGGATGTGTGTATAGATTAGAAAAGTGAATTATGGTTTTGTATATAATTTGTATATGATGATGATTGGTTGTGTTTGTTTATGCTGGGATTCCGGACAGGAGGTCCGATGAATTGTGTTGATGGATGGGAAATATCGAAGTGCTCTTTGTTTATGGTTTGATTGTTTTAGACGAGTTAAATGAATTGAGGAAATTTTTGATTGAAGATGAATTTCCAATTGGGAAATTGATTTGCTTTGTATGAGATTGAATAAAGATGAATAGAATGAAAAGAATAAGAGAAAAAGAAATTGTACCGATTTGGATTAGTTTAGACCGAGTGTGTCTTAGAGTTTTCCAACGCTAATTTTTCTACGGTATGTGTTACCGGATGTCGGAATTTTGATTTAAGTTTGTTTCGAAATTGAAAGATTTTTTTTTGTAAATCCGTTTCCGCTTTATGACTTCCGATTCGATTTGTGTTTCATTTTGCTTTGGGCCCTCCGTTTTCTCTTTGGGCTTTTCGTTTTTAGTCTTTACATTCGCTTTCGCTTTTCTGTTTGTTTTTCCGGTTGGGGTCCGGTTCCCAAATCGGGTCCCAACAGGTTGTAAGGAGCACAACCATTTGAATCAAGGCCACAAGCCTCCTCTACCTCAGGTACGTCATTAGAAGATATGGTTAAGTCTATTAACTAACACTTTGCAATTCCAACAGGTGTGCAGTAGTTTCATTAGGAGACTAGATCTAAATTTCAAGAGGTGAATTCTATCATTCATAATTGGTAAAATCAGGTGAGCCAAATGGAAGTGGTGATAAATCGTCTATAAGCTCAAAGAGGAGGAAAATTGACATCACAACCTAAGACAAATATGGAGAATGTTAGTGCAATCACCTTGAAGAGTGGTAGGAACCTTAAGGACCCTGAAAGAATTACTCAAAGGATGGATAATGAAGAAGACATTGAGAAGGAGCTTGAAGAAGAAAAGGATTTACTATCAAACTTAAAGGTAAATGTTAAATTCCTAATTGTTGTAAAGACTCCTCCACCTTTCCTTAGCAGGTTAACAAAGTCAAATAAGAAGTATAAGGATAAGGAGATCTAAAAGACCTTTCAAAAGGTTGAGGTGAATATCCCATTATTAGAAGTGACCAAGCAAGTGTCGAGATATGCAAAATTCCTCAAGAAATTCTGTACAAACAATCAAACATTAAGAGATAATGAAATGATTGGGATGAGTGAAACTATTTCTATAGTTTTTAAAAAGAAAATACCTCCTAAGTGTAAATACCCAGACATATTTACTATTCCTTGCAAAATTGGCAACATTAAGATTAAACAGGCTATATTAGATTTACGAGTATTGATTAATATGATACCTTGTTCCATGTATGCTTCCTTAGGTTTACGACCATTAAAAGAAACTAGTGTTACCAGACAATTCAATAATTGTACTAATGCTTACCCAGATGGGGTGATTGAGGATGTACTTGTGCAAGTAAATGAACTCATATTTCCTGTTGATTTTTATGTGATTAACATGAATGATGAAACTTCCTATAACTCAATACCTATCTTACTAGGAAGGCCATTTCTAAACATGGCCTAACTAAGATAGATTTTCGTGAGTGTACCCTTACGATGGAATTCGATAGGGAAATTACTCATTTCAATATTTTTGGTGTTAATAAGCACTCCCATAATGACCACTCTATTTTTGCAATTAATGTGATTGACTTTTCAGTACAAGAAGATTGTAAGTGAAAGCATACAATTAAACAAAAAGTGGTTTCAACAAATGCGAAGACCAAAGTTTTTAATGTCTCGTTGAAAAGCTTTATCATTGGTCAAATTTTGTTTCTTTATTGTGTTAAATATAAATTGTTTTTGCATAAATATCATCCTTATTAGGTCGATTCTTCTGTGATAACTAATGTACTTCCTTATGGTGCAGTAGAGATAAAAATCTTTAAAATAAGGAAAACATTTCATGTAAGTGGTCATTGACTCAAACCTTATCCTGATGAAGGTCAAATGGAAAATGCCAAAGTTATGATTCCTAGAGACTAAAATTTTATAACTTGTTAAGGGAAACATGGAGTCGAGCAAACGACAATAAATGATGGCACTGTTTAGGAGACAACCTAAAGGAAGATTATCTCTTTTTATTTACATTCTAGCATTTTTTGTTTATTTTAAATGCTTCATTTCTTACATTTGATGTGACATTGGGGACAATGTAAGTTTTAAGTTTGGGGGTGGAGATCTTATTTTTCATTCATATTTTTAAGCCTGTTTATTGGTTATGTATGTTTTTTTGCTTATGTGTATTTCTTAGGTGTTTTAAAAAATCAAACAAACAAACAAATGTTTTCTCTTTTTCTATTGCTTTTAAGACTATATAGTCAAAATTATAGAGTGAATTGACTAGAAAAAAAAGTCATAGAAAATTGAGCATGTACTTTTACTCTTGTGATTGGTCAATATACATCATCATTAGAAGAATAGTGACTGGTGGTTGAATCAAGCCATTGAGATTTTGAGCCTTTATGGACTGACACATCCATATCAGTCTCATTATCTTTTGATCATGTGTGACCTTCATGACACCTACATCCTGACTTTGCTTTGAATTTCTATTCAAGAACACATTTTTAGCAGTTGCATTAACATGAAAATGGTATAGGCACTCTTTATCTTATGAGCTACATTATCCAAATAGCCTACCTATTAATATCATTTTTCCTTTGTTAACCTACCTTAAGTTTTATTAACCTTTCTTTTTGTGTTAAGCACATTACATGCTTTTCACCTTACTAAATTTCCTACCCAACCTTAAAGCTAGTGGAGCATTTGTTGATTATTGATGATTGTGGATGCACAAAAGTATAAGTTTGGGGGTGTGCGTATATTTGGGTTGGATATAATTATTATGACATCATTTTTATGTCTTGTCAATGAATGTCAATGTTAATGTAGCTTCTTTCCATTTTTTTGAAAAAAAGAAAAGAGAAAAAAGTAAGAAAATAAAAAAAATATGTTTAAATAAAATTATCAAGGAGGAAATGCATTTGTTTTGCAAAGTTATTCATGATTAGTCTTTCCTCTTAAAGTTGTATGGAAAGGGTTATTTGACTACGATGTGAATGAGAGACATGTAGTTTTCAAGGATCACTCCTTATGGTTACAAAGTATTGTTTATGAACATCTTTTGTAAGTGATTTATACTTCATGTGGTTTATAGTGTGACGGCTTAAATTTGATCTGTGAAACATAGTTTTTACATTCATCATAGCTGATGTACACAGTTTTGAGTGAATGCTAGTTTTTGCGCTTGATGTTATATTGAGTGTTTTTCTTACTTCACTAGCTTTGATGACTTTTATGCTACATTACCCAAATATATCTTACCTTAACCTTTACCCACATTACAACTTTAAAAGGTCTTTTGATTCATGATTATGCATTTGAATCTTAATGGTGGAGAAATGAAATGATATTCGAAGTTGACCCTTTTAGATTTTGAATTGGACGGCAAGGTCTTCTTGAAGATTGTAGTTCATGTTTAGCGCTTTCCATTGGTGTATAATATGTCACTTTTGGACTTAAGAGTAAGAAGTTATGAGGTTTGGAAAAATGTTGTTACTGTTGGAAATGTCCTTTTATAGGCAGTGCATTTGAAAGGGTTTTTACCTCCTTTAGAGACTAAATTGATTTTTGCATCCTTCATGAAAGTTTTAGATTATGTTTTTATCTTTCCATTGATGTAAAGTATGGAAATTATGGGCTATGAAATAAGAAGTTATGATTTTTACAAGTTGCTATTTCTGTTTGGGAAGAGTGTTAGTGGACAGGATCTTTGAAGTGGTTTTTGACCTCCTTAGAGGCCAAATTGATTTTTCAGTCCTTCATGAAAGTTGTAGAGCTTTCTTTGAGCTTTTTATTGATACCAAGTTTGTAATTTTTGGAGTTTTGAATGAAAACTTATGAATTTTTGAAGTTTTGTGATTTTTAATAGAAAAGAAAAAGAAAAATCGGAATCAGATGGCTCGCGATCGCCACCGGCATTTTTGCCTCAGCGGCTCGCTATCTCGAGCCGTCACGACGGCGAGCCGGCTGCTGTTCTCTGAGGCTTGCGATCGCGAGCAGGCCATTTTTGTCCGAGGCTCGCGATCGCGAGCTGGTCGCGAACGCGAGCCAGCTTCTGATTTCGGTTTTAATTTTTAATTATTTGAAATATTTCCATTCTTTTGCTTATATCTTTTCCGTCCGACATACGATTGATCCGATTTTTAAAGCGCTGGATTTCTAAGACATTCCTCTATCTGTCCATGGAGAATTATGAATGTTTGAGATTTAATTGAGGATGATTGATTAAATCAAAGTGAGAGGATTAGATAACAAGTTATAAGTTGGATACTTTTCTGAACATGGTTCAGTATTTTGGAGATATCTTGATCTGTAGAGCTCCGATTGAGTTTATTTCTATTTTGAATTAAGCGAGAGACATGGAGCTACCAGTTATCTGAGGTATCGAATGTCATTTTAGCCCCTAAGATATTCAATTTCTGGAGTGAAGTTAGGTGTAATGTTTAGTCATGGTTTAGTTTTGGCCTGAAATTGTTTTGGCCATAACTTCCTCATTTCTAAACCAAATTGAGCATTTTTGGTGTCGTTAGAAACGTAAGACAATGAGGAACATTTCTCTAGAAGGAAGTTTTAGGAAATTCCTTCAATTTGATGATGCGAAAAATATCATAAACAAATCATGATTTAATGAATTTTGAGAATTTGATTTTATTTTATGAGTTTGAGAAATTAATTAACATGTTAATGTGAGTAATTAACATGTTAAATTGAGTAAGATCATATGGCATAGTTTGATTGGAATAAATTAAATTAAAGTGTTAAAAATTAAAGTGTTAGAAGGCATGAAGGGCAAATTTGGAAGAACACTTAAGATTTTAAGTTATAAGGCATATGTGGAAGGGCATAATGGCCTTTTTTCTTTCATTAAATGAAAGAACAGTGGGATGTCGTATTAGGGGGGAGTAAAACTCGAAAATTTTTAAAGGAATGAGAAAGAAAAGAAAGAAAGAAGAGAGAAGTGAGAGTTCGGTGGAGGAAAGAAGAGAAGAAGAAAAAGAATAAACATAGGGTTTGGTTTTGGTGAGCTTCAAGTGCATTTTTGAGGTTGATTCAAGAGGGAAAAATGAAGAGGAGCATGGGAGTTTTCTTTCAAGCCAAGAAATCCGAATTTTGAAGAGGATTTAAGGTAAGGGTGGATTTTGATCTTTGAATTTTTTTAAAGAGATTTTGGTTTAGATAGCTTAAGAATGTTATGGATTTGTGATTTCTAAGATGAATTTTGGTGATTATGCCCTATGTGATGTTTAATTTTGGATGGTTATTAATTAGGGTTTTTGTCATGAATTAGGGAAATTAAGTGAGGCTTTGGAGAAATTGAAGCTTTGGACAAGTTTCAAGCATGGAATTGAGGTGGGTACCATGTTTATAATTTGATTTATAAGCTATGTATGTGTTTTTGAAAAATCAAGAAAGTGAAAGGGTTTTCAAATTATTGTTTTCGAATGGTTAAATTCATTGTTTTGATATGAATTTTGATAAATTGATAAAATTTCTGAAATTCATTATTTATGAATGAATTGATAAATTATGAAAATTGTTACATTCATTGATTTTGAATGATTTGATAAAATTGAAATAATTGTTAAATTCATTGTGTTTTAATGTTTTAGTAATTGCTATAAATGTTGCATTCTTGAATGATTGAGAATTTGTTATGTGAATTGGATTGAAATTGTGACATTATGAATGACATTGTGTTTGATTATGACATGTATATGAAAACTAAGCTTTCGAAAAGTGCCTTTGGGCAATTCTGTTTTCAAGTGTGAATTGTCTGTTATGTGAGTTTGGTTAGGTCCCATAAGAGGGTCAAGTACACTTGTCTAGGCTTCGCCCGCCTGCCAGCTAGTGGCATTGGAGTTCCTTTTTAGGACTCCCATAAGTTCACGACTACACTAGACCGCTATGTGGGAAGGTGTAGTACGTTCTGCTTACGGCTACATAGGACCGCTATGCGGGACTGGGTAGTACGTTCTGTTTCCTGGACCGACCCAAACCATTTTTGATGTGTTATGTGTTTTTGTTTCTGTTAATAAATGTGGCGCATTCATGTTCTTAAATTGTTCATGAATTCTTTGATAAATTGAGAAATTTTGAAAAATCAGCATTTGATGAAATTTTCTACTATGAAATTTTTATAAAATGGCAAAAGTTTTTGAAAAATAATTTTTGCTTATTTTTCAATTTATAAACATGTTATCCACGAGCTGTAAAGCTCACCCCCTTTCATCTCCATCTCCAGGTAATCATGAAGGAGATCGGATGAAAGAAATACAAGACGTTTGTTTGTCATGTTTGTGATTGTATTTTTGTTCAAGTTAAATTGTTATAAAAATGAGAGTTTGGGCTTATGTTGTGTATTTTGGATATTTTTGTATCTTTGTATTTTGGTTTATGAAATTGATGTTGTATTTGTGGTTTGAAAATGCCACTATTATTTAGTGATGCATTTAGTTTGGAATGTAAACTTGTGTATGATTATGGTATGTAGATGAGATGAATGATAATGTGCCTTGGGTAGATATGATTAATTGCGTTTGGATTCCGGACAGGAGGTCCAATGATGTTGATTGATTGAGAATTATTGAAGTGCTATGGGTATGATTATGTGTTTGATTAAGTTTGGATTCCAGACAGGAGGTCCAATGATTGTGTGGATTGGTTTGGTATATTAAAGTGCTCTTTGTTTATGGCTTGTTTTTGTATAAATCATGTGTGAGTTTTTATCGCTAAAGAAAAGTAAGAGTTTAAAATGAGGGGATATAAATGTATAAGAAGAATCTTATGAATTGAGATTTGGATTTGAGGATGAATTTTCCAAATGGGAAATTGATTTTTGCCTTGTATGAGATTGAACAAAATGAAAAAAAATTACACCGATACAGATTGGTTTAAACCGATTGTCTTAGAGTTTTCCAACGCAACGTTTTTCTAAAATATTTGTTTTCGGATGTCGGAGTTAAGTTTTTGTCCTTAAGCGATTTGTTTCCCTTGATTCCGAGCCATTCGATTTTCTTTGGCTCATTAAGAATTTGATTTCCTTTAGTTTCATTCGTTTTTTGATCCGATTTGCTTTCTGTGACTTTCGCGTACTTTGACTTTCGCCTTATGTTTCCGTTTTCATTTTTTTTGCTTTATGATCCGTTCGTTTGTTTCCGCCGATTTGTTTTTGTTTGTGTTTGTCCCACTTTCATTTAGGATCCGTTCTTTAGTTTTTCCGTTCGTTTCCGTTTTCCATTTTTCGATTGGGGTCCGGTTCCAAAATTGGGTCCCAACATCACCTATACACTTTGCGACTGAAGTATGTGAGAAATGTACTTACGAAGCATAAAAACGTGATATATTGGGTGGACTTACAATATATCTAGAGGTAACCAATAGATATACTATATTTCCAACTCTCTCTGTGATTTTTTTCTTTTCAAACCTCATCACACCCTTCATCGAAGATACATTTAGGAATATGGTCACCAACTTGAAATTCCACTTCTTTGCACTTCGAGTTTGCATAACTCTTATGTCTACTGAACATTATCTCCAGTCTTTGCTAAATCAATGGAATCTTCTCTGTTGTGATCTTGATTAGTTATAGGCCCTCCAACTTCCTCTTGCCTACTTCCTCCCTGGACATTGATGATCTGCATTTTTGTTCATATCATGCCTTTTAAGGCACCACCTTAATGCTACTATGATAGTTATTATTGTAAGCAAACTAAATCAGAAGAAAGTGCAAATCCTAATTACTACTAAAATTAATCATGTACATCTTCAACATGTATTCCAAGTTCTAAATGATCCTCTTATATTACCCATCAGTCTGAGAATGGAATACTGTACTAAAATCTAATATGGTATCTATTGCCTCCTTTAATTTCCTTAAGAATCGATATTTGAACTGTAATCCTAGGTTTCTCTAATGCTCGGTTTTTACTTGTTAGCAAGTCAAGCACTTAGAGGCATATTCAGTCAACTTTTTTTCATACCGTCTCATTAATACTTGTCTTTAATGTTACGATATATTTTGGAGGAACCTAGGTATACATTGTATGCCACATAGTATGATTCTTCTAAAATCTCCTCTTTCAAGTTCTCTACATCTAAAACACATAGTCTCCCATTCATCCTTAGTATAAATTCCCCATCGATCTTGAAATTGGTGCGACATCCTTCTCATACTTCATACATAAGCTTTTCAAGCTTAGGGTCTTGGTCTTGAGTGACCTTAATCTTGCCCAACAATAACGATCGTACTCTAATGCTCATCAATAGTACTTTTGAATCTAAAATTTAAAATTGAGTGCCTTTATCCATCAAATCATGTAACTCTTTAGTCAAACTCTCCTTTCTACTAGGATATATACCAAACTACCCAATGACTTCCTATTTAGTACGTCTGCTACAACATTTGCCTTTATAAGACGATAATAAATTATGCAGTCATAATGTTTTAGTAGTTCTATCCACTTTCTTTGCCATAAATTTAATTCATTAAACTAAAATATATATTTTAGACTCTTGTGATCTGTGTAAATTTCACACGTCTGACTATACAGATATTATCTCCAAATCTTTAAGATACAGATCACTACTACCATCTTAAATCATGAGTAGGGTATTTTTTTTTTCAAGCTTTTTCAATTGCCTAGAAGCAAAAGCAATGACCCTACCATTCTGCATCAACATTTAACCTAGGGCGACTCTTAAAGCATTATGGTATAATTGAAATCCTCTTCAATTGATAACATCAAGAATAAAGTTGTAATTAAACACTCTGTTAGCTTTTAAAAGCTCATCTAATTGGCATAAGATCAAATAAACTGAGCATTATTTTGTATCAAAATGTCATTAAGGCTACTATCTTAGAAAACTCTTAGAAAAATCTTTGATAGTAGCCTACCATTCCTAAAAAACTTCACACTTTTATCATTGTCTTTAGTCTTTCCTAGTTTGTTACAACTTCCACCTTCTTTGGGTTAACTTGTATCCCTTCTTGAGATACCACGTGTCTTAAGAATGTGACACTCTCAAGAAAAAATTCACACTTCAAGAACCTGGCATACAATTAATGTTCTAGAAGTGCCTGCAATACCACTCTTAAATGATGGGCATGCTTCTTGTTTGTTTGCAAAAATGTTGTCGATGAAGACAAGCACAAACCTATCCAAGAATAGTTTGAACACTATATTCGTTAGATTAATGAAAGTTTTTGGAGTGTTGGTAAGACAAAATGACATTGCTAGGAATTTGTAATGGTTGTATCGAGTCCTAAAGGTTATTTTAGGTATATCATGTCCTCTGATCCTCAGTTGTTGATACCAGACCTTAGGTTAATTTTAGAAAAATACTTAGCACCATGAAGTTGATCAAACATATTATTGATTTGGGGTAATGGATACTTATTATGGATGGTCACCTTATTCAACTACCTATATTCAATACAAAACTAGACAACATCGTCCCTTTTCTTTACAAACAGTATTGGTGTAACCCCTGGTGATGTGCTAATCTTCATAAAGCCCTTATCCAATAAGTCTTGCAATTGTTCTTTTAATTCCTTTGAGGTTGCAGGTGCCAGTCTATATGGAGATATACAATTAGAGTTATACTAGGTAATAGATTAATGCAAAACTCAATATCTCTATTAGAGGTAGCCTTGGTAACTCTTTAGGAAATACATATGGAAACTTCTTACTAGGGCATTTTGGAGGCTGATAATTTCTGCAGAACTATCCCTAATTGAGGCTAAGAACCTCTTGACATCCCTATTTAAGCATCTTATTGGCCACTAATTTCGAAAATATGTTGGATGGGATGATCCTCTTATCTCTTTCAAAGTTAAACTTTACCTCACCCGAAATTTGAAACACCACTTTCTTCTCTCTATAATCTAGGGTGACATAATGCCTAAACAACATGTCCATCCTTAATATTATATCAAAATTCATAACGGGTAGCACCATATGATTCACTGCCAATATCCTACCATAAATCTCCACAAAACATGAGTAATAAATTGAATTCACCTCTATGGTATCACTAAAAGGTGTGGATACGGACAAGGATACTTCCATCCAGTTCAATCCTACTTCTAATCTTATAGCAAAGATGGGTGACATAAAAGAATAGCTTGCTTTTGGATTTATTAAAACTCTAGCTTTTAATTTAAGTAGAGAAGAATACTAGTTACAACCACATACAAAGCCTGTGCATCTTAGGGGTGAGGGTGAACACCTTGAACTTACTATAACCTGTATGCTGAGAACTAGAGAACTATCCCTGACTATAGCCTCTAGATTTACTTCCTAAATTCCTCGTTCTAAAACCTCGCCCCTGTAGGGCACCAAATTGTGGTACCCAATATCACTATTGAAATAGAGGTTGTGTCACACAAGAAGAGGTTTACTCATATCTCATTGTTAGATAGTCCCTAATCAGAAGCCCATACTACTAACATCTGTAGTAGCCTTTTAGTGGTATGTAGCATAGGCCTTGGTGTGCCTTACCACACTGTTGGAAAATGGAAGATTTCAAGCTTGATTTTACTATTGTATTTGCTAAAAAATGTAGGGTCTTATTGAATGTCTCCAACTCTAGCCTCTATTAAATAAAACACCCTACTCCATGAGGGTCCTTTCCAAATGCTTGGTTATGCTGACGAAAGAGGCTCCCAACCCAAGTACATATTGATTATTCTTCCTTAACTTATTTGAAACAATCTTTAAGATATATTGACTTAATTGAATGAATTTAGTGGTATACTCATCCATCGTCCTATTTTCATGGTGTAGATTCAAGAACTCTGATCTAATGCCTCTTAAGCTATAAAGGAGAGGAAATAATTCATAAACCTCTCCTGATATGTGATCAGGTCACTACACATAAATATGGAAGGATATGATCTTGATACCAATCTTTGATCACTCCCTGCAACGACGTCTCTACCAAACCCACCAACTAGATATTAGAATAATGTAGCCACATCTTTACCTCATCTAGGAAATCAAATGGTATGGATTATTGCTATTAGTATTGCATCATCATCATCTTCAACATCATCATCATTAAATCTTGAAACATGGTATTGCCAGCTTTTATTCTTGTTAAAAACACTTATATGTCAAATGTAAATGCCTCGAGAACTCCTTGTGACACCTCTGGCTCTTCTACAAATGCCTCTCGAATTATGGTTGTGTTGCACCTACGATGCCTCCCAGTTGAGACAATGGGGTTAGGCACCTCATCCTATGCTGAGGCCTTATTATTGGTCTTTTAGTCAAGTCAGATGAGAAATTGTGCACATTTGTTCATGCTGATAAAAGAAGCAAACAAATGATTAGTACCATCGATTAGAATATATGAGTATTTTGAGTAAGGAAACTATTTTAAATAGAGATTAAATTCTTATATGTCCTTAGTAATAAGTAGAACAAGACCTTAGACCTCAAAATTGTTAATCTAAGATTTGATATCAAAATTTTCACAACTTAAACAGGTACATAAAACCCAAAAATTAAAGCCCTTAAATCACACATAAACTTGACTATTAATGACAAAATTAAAGGTAAAATAAAAAAATACGAACATATGTAAGTACAAACGCAATAAAGTAAAATAATGTTAGTATGCATTTGTAAGCAAAATTTTCAACACATTAAACCATATCATTACAGACATTCGAGTACAAGTACAAGTAGAAATAATTGAAAAGTATATATAGACATAGATATATTGTAGTCGACGCTCCTTGAGGTCACTACTATGAAGGTAGTGATGGTTGACATAAAAAATAGAGTTATAAGGAGTCATACCTCACTAAGTTAATATAGCCCTATGACACTTAATAGCATGCTTACACAATGTACAGTTTATACTAGTAGAATCACATACGTATGATGCATGACAAATCACATGCAATGCACAATAAATCATGGAGAAGAAATATTTGTAAGACCTTAGTCAAAATGCAAATCCTCATAATAATACACCTCAAATGACTGCGGGGAGCTAAGCATCACCAATGACTCAGCTATACACCTATATTCACTTAGTCGTAAGGCTCT
>JANZXV010000004.1:5160131-5170506 GCA_027576455.1 Erythroxylum roigii | reverse complement strand
CATAAGACACCTTTTATTTTAATGAGTTATGATACTATATAATTGTTTATCCTATTTTAAGTATCAAAGTTAATTGTATTAAATCATAAGTTGATTCATTAAATAAAAGGTGATGTATGTCATTACAATTAGCATGATTAACTTCTAATATATACCAATTGGTACAAGTCTTATGGGAAAACCAACTCCAAAAGCTAGCTTGAAGGGTGAGAGAGCTCATAAGCCTATAAAATCCACATCAGTCTCTTTTATTACCGATGTGGGACAATTAGACCGTAACATTTCACCACGCTTCGCAGCCTAGGCGTCCGCGGGTTGGTTGTGCGCTAGACTTTTTCTAGCCCCGGGCGAACACTGCTATATCAGTATCACCGTCCACGTACCCACGGGTTGGCTGTACGCTAGACCTTTTCTAGCCCCGAATGAACATTGCAATGTCGGCGTTACCACTCGTGGGCACGGCACGAGGACTTGAAGTAGTAGTGTTAGCTCTGATACCAATTGTTACAGGTCTTATAGGAGAACCAACCCCAAAAGCTAGCTTGAAGGGTGAGAGAGTTCATAAGTCTATAAACCCCACATCAGTCTCTTGTATTACCGATATGGGACAATTAGACCGTAACATATATATATATAATAGAAGTTAATTATGCTAATTGTAATGACATACGATACCTTTTATTTTAATGAATCAACTTATAATTTAATACAATTAACTTTGATACTTAAAATAGGATAAACAATTATATAGTATCATAACCAATGCATGATTATAAATTGGAGTTTAAGATCTATTTATTAGCAGATATTGTACATAATTAGGAGATTCGTTATTATCTTGTGTACTGGATTTAGTTGTGTATATTCCGTAGTTGCTATGTATATAATCTCTTGAATTTGAAGGAACGTACTAATGAAAACGCATTGCAGAAAGAAAAAGAAAAGAAGCAAAAGAAAAAATATATATTAACCATTGAAAGTGGACTACAGTTAATTTCTTGAAAATTATGCGCATAGTGCTTTGCAAGCCCAGATCATCAAGCAATTATGTTCTCTGTATGAAATCTAAGGGTCCATATTCGTTATTCCTTTTCAGACTTTGCACCCATCAGAAAAAAAATCCTCTTTCCTAGTGCGAGTGTAACTACACTTCCACGTTATGTTAAGCATTATAGGAACAACTGATGATCACATAAATAAAGCATCTCCACTACCAATAGTGAGCGGACGCCAATTGCTCCCTGTAATCATAGACGTCGTGGAACTCGTTTCCTTCACCTTTTTGTAGAATTTGGTGTCTAGTGCTTTATGACCTTCTCTTTTCCTTTTTTCAGCCACCGGGAATTTGAAGAGACGTGGGGTGGAGGCGATCTTATTCTTCAGTTAACTTCCAACTCAAAAATAAACCAAAGAGATTTCTACATTATTTCGCTCAAATTACTTTAATTCTAAACGAAAATTCAACTTCACAACTGTAACATTTTATAATAAAACAACAACAATTATAATGCACAAAAGATTCTTGTTTTATAAAAATAAGATCAAACGTACGTAACCTGTTCTTTTTATTTTATAAAAAAAATTTGTGTGACTCGAACCGACCATACCTTTTAGATATAAAAGAATAATTTTACCGATTATTTCAATGCTAAACAAATTTTTAGGATAAGAAATCGTTGATTGAAAATTGTACCTAATCCATCTTTTGGCAAACATATATAAAAGGTGGGGTTAACGTATGAAAAAAGAATACACAAGGCTTCAAATCAGGAGAATATTTTTAATTGACTTTGTAGTCATTCAATCTCATACTAAATATGCTATTATATTAATTATACTTAAGAAAAAAGTTAAGAAATTATTTTAATGATTTTCAAAACCTAACTTTTCTGTAAAAGGTGAAACCGGACGCACGATTGTCTTAGAAGCTGCACAGAAGTAACCTAGTAATGACGTAAGATAATACGCAAGAAGATACGTACGTACGTAACTTTCAATATAAGAAAAAGGGTAACAAACTCTATAGAATCACGAGGTTTTAGTTCACATCGCAACAAACGTAAATGTTGACCAAAGTTTAGGCTAGAAGATGTTGGTTCATAATTCATTACTTTTCTAATGTGATCGTACACCTACCCAAATCCATAAAGCAGCATGCTGTATGCTAATGGTCACAAGTTTATATTGTGGTCTTGATGATACTGCTCTCCCTTCATCTTTGCCTTTCTATTTGGTAAGGAAAGATTGCTACTACTTGGGAAACATTCGGTCACTCTCTTTTGTTTCTTTTTCCTTTGTTGATCGCAGTTTGTGGCTCGTAAGGGGTTGGTTATTGTTTTATCTGGCAAAAGTCCTGTCTTGGATTTCTTTGGTTTCTTTGTCCCTTCCCTTTTTAAGTTCAATACTAAAAGACAACACAGGTGTGACGGAGACGACCATTCCCAGTCTTCACTTCTTCTAATCTATCTTTCCATTTTGTTGTTGCTCTTATCGATATGGGCATGGATCATACATTCGTTTTGGTTGTCAAATTGTTTTCTTTTTAATTTCCATGAATAAATCATCGCTGATGCAATGACTTGCGAGTTACGCGTGTTACAGTCTGTCCATTAAATCCAGGAAAGTTTTGCGTATAAAGTAAAAGTTTGAAGATTCGCCATCCATCCTGTGGATGTGATATAGATTTGCATATAAAAGTGTTCTTCAACTTTGAATGACTTCATATCTTTGTATTTCAGCTATTTCTTATTGCATGATGTCATTAGTTCCTGTCAAACCGTGTACGCATATCAGTAGCTAGCCTATCACCTCACCCATGTTTTTTTTTTTTCATAATCAAATCGATCAAGAGAGTCGACAAAGAATTTTGTAGATGATGCGTGAAGAGAACAAAAATGATTTGATTTCAACTACCACTAGATCTATTCGTTCTGTCTTTGTTTGTCCTTTACAACGACTTCATTCAATAAACAATGTGACGTAAAGGGGAATTGTTTTTATTAATTAGTAGAGTTGGTCAGGGAGCCAGAATCCACATATCTGACAGTACTGTGTTAAAATGGGAAGTCTTCCCCTTTATAGTCTGTCTTTGTTGGATTCTTGTCTATGTTATTGATAGACACTCAGATAATAGACTTGAAAATAATACACTACAATCCGTTCGATGAGAGGGTGGATGCATACTGATTGTCATTTCCTTCCGGAGTTCTTACTATGAATTTCCTACAAGATACTTGTGCCTGTTATGGTTTGATCGTAAGAAACAACTTTTGTTCATGTCCTGCAGTTTCAGTTAAGTTGTGCTTGATCTGAGAGCAGCATACAGACCAATTTTTTGTTATATTTGGAGTGCACGTCATGGCCAAGGAGAATGGCTATGATGGTGACAAGCGGATGGATGATGCGTCCTCGTCAAATGGGACACAGCATAATAGAAGCTCCTACGTGAATGGGGACAATGAAAAGCCTGTGAAGAGTAAAGGGGAGGATAAAGTGAAAACAGTTCCGTTTCTTAAGCTGTTCTCCTTTGCAGATTCTGTAGATACTATGCTCATGATCGTTGGAACAATTGGTGCAATTGGGAATGGTTTGGCTCTTCCAATAATGACTTTGATTCTCGGGGAAGTAATTAATTCTTTTGGAGAGACACAGACAAATGACATTGTCCAGAAAATTTCCAAGGTAAGAAAACTGAAAACGTTGTGATGATTGATGTTAGATTACTGGACAAGGAGAGCCACATGTTCGAACCAACTTATGATAGCTGCGTGTTGATAAGTTTGATCTGCACAAATTTAGGTGTCTCTGAAGTATGTTTACCTGGCAGTGGGAGCTGGAACAGCAGCATTGCTTCGTAAGTAGATCTCATAATCAAAAGTTAAAATAGTGGTCAAACATTGTGAGCTAGAGACTGAGAACAATCTAATTTCTGTCAGAGGTTACCTGCTGGATGGTCACAGGGGAAAGACAAGCTGCACGGATAAGGAATATCTACTTGAAGACAATATTAAGACAAGATATTGCTTTCTTTGATAAGGACACAAGTACAGGAGAGGTTATTGGCAGAATGTCTGGAGACACGGTTCTAATACAAGATGCAATAGGTGAAAAGGTACTATACTATACACTTCGCCTTCAGATTAAAACAAAATTCAGATAACTCGGTTGATTTCTTGCAGGTTGGAAAATTTCTGCAGCTGATAGCAACATTTATTGGGGGATTTATTATAGCGTTTGTTAAAGGTTGGTTGCTTACCCTGGTCATGTTATCTTCGATTCCCCTTTTAGTGATAGCCGGAGGAACCATGTCCATATTGATATCCAAGACAGCAACTCGTGGTCAAAAAGCTTATGCAGAAGCCTCAACTGTAGTAGAACAGACCATTGGCTCAATCAGAACTGTATGTGAATGTGATGTAGTCGCAGTCAATAAAATTCCTAAGCTCCAAATTCACATTCATCAAAAGCATGTCAATAATTCTATATTTTCAGGTAGCATCATACACTGGGGAAAAGAGAGCTGTCAATGATTACAACAAATTTCTGGTTAATGCTTATAAATCTGGTGTGCATGAGGGGTTGGCAGCAGGAATCGGTCTTGGCGCAGTTATGTTCATCGTGTTCTCTAGTTACTCCCTGGCTGTATGGTATGGTAGCAAGTTAATATTGCAAAATGGATACGAAGGTGGCCAAGTCATAAATGTGATTGTTGCTGTGTTGACTGCTTCTATGTAAGTTCCATCTTTTATTCTTCTACTTGCTTCTTAAACACTGCGCACACAGCAGATGCTTTTTTCTTCACTGAATTTATGCTTTGTTTCTTCATAAATCAATATTTCTTCAGTCCTGCACTTTTGACACGGAGTTCGCAGGTCCTTAGGACAAGCATCTCCATGTATGAGTGCGTTTGGTGCCGGTCAAGCTGCGGCATATAAGATGTTTGAGACTATCAATAGGAGGCCACTGATAGATGCTTATGATACAAGTGGAAGAACATTGGATGACATACGTGGAGATATAGAGTTCAAGAATGTTTATTTTAGTTATCCTGCCAGACCGGATGAGCAAATATTTTGTGATTTTTCTATTCTCATTCCAAGTGGTACAACTGCAGCTTTGGTTGGGCACAGTGGAAGTGGGAAATCAACAGTGATCAGTCTGATAGAGAGATTTTATGATCCACAAGCTGGTGAAGTGCTCATTGATGGTCTTAACCTCAAAGACTTGCAGCTTAAATGGATTAGGGGAAAAATTGGTCTTGTCAGCCAAGAACCTGTGTTGTTTACTTCTAGTATCAAGGATAACATTGCATATGGGAAAGAGAGCGCAACTGTTGAAGAGATAAGAGCAGCTGCTGAACTTGCCAATGCTGCTAAATTCATTGACAAATTACCCCAGGTTCTAAAGTTTCTCCATTTTCACAATTGGTTCTGAAGTAATAATGACTTCGTCGCTATGATTATGCTATTTACATCTCTGTTGGCAATGATTCAGGGGCTTGAAACTATGGTTGGTGAGCATGGCACTCAACTTTCTGGTGGGCAGAAGCAACGAATCGCAATAGCCAGAGCAATCTTGAAGGACCCTCGGATTTTACTCTTAGATGAAGCTACAAGTGCACTTGATGCAGAATCTGAGAGGATAGTGCAAGAGGCATTAGATAGGATAATGGTAAATCGAACTACAGTTATTGTTGCCCATCGTTTGACCACTGTGAGAAATGCTGATATGATCGCTGTCATCCATCAAGGAAAGATTGTTGAAAAAGGTAACCTTTACTATCCAAATTAGGAAAATGTGACAAGTTGATGCCTATTGCTGTTCTTCTGTATATTGTCTCGTCTTACCGTCTTGGTATACTTCCTTAAAACCGGACTTTTCTGTCAATAAGTTGTCTGATTTCTAACTTTTGACATGTCTGAAACAGCCTTATGATATGTTGGTGTAGATCATCCACTTGAGAAGTTGGGATAAACTAGCTCGTGATGTTTCAATTTTTGGTTGCAATTAGATTTGCGGAAATCTCTAGTTATAACATAAAAGTTAATATCAGGAAGAATGAAAATATCATTAATGCCTTAGAACGGGGTAATAAAATATGAGAAACATGCTAAAAGTTTTTTCATCGATGAATCAGGCTCACATACAGAACTTCTTGAGGACCCTGATGGTGCGTATTCTCAGCTCATAAGGTTACAAGAACTTAACAAAGAGTCAGAACATGCATCTCAGGTAAATCACAAATCTGAAATTACTACGGAATCATTCAGACAGTCTAGCCAAAGAAGGTCATTGTTACGATCTATAAGTCGTGGATCATCAAGAAATAACAGCAGTAGACACTCCTTCTCAGTCTCTTTTGGTTTGCCTACAGGGCTTGATGCCCCTAATGACCACATGGAAGATTTAGAAAATTCTCCGCCTAGTATAAAACCCCCGGAGGTTCCAATTCGACGCCTTGCCTCCCTCAACAAGCCAGAACTTCCTATTCTTATATTTGGAGCTATTGCAGCTTCTCTGAATGGCACGATACTGCCAATTTATGGCATATTAATTTCCAGAGCAATAAAAACATTTTTTGAACCACCAGATGAGCTGAGAAAGGACTCAAGGTTCTGGGCACTGATGTTTATGATCCTTGGCATAGCAACATTTGTGCTTAGTCCAATCAGAACATATTTGTTTTCAGTGGCGGGGAATAAGTTAATCCAACGGATCAGGTCAATATGCTTTGAGAAGGTGGTTAACATGGAGATTGGTTGGTTTGACGAGCCTGAACATTCAAGTGGTGCAATAGGTGCGAGGCTCTCAGCAGATGCAGCATCTGTTCGTGGCCTTGTGGGAGATGCACTAGCCCAAATGGTTCAAAACGTTGCGACGGCCATAGCAGCTTTAATCATTGCTTTCAGTGCGAGTTGGCAATTAGCACTAATCATCCTTGCTATAGTCCCTTTGGTAGGCATGAATGGGCTTATTCAAGTAAAGTTCATGAAAGGATTCAGTGCAGATGCAAAGGTACGTCATAAAGTTAATTACCCTGCTTTCATTGCTGGAGAAATTTAAAATATCTATTAAAGCTGTTAACTTTCTTTTTCCAAGAACTGAACTCAAAGTAGCTTTTGACATTCATGGGAATTTTAAAGGTCGCTGGATGATAATTCCGTAACATTTTGATTGATCATCTTAATTCCTTAATGGAAGCAATTTTATTTTGCCTGTAGAAAATGTATGAGGAAGCCAGCCAAGTAGCCAATGATGCAGTTGGAAGTATAAGAACAGTTGCCTCTTTCTGTGCAGAAGAGAAGGTGATGCAATTATATGAAAAGAAATGTGAAGGCCCCATGAAGACAGGAGTGAGGATGGGACTAATTAGTGGCTGTGGATTTGGACTATCATCATTCTTTCTTTTCTCTTTCTATGCAACTAGCTTCTACGCTGGAGCTCAGCTAGTAAAGAGCGGTCATACAACATTCTCAGATGTTTTCCAGGTAGTTATATACACTTTATATAACAACTAACAACTCTTCTCTTCAAACAACTGGAGCTTAAAAATTAGCCCCTTCGTGACTTTAATAATGATACTTGGTTTGCAGGTTTTCTTTGCTTTAACTATGGCAGCTATAGGAGTTTCTCATTCAAGCAGCCTTGCTCCTGATACTTCTAAAGCGAAGGCGGCTACTGCTTCAGTCTTTTCATTCATGGACCGCAAGTCGAAAATAGATCCAAGTGACGAATCAGGATTAATACCAGAAACTGTAACAGGAGAAGTTGAGTTGCACCATGTGAGCTTTAGATATCCATCTAGACCAGATATTCAAATTTTCCGGGACATTAACTTGACTATTCGTTCTGGCAAGGTATGTCCTCTCCGATGTTTAATGTCCTATGTTTCTTTTGAGCAACTAGTGCATAACATTGTTGAAAATGATAAACCATCAGTCGAAATGATATCAGAATCCATTTATGATAACTTTTCCTAGACTGTGGCTCTTGTTGGAGAAAGTGGTAGTGGAAAATCAACAGTAATCGCGTTGTTGCAAAGATTTTATGATCCAGATTCTGGTACTATCACACTTGATGGGACTGAAATTCAAAGGCTTCAATTAAGGTGGTTAAGACAACAAATGGGACTGGTAAGTCAAGAACCTGCTTTGTTTAATGACACGATCCGGGCCAACATTGCCTACGGGAAAGGAGGAAATGCAACTGAGGCTGAAGTCATAGCTGCAGCAGAATTGGCCAATGCCCACAAGTTCATTTCTGGTTTACAACAGGTAAACGGCTACATATTTACCTGGTAAAACAAGCAAACTTCTAGCACTCAAAAAATGATACTATTGTAAGATTTCTATCTTTTTTTTTATTAACATGGTACGAAAAATTGCAGGGTTATGACACTATAGTAGGAGAAAGGGGAGTTCAATTATCTGGAGGACAGAAACAGAGAGTAGCCATTTCTCGTGCCATCGTAAAAAATCCAAAATTATTGCTATTGGATGAAGCTACCAGTGCATTGGACGCTGAATCCGAGAGAGTGGTCCAAGATGCACTAGATAGAGTTATGGTGACTAGGACAACAATAGTCGTAGCACATAGATTGTCTACCATCAGGAATGCAGATTTAATTGCAGTAGTCAAAAATGGAGTCATTGCTGAGAAAGGCAGCCATGACTCTTTAATCAACATCCACGACGGGATTTATGCTTCATTGGTGGCATTGCACACAAGTGCTAAAACTATATAAGCTACTGATTTAGAAAAGAACAAAAAGAAACGTTCTTTTCTTTCTTTTTTTCCCTCTTAAAAATTATAGGCTTACAAGCATAAGAAAATTTCTTTTAACTTGTGTGGTTAGATTTGGACTATGATGATACTGTTGGACTAAGACCTAATGATCGTAGCAGCAATTTAGTTCCACTTCTGTTTTTTTTTTTTGTTGTTTTTTATTTTGGTTTCTGTTTTTGTTTTTTTAATAAAAAAACGAAAACTATTTAGTTCAGATTTGTAATATAAAAATTGGAAATAAAAACCTGTTTGGTTGATATTTCTAATAAAAAAATAAAAACAAAAGCATATTTGATTTTATTATCATATTTCTATTTTTTGTAATTATACTATTATGTGTAATAATTATAATATATTTTGCAAATCAAATATTATTAAAAAATTATACATTAATTGTATAACATAAAATTACATAAATTAAAAATTATGTTAAATTGTTTTAATCAACAAAATATGTCCATCGTACTATAATTATTGAAAATATAATAGTAATATTATTTACGCACTCTTTCATTTCGACTTCAACTTAAGATAATAAGTCACTTCAACGTAATTCACAAACAAATATATTTAATATAAGTATGGCTACGTATATATCAAATTCAACTAACTTACAAATACATTTTACTGTTTAGTTCTCTACAGTAAAGAACAGGCTTCAACGTGAAGATAATAAAGTAATGTGGTAGAGCAAGTTCACTTCTGTAACAATAGGAAGACACGTGAAGACAAGAGGAGAATAATAGGCTTCAAACTCATGCACAGATGCAAAAACCAGCGGAGAAGAGCTATTACTTGAGAGTAAGATTGCTAGGAAGACACGTGAATAAGCTTTGAAAAATATGCTCTATTGCTGCATTAAATGATAGCTACTAAATTAAATAACGTAAAGACAATAATGTTTGACAAGTGCTCCTACGTGCTCTGCTCTAAAGATACATAAAGATTAGCTTTGAGGACTAGCTCTGTGCATTAAATGATGAGAAGAAAAAAGCTATTGAGACGTTACAAGTAAAAATAATAACGTGAATAAAACAGGTACAAAGATGAAGACGTGAAGAAGAAGAAAACAACTACACCTATATACTTCTCTCAGATTTAAAAGATGCGAAAATCAACAAACATTATTTTGGCTCTATATAAGGAATAGGTATTCGTTTAAGTTTAGCAACCGAGGAGGTAAAGCTTGCTGATTTCGGGCCTGCAGAGGTGGTTTTGGAGGGAGATACAATCACTGGCATGGTGGGGACGCCTTACTACGTGGCGCCAAAGATTCTCGCCGGAAGAGAGTACGGTGAGAAGGTAGACGTTTGGAGTGTGGGGGTGGCCTTGTATATTATGTTGACCAGATTCCCGCCATTCCACGGAGAGATGGCGGTGGAGATTTTCGAAGCCGTGCTTAGAGGAAACTTGAGATTTCCACCAAGGGTTTTTGAGTCAGTGTCCTTCGGTGCTAACGATCTGCTAAGGATGTTTCAAGGAGATTATATGTCGAACAAGTACTAAGTAAGCGTCTTACTTCTTATGAACTTCAGTTAACTAAATTATTGTATGATTTGGGTCCTTTTTGCTTATGATTTGGTTTGTGGGT
>JANZXV010000004.1:5063369-5076439 GCA_027576455.1 Erythroxylum roigii | reverse complement strand
TGTGATGTATTGTAAGCACTGTTTGAGATGTTGTGTGTGAACTAGTCTGATTTGATTGTACTGTCTTGGGTGGCATCTACATATCCTCCCAGGGGGTATTTGAGTGTTACATAACTTGTGACCGCCATGATCCCATCAGCTTAATTCAATTAAGGATGACTTGATCAATTCCATGTATTGCGTGCACTTAAAATTTTATTGTTGGAACACCAAGTCGTAACATGGGCCAAGTGGGAGATTGTTAAACTATTTAATGTCCCATGTAACTTATAGATTTGAATTCCATGAAAAGCACTCAAAATGATAGTTATTGGACATTAATTAAAGGGTTCTTAAATGGGTCAAAAACCCTTTTCCCCTCTCTTCCAATTACCAAATGATATGCTGATTGGTGGTGCTATATGAGTTTTAGAAACTTACTGAAAGGTGATTTGAATCATTTTCTGAACCATTAAAGAACATTCAAGTAAGAAGCGGAGAGGAAATAAAACTTCTTTCAAGAACATCAATATCTCACAAAAAATGATAATGGATAAAGGTATATCTAAATAACGTCGATCCATAAATATTTTTACAGTTAAAGATGAAATTAGGGGAGGAGGAGTAGAAACGGGAGGAGGACAAGTGACGAGGCGATGATCTTCTTCGAGGAGATAATTAGGATCGGTGGCAGTACCGTCGTCTAGGTCCAAAGCACTATTGGAGGCTCATGCAATGAAGGACTGAACAAAATCGATGCCAAAGAATCCAAGCAGATAAATGGATGATGCAATGAGGGAGACGACGACAATCTCCCTGAGAGTGACAACATGGAGGGGAGTGGAGTTGCAGATCTTGGCGTAAGAGGAGGTTTACTGGAGAAGAGAAAGGAAAGAGCTACGAAGAGGAAGATGTAATAGTTACTCAGGAGATTCTAGAGGGATCGAGAAATTAGGGAGAGTTTCATGATTTCCACTTTGAATAAATTAGGCCATTCGATAAAATGGAGCGATCGATCTAGGACACATTGGCAGGACGACGAACATCCCCGTTCATGCTTAGTATATTATACTTAAAGAGAATGACACTGATAACGTCATTGTCGCAAGAACTGATTCTCGTCAGACCACATCTCTTGATGCTGGAACACATGTCACCTTTATTTATGCACTAGTTCTAAGAGGAAATGAAGTCTATGGTGAATTTCTCTACTTTGACAAGATTCAATTTTATGTGAAATTACTAGGCTTTACAATTTCCACAATGATTGAGAGATGCTACTTCAATGTACATTTTGCTAAATTACATTAAGCCTTCCAAACATTTGTTTTTTGTTTGATAGATGGTTACTTTTTTCAAGCATTAATGGAAATACTAGTTGTATTTTGTTCAAAGTGTTTGACGTATGTATCTATTTGTTGGATTGGATTATATATATGTTATTAGAGTTTAACGATATATCTTCACTACTACGTGATACTACTACATATTTGTTGAATTGGCAATTGAAATTTTAGTTTTTATCTTAAAATTAATTTTAATACTAATGATTAAATTTATTATTATATGATCATAAATTAAAATTTTTGATGTTTTATTTCTATTTTAATGAAATATTTTGATACGTATGATTTTATAATAATTTAATATTGGTTAAAATTTTTAAACTTTAATTATTTTTTGTTCCATTACTTTAATGTCTACTCTCATTTTTTAAACTCGAGTTGATCAAGCCTTTTCGAGACTTTAAGTCTAGCTATTTGAGGTAGAGATGACAATGAATCAGGTAGACCCGAACTGTCCTAACCCCCACCAAGCTAAAAGCGGTCCAACTCAAATCTTATTATTTAAAAAAACAAAACGAAATCGTCGGATTGACTAGGCGTGGGACCACAACTGTTGTTACAAAGATTTTCTTTCAAGCATTAACTTATCCGTTAGTTGCGCCAACCCTTTTGTACAGTAACTTCACTTAGGTCCGTTAAAGCAAGATTTAGCCTTCCCTCGTGATCGTCAACTAATCTACTTATTCTCGAACGCCTCACAACCTTCTCAGTGTTTCACTCGCACAGCCTTCTAAGAAAACTACGAAAGGACTAAATATTCATGGCAATAATAAGAATAAGAGAGACACGGTAAATGCCAATCTTTATTACTTCTCTTAAAGTATACAAAGGATGTTCTCTCAATCTCCCTCTCTCTTAGTGTCTCAGAAGAGCAATACCCAAATGAGTTATTTATAGACAAATTTAGATGACCAAGTTAGAATCCTAATAGAACTCTACTAGCTAAGATCATATTTTATCATATCTTATCCTTATCAGGTTATCCAATTAGAACTCTATGCGTTAATGATGAGTCATCTAAACTAATAGCACATTGGTCCGTTTAATGCTTTCCCATGCTAACTTCATCAATCATGGTTCGTCCATTTGAGCATACATTAGGTCCTTAGTCTTTTAAGAACCTAGCCTTAGCTAAGTCAGTTCGTACAAGGTTTGAAACTCTTCCAAAACTTGCACCATAATTGATCTACTTGCTAACTTACCTTGAAACTCTCACGTATTCCTGTCATGCTGTGATTTAGCTAACATTTCACTCGATGTTTATCTCAAGCTTTCTTTTAGTCTTACATTCGAAATTTGCATTTCGTCGAAGATTTCTACCAATCTGTACTAATGCATGCCGACGCTTGACATTCTCCTTTTTCTCCTTGCCTCGTCACAAGTCTTTATCTTTATTATATTGTTCTACGTGTTAAACATTAGTTAAGGCTTGTCAGTGTCGGCACGATTATGCTATTATTAGTTGGGGCCTAACAACTGTCGAGCTTTAAGCAAGGCTAGGACTCTAGCTACCCAAGCCTGACTAACTCTAGCGTAACCCGTTAACTTCCGACCAGACAGGTCGAATTCGTTTGTCATCCCTAATTCGAGGAAGTAGAGCAAAGGGGTAACTTAACGACGACTAGCTGCGATGGAATCAGAGTCATTGAAAATTTGGTAAAGGGAGGCAATTTACTACCGAGTGCGAGTGGATGGATAACTAGTTCCATATTTTAGCCGTTTCTCTCTCTTTAAAGGCCAAGCTCAAGCGCGCGTAGAGAGAGAGAGAAGAGCTCTTCTTAAGTCAGGGACTTACTTCGGACCTAGAAATCAGAATACTAAGACAATTCTTCATTACTGTATCTCGACATTTTTGAAACAGACTTTTCTACCCACCCTCTATCCCTTCCCCTTAAGGTATGCCTATTCCAATCCCAATCCCAATCCCAATCCCAATCCCATTCGAATTATGCTGTAAAAACCCTAAATTCCCCTTTTTATTTTTTTCTTTAGCAAGGTCTTATTCAATCTCATTTCTTTTTCTTTTTTTTCGCTCTTTCTTCTCCAGGAGAGAGGGACCTCGGGTATCTGTTTCGTTACAGCACCTAGTTGCTGAATTACGTTGGATGTAAATAACAAAATGGATAAATTTTTTGTCTCTTGGTAGTTCTTGGCTATATTAGGAAAATATTGAGTTGGGTTATGATCAAAATCCAATCTTGTGACTTTCTCGCTTCTTGGTATTTGATTATATTAAGGATTTTGGTTGTTCGAAATTCATCAACTTCATTGCTTCTTGCATCTAAGGTGTTTTATTAGATTCCTTGGTGCTGCATCTCTTGTTATCTGTAGAGTTCTTTCTTGATTTAAGCACATGAGCTTTCCATCCAAGTTCACTCAATTTTATAGCGGTTATTGAAAATCATATAGTTGGTATTGTTGGTGTATTGCTGTTATTCAATTTAAGTCTTACTGCTTTGACTTGAAGATGGTTAATCAACCGAATTCTTCCCCTGGATCTTATGTCACCATTGGTACTTCAAACCATCGCACACCAACGCCTCAATCTGAGAAAAACACCGTTCCTCCTTTCCCTCCAATGTTACCTGGAGCACCCAGCTTTCCTTCTCCCACATTGCAACATGATCTGATGCCTTCTCCAGCAATTAGACCTCCAATTTTAATGTCCCCGGCCGGTGGCATCAAAACTGGAAGCCTAAATCCTCATTTAAGCACTCCCCCGGGCCCTCCTGTTTTCACTTCACCAGTCCGGCCTGCCGCTGTTCCATTTCAAACCTCTCCGGCAACTCCTCAACCAGTTCCTTTCTCGTCCAGTGCATCATTGCCCACATCCTCACCTCCCCATTTTTCAAATGTGTCAGAGGACCTTCAGCATCAAGTTCCCCAAGGCATAGAGGAATCGCCTATTGAGGGATCACCATGTGTTTTATTCTCAGCTCATAAGGTAACACTTTGTTTCCTTCCATTCAAATGAAACAAATAAACTTAATTATAATAAAATAAGATCCTGTTCTGTTTGTTGATCTTGGATATGAGTTTGTTAGGTATCATGATTGTTATGTTTACATCCTCACTATCAATCATCCTGTTATTATTATTTCTGTCATTTATATCAATATCATGGCCGGACTGATGGAATTTCAAGTTAAGAAAACTGTTTTTCATATGTTACTTTTTGCCTATGGAAGTTTTAGAAGTATTATGTCCAGATTTCTTTTATTCAGCACATATATATACACTGATAGATACTTAATTTTATTAGCATGTGGATTTGCTCTATTTGTGAAGGTATTGAAGCAAAGAAAACTATCAAATGTCCCCAGTTTGGGTTTTGGGGCACTTTTTTCTCCTGGCAGAGAGATTTCCACAGGTCCCCAAATAGTGCAGCGTGATCCTCATCGCTGCCACAACTGTGGAGCTTATTCCAATCTCTACTGCAAGGTACTGCTTGGTTCAGGGCAATGGCAGTGTGTAATCTGTTCGACGCTAAATGGAAGTGAAGGTGAATATATAGCTCCAAGCAATGAAGATCTTCGTAATTTTCCTGAATTGTCATCACCCATGGTTGACTATATTCAAACTGGAAACAAGAGACCGGGCTTTATTCCTGTCTCTGATTCCAGGATGTCTGCACCTGTTGTTCTTGTTATAGACGACTGTTTAGAAGAACCACACCTGCAGCATCTGCAGAGCTCTTTGCATGCATTTGTTGATGCACTGCCCCCAACAGCAAGAATTGGAATCATATTATATGGACGTACTGTATCTGTTTATGATTTTTCAGAGCAATCAATGGCATCTGCTGATGTGCTTCCGGGTGACAAATCACCTACTCAGGACTCATTGAAAGCACTGATCTATGGAACTGGTGTCTACCTTTCACCTATGCATGCATCAAAGGAAGTAGCTCACAGAATATTCTCATCATTGAGGCCATACAAGTTGGACGTACCAGAAGCTTTAAGAGACCGGTGCCTGGGCACTGCTGTTGAGGTTGCTTTGGCAATAATCCAAGGACCATCGGCAGAAATGTCACGTGGAGTGGTCAAAAAGGCAGGAGGTTATAGCAGGATAATAGTGTGTGCGGGTGGACCAAATACATATGGCCCTGGTTCTGTTCCTCATTCTCTTACTCATCCAAATTACCCACACTTAGAGAAGATGGCCCTGAAATGGATGCAGCATCAAGGCCGTGAAGCTCATCGTTGGAATACAGTGATTGACATTCTGTGCGCTGGAACATGCCCTGTTCATGTTCCAGTTTTGCAACCTTTGGCAAAAGCTTCTGGAGGTGTTTTGGTTCTTCATGATGACTTTGGAGAAGCGTTTGGGGTGAACTTGCAGAGGGCATATTCAAGAGCTTCTGGTTCACATGGTTTATTGGAGATTCGATGTTCTGATGATATCCTTATTCCTCAAGTCGTGGGTCCTGGTGAAGAAGCACATGTAGACTCACAGGAAAATTTTAAAAACGACACGTCTCTTTCTATACAAATGTTAAGTGTTGAAGAAGCACAGAGCTTTGCGCTTTCCATGGAAATCAAAGCAGATATTAAGAGTGATTTTGTGTTTTTCCAATTTGTGACCCAATATTCAAATGTTTATCAAGCTGATATTTCAAGGGTCATCACTGTTAGGTTGCCTGCAGTTGACAGTGTTTCGGCATATCTTGAAAGTGTTCAAGATGAAGTTGCCGCAATTCTTATTGCTAAAAGAACTGTTCTACGAGCAAAAAATTCTTCAGATGCAATTGATATGCGAGCAACAATAGATGAAAGAATTAAGGACATTGCTCTTAAATTTGGGTCCCAGGTACCCAAGTCAAAACTTCATCGATTCCCTAAAGAACTCTCAATGTTACCTGAGCTTCTTTTTCATCTCAGGCGAGGTCCGCTTTTGGGAAACATTGTTGGCCATGAGGATGAGAGATCTGTATTAAGGAATTTGTTTCTAAATGCATCTTTTGATCTTTCACTTCGTATGGTAGCACCTCGTTGTCTAATGCATCAAGAAGGCGGCACATTTGAGGAACTACCAGCATATAACCTCGCTATGCAATCTGATACTGCTGTTGTCCTTGACCATGGAACTGATGTCTTCATTTGGTTGGTATGAAACGCTTTCTTATCGAGTTTTATAGTTCATCCTTCTGTTTGTCTGAGTGGTTGCTTGTCTAACTAGTTTGATTGTGTAAATGTCATTGATGGAAAATATTCACCTTGGGAACCTGTTTGAGTAGATCAAGGGGTTCTTTTCTTGTCAACTATTTCATAGGTCTTTCCAACTTTCCTATGCAATATTATGCAAGGCCTTAAGTTTATGGTTCATACTTGCAGGGTGCTGAGCTAGCTGCCGATGAGGGAAGAAATGCTGCTGCTTTAGCAGCTTGCAGAACATTAGCTGAAGAGCTCACTGAATTACGTTTTCCAGCTCCTCGAATCCTTGCATTTAAGGTCTGTTTCTCTCGACTATATATTCATAACTTGTATGTCTTTTCCCTTATGTCCAAATTAAGCTATAAGCTTGTTGGAAACAGGAAGGGAGCTCCCAAGCTCGATACTTCGTTTCTCGCTTGATACCTGCACACAAGGATCCTCCATACGAGCAGGTGAGGGTGGTTGATGAAGAAAAGCCTTTTTTACGTTGGCACAAATAGACATACTGTGCATTGGGTTTGATAATGCAATTTCAATTTAATCGAATGCAGGAGGCGAGATTCCCGCAGCTTCGCTCATTGACACCAGAACAGAGAACGAGGCTGAAGAGTAGTTTTCTTCATTTTGATGATCCTAGTTTCTGTGAGTGGGTGCGAAGCTTGAAAGTGGTTCCACCAGAACCAAGTTAAGAAGCGTAAATGAGATAGAAATTGGAAAGCAAGCGAGTGTGTTTCTCCTCAAAGGGGCAGTCTTTGGAGCGAACATCCCAAGTTGGTGCAATGGAGATTTGTTTGTCCTGCTCCTATTCTATGTTTTCCACAGTGAAGGGGGCGTTTGAATTACAGTGGTGATGGCCATGCCAGCCAAATGGGCATCACCATCCATCTAACAAAAGATTTTTCTGACACAAAGGAAAGATGTCACATTAGACTTTGGAAATTGAATTCGGTTTGAGCAATAAAACTATGTAGTCACCTTCCTATTCAATCAGTCCAAGCTTTGCTTTTTATATGTCTAGATTCTCTCTTGAAGCTCTAGGATTAGACGTTTAGTTCCTTTTTTTTCAGTTTTAATGCTTCTTTTAAATATATATTTTTATCATAATTATATATCAGATAATATTTAAAATAAATTATTTCAGTCTTTTATATATTTATTAATAAATTATTTTATTTTACCTGATAGTACGCAACTTTATCGTTACATTGTAAAGAGGCTGTTTTCAATAGCCCACATGCATATGTGACATAATAATAATAAAAACGTAGGTTACAAGAAATAAATACAGAAAGATTGGTAGTATATTCATATATATATCTGATGGTGACCATAATTTGTTATTATCTTTTGCCTTGCCAAGGTCTTGTTTCAGTGCCGGACTTTGGGATATGATAATGATGATGATATTAAATTAAATGACATAATTTTAATTAAAATTAATATATTAAATAATTTAATAATATATATTTAGTTTATAGAAAATTATATTATAAAATAAATATAAATGTAAATATTTTGTCATAAATTGGAAAAGAAAAAGGTATTACTTTCAGTATTTATTTCTATTTACTTTTTTATTTTTCTGATTTGATAAATTAGAAGAAGAAAATCATATTTGTAAAGAAATAAATGAAATTAAAAATCCCATGGTTAAAGCGTAAAGTTCCGTTGAGAGAAAAGTAGGTGTCATGTCAAGTGTTGATAGTCCAGATTGGGCCACGTGTCAACTCTTAAGACTATGGCAAAGACCAAACACGTGGTACGGCTCACCTTATCTCAAATCAATCTTTCCTTCCCTGTCTTCCAAGTTCTAACGATCCAAAGCTCGAGCAGCTGTTAAACTGAAGCGTTCGACACTACATCAGTAAACTATTAGCCATTCTTAAGGTTACACCATTTTTCTTATCTCATTCAACTTCAATCCAGAAGTAGAAATGGCGTCACTATTATGTGATTCGCCTCCTCTGCTGAACCACATCTCTCCGGTGGCTTCCTTTTCCCAATCAAAGTCTCCCCTTTTCCATGAAAAGCACCTCAAGAGAAAAACCCTTTTGGCTTCCTCGTTTCTGGGTATTAAGTCTCCGCAAATATTTAACTTCCAACTGAAAACATCGAGATTGGCATCTAGTGGAAAAAGGAGGATGCGTATGGTGGCTTCGTTAGGAGGACTTCTCGGTGGTATTTTTAAGGGTGCGGATACAGGGGAGTCTACTAGACAGCAGTATGCTTCGATTGTCAGTCTCGTTAATGGATTTGAAGCAGAGATGTCGGGTTTATCTGATTCACAATTGAAAGACAAAACTTCAGTCTTGAAAGAGCGCGCCAAAATGGGTGAAGCTCTGGATTCCCTTTTACCGGTAAACTTTTCTTTTTATTGCTTGTCATCTTCAGAAAAAAGATAAGTGTTTCGACATCTTGAGTAGAAAAGCATATTTGTTTTAGGAAGCATTTGCTGTGGTGAGAGAGGCTTCAAAACGGGTTATTGGTCTTCGTCCTTTCGATGTCCAGCTGATAGGTTAGTTTTGAAGTCTGTACCGAATTGTTACATAACTTGATACTTTCTTGATCTGGCCAAGGTGGTTTCGGTTTCACATTTGGAAGCGTAGAAGTTAATCTATTGTGTTTTTTTTTCCAAATGAAGGTGGCATGGTGCTTCATAAAGGGGAAATAGCTGAAATGAGGACTGGAGAAGGAAAGACACTTGTGGCCATCCTACCAGCCTATTTGAATGCGCTGACTGGGAAAGGAGTTCATGTTGTTACTGTTAATGATTATTTGGCCCGAAGAGATTGTGAATGGGTTGGTCAAATCCCCCGTTTTCTTGGATTGAAGGTTGGCCTAATTCAACGTATGTCATATACTTTCATATTATTGCTTATTTGTTCCTTTTCCTTCTATCTGAAACTAGTGCGCACAGCCACACTAAATTATTTGTGTATTTAAATGGGTATGTTTAAGGCCCCTTAAGGCCACATTGGTCGACTTTTCTATGGGATTTTTCTTCTTCCTTTTTTTTTTTAGAAATAAATTTCAGCTGCCTGCGAGTTGCTTCTTGTTGAGTTGCATTCTAGTTCTTTTTTCTGTGATCTTCTCCATGTTCTTTATTTCTTCTGCAAGTGACCATTAATTCTTTTCATTATGTTTTTTATTACTTACAGTGAAAATTCTTTTGATTAAGCAACCCCTTCTTTTTCTTTTCTTTTTTGGCAGAGAACATGACACCTGAACAACGTAGGGAGAACTACATGTGTGATATAACTTATGTCACCAACAGTGAGCTTGGTTTTGATTACTTAAGGGACAATCTTGCCACGGAAAGTAATTCTTTCTTATGTTCTTAAATTTCCCAGATCAACATATCATAATACTGGCATTATATTTATTGAAGAGCCCTAAGACATACAAAATGGCTTATATTAAATCTTTTCTTGTCAAATCCCGCAGAGTGTTGAGGAGCTTGTTTTAAGGGGATTCAATTACTGTATAATTGATGAAGTAGATTCCATCCTTATTGATGAAGCAAGAACTCCTCTCATTATATCTGGTCCTGCAGAGAAGCCTAGTGATCGGTATTATAAAGCTGCCAAATTAGCTGCAGCATTTGTACGTGATATACACTACACTGTAAGTCTCCTGTGGATGCGCTTTATAACTTTACAGCAGAGACTACCAACTAGACAGCATATTTAAAGTGAAACACAAACTGTTTATCTGATTTGTTTGGTTCTTCTTTTACGGTCAGCGTAATAGAAGCCAGTGGTAGTTTGAAAAGATAGCCTTACTTTTGATATTGTTTCATAACCTACACTTTTGTTACAGGTGGATGAGAAACAAAAAACAGTTCTTCTTACTGAACAGGGTTATGAGGATGCTGAAGAAATCTTGGATGTAAAAGATTTGTATGATCCTAGAGAACAATGGGCATCATATGTAATAAATGCAATAAAAGCAAAAGAACTATTTCTTAGGGATGTTAACTACATTATACGTAGTAAGGAGGTGCTGATTGTGGATGAGTTTACTGGTCGAGTAATGCAGGTGATTTTTCTGCCTGACAAGCATAGTTAGAAATATATGTCCATATCAATGTTATTGTACTATTACCGAAGATAAGCTTACCTTTATAGATACACCTTTTTTCTTCATTAGGGAAGGAGATGGAGTGATGGCCTTCATCAAGCAGTTGAAGCAAAAGAAAGCTTGCCAATTCAGAACGAAACTGTGACCCTTGCATCAATCAGTTACCAGAATTTCTTTCTCCAGGTACCTTTGATCTCAGATGATCATGTTGAGCACTTTGGATAACTTATGCTACTTGATTGATATTCTGTTAAATGAACTGCAACAGTTCCCAAAACTTTGTGGAATGACTGGAACTGCAGCAACTGAAAGCACTGAATTTGAGAGCATTTACAAACTTAAAGTTACAATTGTTCCAACAAACAAGCCCATGATAAGAAAGGTTTGTTTTACCATGCTATCTATATCAACATCTTTTACTTTAATATTTTATTATCTTGAAGAATTTTAACATGACGAGCACAATAATTTTTCCCAAATGATGTAATGTATCTAGTAGTATGATTTTAGTATAGTTTAAAGAATTATATGCCATGTTTATCATCTTAACACTGTAATCTGGGAACTATTTAGCCCAAAGCAGGGTTTACTACTTGTGGCACTTGTTCTTGTTGTACTACTGATGAAACTACCTATCTTCTCAACATCTTCCCAGGAAGAATCAGATGTAGTTTTCAGGGCTACATCTGGGAAATGGAGGGCAGTTGTGGTAGAAATTTCTAGAATGCATAAGACAGGTCGTCCTGTGCTTGTAGGCACAACAAGTGTTGAGCAGAGTGATGAATTATCTGAACAGTTGCAAGAAGCTGGAATTCCTCATGAGGTAAGGTGTTTCTTTGGGGAAAAAATAGAAAAGTGTAAAACCTTTATCACTTATTGTAGGGTGTTCAGGGTAATAAAGTTTTCTAGTTATGGATTGCTTAAAGGTTCTGAATGCAAAACCAGAAAATGTGGAGAGAGAAGCCGAAATTGTTGCACAGAGCGGTCGCCTAGGGGCTGTGACGATTGCCACAAATATGGCAGGTCGTGGAACAGATATTATTCTTGGTGGTAATGCAGACTTTATGGCAAGGCTTAAGCTACGAGAGATGCTAATGCCAAGGTATCAATGCGCTTAGTAATTATGCTTTATTAGTCTCTGCCCTTCTGATTACTTTGTGATAAGCATGTCAATATTCGTATTACGGCTTATCATTCTTGTTGACACTAAGGGTGATCTTTTGTTGACATAGATACTTAGGAAGGTTATTGATGCAACAGAGTTAATAATTCTTCTATTTGTCCTACATCAATTGTATCATTTGTAAATACGTTTCTTATCAACATTGCAAAAGGATTTGTGGTCATAGTTTCTCTTACTTCAGTTAACTATTGTTGGTTCCCTTGTGCTTCAAATCATGAAAGGGTTACCTATATCAATCTTCATTTGGGGCATTTACTGCCTGGAAAAGAAAGAAACCTAGCCCCACCTCTAGTGAAATAGGTTATATCAAATTGATGGCGTGTTTAGTTTGGTTTGAACGTGATTTCCATGTGACAATTTACAGGGTTGTTAAGCCAGCTGGAGTTGTTTATGTATCTGTGAAGAAGCCTCCTCCAGTAAAGTCATGGAAGGTCTGAATTTGTACAAGTATTTCCTGGGTTAAGATGAAGGATTCTGCTTTTGCTATTTAAATAGTCTCATACTCAACTAACACTACAGGTCAATGAGAATTTGTTTCCATGCAAACTATCCGACAAGAATGCTAAATTGGCTGAGGAAGCTGTACAGTTAGCTGTAAAAGCTTGGGGCCAGAGATCACTGACTGAACTTGAAGCTGAAGATCGTTTATCTTATTCCTGCGAGAAGGTGCCTTACATGCACTCTACATTTGTGATGCAAATACAATTGATTCACAATTAAATTGACTTGGATGTTGAAGGCATTTTATACTTTTCTTCTACTGTTGATTAATTTAAATCCACCTATGCCAGTGCTGATCGACCTCATAATTTTGTGTGTAGGGCCCTGTTCAGGATGAGGCCATAGCCAACCTGCGGAATGCCTTCCTAGAAATTGTTAAAGAATACAAGGTCTATACTGAAGAAGAAAGAAAGAAGGTTAGCTTTTACTTGAAATTATTTTAACTTGGCATAATTCTGTCGTCAAGTGCTGATTGGAGCTTAAATATTTTCTCCATGCCAATTTAGGTTGTATTGGCTGGTGGACTGCATGTGGTGGGGACAGAAAGGCACGAATCACGGAGAATAGACAATCAGGTTTATTTGCAACTGCAATTGCTTAATACAAGTTTAGGAGTAAACAAATGTTGGACTGTCATTCATCTGTCATCTGACTTGTATTTTCATGCTTTTAATTGAAATAACTATCTTCAGCATATACTGTTCTAGATAGAATCATTTTTTTAAAACCTTCTAACGGCGTCGCACACTGTACATGCAGCTTCGTGGTCGTAGTGGGCGGCAAGGAGATCCTGGAAGTTCACGCTTTTTCTTGAGTCTTGAGGAT
>JANZXV010000004.1:5043645-5053961 GCA_027576455.1 Erythroxylum roigii | reverse complement strand
TCTCTCACATCTTAATTATACAGATTATATTTTCAAGGTACTTTAACATGTAATTAATAAGGGTATATCAGACATTTTATTAACTTTCTTAATAAGTGTGCATTTTTCTAAAATGACACTTATTATAGATCGAAAGTAGTATATTTTTTTGTAAATTGTAACTTAAAATATCTGTCTGGTTAATATTTTTGAGACATGAGCCGGCAACAAGCATTCGTCACATTTGGAAAATGGAAAGTCGCAAGTGGCAATCTGAGAATTTACGAACTGTATGCTTCGAAGAGGGAAAAAGTCACGACGTCCCCACCTTCGGAATCTAATTAAAGCGAATTGGAAGCCTCCATGAACTATTTGCCACCAGGCCATACCCACCAAGAGAGCTGGTCAAGATCGTCTAGTTTCAAGGTCAAAGGGTATTACTGTCGTTTGAAGTAAGTGAGAACTCGTTTTTTAACCGTTTCTTGGTGTGGGCGAAATCGGGATTAGAGTTCGTCGTACGATACGTTACCACAGGCCAACAGCTTCCCAATAAAACGACGTAGTTCCCACCTATAAGTTGTTAACATATTTCATATTCTTTGGCTCTTATCATTAAAACAGGTGGAGGTAGGACCCAAATTTATTACTTCAATAAAGAGATGAAAATTTTCTTGTGACCTGAAGTAAACGGATCATTTGTCTATTTTATTCCTGTCTTATTCTGTTTTATAAATTTCAGTTATTTATTTATGTAAGTTTCGTATAAATAGATAGTTGAAATTTATGGGACAATATAAGAATAGAATAAAATGGACAGAAAATTCTGACAACAAAAAAGGAACATGTCATTTTATTTAAAAGAAAATGGATAACACCTGTTGACTTTCTTGGACAGTAAGCTTTCTTTTACTGAGCACATTCACAGGGGTAAAAATAAGTTTTCATATACTAGTAATTAGTGACCCGTAAAAGAAGGCAAATTAAAGGGATCAATCTGTCCGTTGCAGTCACAAAAATAGGAAGAAATTAAAAGGAAAAGATAAACTAGACTTTAGGATGCTCATCTCAAACCAGTAATAATAACACAGAAGTAGACCCTTCGGCTTTTCCTGTTGTTTCTAACATGGGAAAGTAATGGCAGGTCAGGTGGCGGATTTTACAAACCTTAAACTGATGTGTAATGATTGTCACATTTTCAGACATGAATAAGCTTCATATTTAACACCGAAAAAGAGAGGGAAAGATGAGGAAGGGTCCCTTCCCATGCAAACTTAATCACACCGTATTGCTCTACAAGTTTCATAACACAAACACACGCTCTCTCTCTCTCTTTCTTGTCCTTTGTAGGAAAGATCCAATCTTTTCAGCTGTCAGTTGTTACTCTAACTACAGAATCAAACAAATTGAGTTAGAAAGCACACCACACTTGAGTTAATCAGTATCTACCAGCCCCAGCTCAGTTTCTATCCAGTGCTTTTGGCTGCTTATTTTTCTGGTGTTTCACACTCTTCTGTTCCCCTGAAAGAGAGAGAGAGAGAGATGCATATGTATGTCTGTTTGTGTGTGTGTTAATTGTGATTGCGAAGGGAAAGAGAGAGGTGGCAGGTGATGGAACAAAAGGGACCTACTGCTTGATTGTTGGCGAGCAGCAACGGTCATTGTCAATGATTTTTTCCTTTTTCCCTGTGGGTGGTTCTTCATGTCTTATCAGTAATCACACTAACAGCACACTCTCGCATCCACTCAGTCGCGTGTTGATGAGGGAGAGATCTTGATCATCAAGATCCCTTTCCACATCTTTATCAGGCTCCAGTCTTTTGTTATTTTTGTGGGAATTTGTTAGGTCGGTGTTTTTTGTTGTGAAGGTGGTCAAAGGTTGTGCTGCTTTCGCCCAGAAAGGGAAGCAACAGATCTCAGTCATATGAGGAGATCTTTTACTGTGGGTTTTGCTTAATTTCTCTATTCTTTCTTCTGGTTGTCTTGCCGTGAATTAGTTGAATTCAGCTATAACATTGGGAGGCAAGCATGTAAACTAAGAGAAATTTGTTGGGATCCTCTATTCTGAGCATAAATTGTTCTCTACCCTTCCTCTGTTATTGAGGGGTTCGAATAAGCAAAAGGAAAATTCTGGGTTTCAAAATTTTTGTTCTCTTTGAAAAATTGTAGCTGAATGGTCAGCTTCTATCCATCAATGACTAACATAGCATAAAATCTGCAAGCTACGGAAGCTACACATTCATAGCTTTTAACATGTCTCAGTAAACTATCAATTCTCTCTATATTATTTTTTCCATCATGAATATTTCGTAGACCTAGAAAGAAATGTAAAAGATAGTACTTGTTATGGAGTCCTTTTAATTTAGATCTTATAGGGTTTGTTGATTAGTTTCGAGTGTTTCTTTTACTTTTTCAGGTGCTGGATGTGCTTCTGGTACTTGCATTGTTCGCTGATGGTCCATGGGCTATCAGGGGCAGCTCACACTGCAAGCAGGCCAACCCAGAAGAGCTTCGGCCTCACAGCGTCAGTATTACTGAATTTGGAGCAATTGGGGATGGAGTCACTCTCAACACAAAAGCATTTCAGAATGCCATCTTCTACCTCAACTCTTTTGCTGACAAAGGGGGGGCGAAGCTTTTCGTCCCTGCTGGCCGGTGGTTGACAGGAAGCTTTAATCTCATCAGTCATCTGACATTGTGGTTAGATAGGGATGCAGTTATACTTGGGTCAACTGTAAGTGCTCAAGTCAATTCAAAAGATATCTGAGCTGAGTTTGGTCCCATAAGTTTGAGACATAGATGGTAACACTGTTCAAATTGACATATCAATTCAGAACTCTGATAATTGGCCGGTTGTTGATCCTCTACCGTCATACGGCCGAGGGAGAGAGTTACCCGGTGGGAGACATCGGAGTCTTATCTTTGGTTGCAACTTGACAGATGTTATCGTAACAGGTTGGTGAAATTGATAAAGTCTTGATTTAGACTTGTATTTCATTTGTTCATGAGGACAGTGATTTCTTCCTACAGGTGACAATGGAACTATAGATGGTCAAGGTAACATCTGGTGGAGCTGGTTCCGAAACAAAACTCTCAACTATACCCGGCCCCATCTTGTTGAGTTCATGAGTTCAACTGGCATAGTCATCTCAAACCTGACTTTCTTGGATTCACCCTTTTGGACCATCCACCCCGTCTATTGCAGGTATCTTCCCCACCATATGGGTTATAATCTATTTCCCTAGTTTCTTCCTATTCCGTTTCAACTTTGCAAAAGTGAAGCTTTATGAATTGGGGAGAGTTTGAGACTGCTTTTCTGGTTGAACAGCAACGTGATTGTCCAGAATGTAACAATTCTGGCTCCTTTTCATTCTCCAAACACAGATGGGATTGACCTAGGTGACTTTTCATTCTACCACTTAAGAAATATCTCTGCTGCTTGTTTTACATGACAACCATCGGTAAAACTTGGAAGAGAAGTTTGTTTTGCCTACTTATTCAAATATAAGAGAGTTTTCACAGAGTTAAATTCAAGTATTCTCCAATCTTCAATTCTTCACGTTCAAAGCAAGTGACAATCCTTGCAAGATAGCAGTTGTAACATTTTGTTGTTCAATCATGCAATTCTCCTGATATAAACACTGAAAGTCTTCTTACCAAATTTCTTTGTGAACATATTCAGATTCTTCTGATGATGTTTGCATTGAAGACTGTCATATTAGTACTGGTGACGATCTAATTGCAATAAAAAGTGGGTGGGATGAGTACGGCATATCTTATGGTCGTCCTAGCAGAAACATCACTATTCGCAGGTTAAGTGGACAAACTGCAAGTGCAGGGATTGCAATAGGGAGTGAGATGTCTGGTGGTGTATCTGAAGTCCGTGCAAAAGATTTGCGATTTTACGACTCAAACACTGGTATTAGGATAAAAACATCTCCAGGAAGGGGTGGCTACGTGAGGGATGTCTATATATCAAATGTGACATTGTCTAATGTAAATGTGTCTATAAGATTTACTGGCCAGTATGGGGAGCACCCTGATGAGCATTATGATCCACAAGCTCTACCAGTAATAGAGCGGGTATCAATAGAAGATGTCACTGGAGAAAACATAACTTACGCAGGCCTTCTAGAGGGTATAGAAGGAGACATTTTCCGTAACATTTGCTTTTTGAACATTACTCTCAAAGTAACCTCAACGTGTTCTTGGAATTGTTCCTATGTCCAAGGTTATTCTGACTTAGTTTCGCCAGAAACTTGTGAGCCTCTCAGGGAGAGCATTTTCCCTTTCCATTATTCCAATTGTTATGGTCTGTCAAGTCACCTGCAGAATTCAGGTAATCAAAACAGAGGTGCCTGGTTACAGTCTTGGTAAAATTTATAAAATCATAGGTTTTGCTTGGTGGTCAATTCACCTTCTTTTCTATAATACCTCGACATTTGATTCTTGCCATTTCTCAACCTGAGCTGCTAATTGCCTTGCAGAGGAATGAATGATCCCCGACATGTATAGTTGAGTGGGACTTGCGGATTTTGTGGTTGTTGACTTGTGATGTAGTATTGGAAAAAAAAAAAATTTTCGCGTAATTTGTGTGCAGTAACCAATAATTGAGTGATTTGAGAAAGTGAAAATAGAATTCGCATTTTCAAATGATCTTTGTTCGGTTCTTTTCATTTTCTGTGTGATCAAAGAGGAAAATCAATCACAACGTGAACCACTATTCATGTACTAAGCTAACCAGAACCAATAGTTCTGGAGGTTAAGCGTGGTGTTTGGGACTGAGGAAAAGATCTTGAAGGCCGCCAGAACTGGTGAGTGATTACGTGGAAGAATTAGCCTTAATTAAATGGAAGAATCAGGCTGTTCTTTGGATATCGAAGTCATTCTTTTGGATACTTATTAACATCCAACTTTAGAATGGAATTACCCAATTATGCATTCGCATCACGGTATCAGCCGCTGAAATGCAAACTTATGGTGATTCCATTTCTATTTGTAGCGATTGTAACCAACAATCTTCGAGTTTCCATGATAACATGTGCAAATATGTGGGGATGAAAGCTAAATGTTCTGACTCTTCATTTCTTTTCATGAATATTGTACTGTTTGAAAGTTTCCTATTGAAGAAATTCAAGGTACAACTGAGATGCACTTAAATACCTTTTGTTTGTCTACATATACAATTTTCATCACACACAAACTTGTGTTATTGGCAGCAATCAGTCGATGAATATTTCTCAAAGGCTGAGAATTCAGATCTTCATCTGGGGGATGTTTCACAGGCATCCTTCTTTATGACAGAACACAAAACCTGCCTTGAAATGTAGATTTCAAGTTCTTTAGAAACCTCTGTCAATTTCAAGTCAAAACTGCTTCTGTATTTGTTTTTTGGTGAAGGTACTGCGCCAGAAAACATAGGCTGAGAACCCGAAAAGCGTCTTCTAGGACTGGAAAACCTTCCTGGCGACCCTGGAACTCTTCCTTTGGAAATAATAGGCATTGAACCGGATTCAACACTAGTCATGTTCCTGTCCTCGTTCATTAATGGTCCACATTTTGTCTCCAGTGGAAGTGGCCTCAAGGGATCTTGTTCCTCCACTAATTTTTGTTTCCTAAGTTTTTCTCTAGCCTTTTCAGCTGCAAGTATAGCTTTATCTCTACTCAGCTTTATCAATTTCCAGGGGTTGATACTAACATGGAATCCTTGTTTCTTGGATACAAAGGCCTGCTCTGGTTCCTTGTCGATTTTTACAGACAGATTTATAGGGTTCTGTAATTGAATGAATCGTCTGGGGTGAGACTTATGTGTTTATCTCTTCTAGTGACAAAACTGAGGCAAGTAGTTACTTACCTGGTTTCCTCTGTGCCCACAAAAATACCGTGAAACAAATCTTGACCTTTCCGGTGACTCAAAATCGGAGTCCGAAGAAAGATCTGAATCATCAAAAGGGTCTATTGCCATTGATTCGTTCTCCTCCTTCATAGCCAAGATATAGTCATATGTTCTCATTCCCTGCAGCAGATAGAATTAATAGGCTAACTAGATTAAGAAACAGTCGTCAAATGTAATAATATTTCGTGTGTCAGCATGATCATAAAGCAATCAAGATCGTAATTCTTATCCGGCTATTTACGGGAATTCGGTCCAAGAACTTAGATCAACAATTCCTCCTTCCTTTCTTAGTGCTGGAGAAATTGTTGATGTAAGTTCTTGGACAAGTTAGGCACCAAACCCAACATCTCCTGTATGGTCGTTATTGATTCCTAAAGACATGAGGAACAGAAATGACCAAGGATGTTGGCTCAGTTGTTAATGTTTGTTTTTCATAAGTTTTGTTAGCACTCAACCTTTAAACATAGTTCAGCCCAAGCCCATCCACCCCTACACCCGTAGGAGCAAGATGGGGAAAGGGACCACTGCTGCCACTTAAGCAGCAGTGGTTATGCATGCTATCGGGAGTTAGTTATAGAGATTGTAAACAACAGATATATATAGAGGAAACTGAGAGGAGAGGGTATCGATTCATTTTGATTTGTCATAGTGATATACTGTATAGGCCTGGGAATATTTTCCGGGAGGGAATTACTACTGTACTCACCATTATACGTAAATAATACAATCTCTAAGAATTTACCTATCAATTGGTGCTTTCATTGAGAGACCCAAGTGGTGGTAGAGATTGTATGCACACCCGAATGGAAGCCAGAGTAACCGCGTTGGAGGCGTCTCTCCGGAGGCAAGAATCGTCCCTTTCCGCTCAAGAAGGGATGGTAAAATCGCATGACAACACTCTGAAGGACCTTCGAGCACAGATGAGTTCCTTGATGGCCAGTGTGGAGACGCTGGCCAAATCACAAGGTCTGCTTCAGTCAGAGATGAAAGATGGGTTTCAAGCGTTGATGGCTAGGAACTCGCAGAAGCAAAAGGTGGGGGAAGACGATGAACCTTCGGCGTTCACTCACAACGCGTCCTCTTCAGCAGGGGGCGATAGACCTGTACAATTTTCTGGGGTCACCGCCGGTCATGACAAACACGTAGGTCCGATGGGAGCCGGTCCTCACCGTCATGGTGAACACGTTACTCCAGAACCAACCGATCGTGCGTGGGAGGAGTATCGAACTGTAGCACGTCGTGTCGATCTTCCGGCTTTTCATGGGGACGATCCTTTTGCTTGGGTAACGAGAGCCGAGTCTTATTTCCTGGTCCATGCCATTCCTTCCGAGCTCCGTATTCCTATGGTTCACATCTGTATGGAAGGGTCAACACTCTATTGGTTTACGAGTTTACGGGAGCTAGACCCATGCATGACTTGGGAACGGTTTAAGCGTTCATTATTCGATCGATATGGAGGAAAGGATGAAGGTGACCCGATCGAGCAATTAAAGTCGATCGTGCAGAAAGGTTCAGTCGACGATTATATAGATGATTTCGAAAAGGTGGCATCACAAATTAGTCGGTTCCCAGAAGAGTGGTACATGAGCTGTTTCTTGGGAGGGCTGCGAGAAGAAATCAGGAATAGGGTTAGAACCCATGATCCTCCTACTCGAGTTCGGCTTCTTTCAATCGCACGGAAGGTTGAAAGGGAACTAGTGGGTGAGGGTCTACTTCGGGCTGGGGAAGGAAGGAGAAGATCTGATCACACCCATGTAAACGTAAGGCCCCGACCTGGACATCATAACACGTTTCGGCCAGCTCAGCCATTTCATGCAGGGGGAACAATAAAAAATGAAAGTAAGGAGCCATTTAACAAGCCGAGGGGTCCCATTTCTGAGGGTCACCGACAGGAGCAAACCAAGTGGAAGGGAACAAGGAATTTGTCTTATGACCAGCTCATGGAAAGGAGGGCTAAAGGGCTCTGTTTCAAGTGCGGACAAACTTTTGGTCCGCTGCATATATGTCCAGACAAGGCTTTCAGGTTGATTGTGTGGGAGGGTGAAGATTCGGATGCTGAGTTGATTAGCACAGAGAAAGCAGAGTGCGAAGGGCAGCAGGAAGAGTGGGAACTGGTGTGCAATTCGGTGGAGTTTGGTGAGTTGGAGACGGATAAATCCTCACCAACAAAATCCATGGTTTTAATCGGTAAGCTCAGGGATATGCCTATTGTTATTATGGTAGACAGCGGGGCTAGTCATAATTTTGTGTCCAGTAGGTTGGTTAAAGCTTTGGGTCTCGCCATTACACCAACCAGGGTATTTGGAGTTCGGTTAGGTGATGGACATCGGTCTTTTTCTCAAGGGATTTGCAATGAGATGAAACTAGAGCTGAATGGGGAAGAGTTCAGTGTCAATGCTTATGTGTTTGATACAGGAGGGCCAGATTTGATCCTAGGGGTTGCTTGGCTGGAAACTTTGGGAGTGGTGAAGGTTGATTGGAAGGAAATGTACATGTCTTTTGATCGGAAGGGGATGGAAATTACCTTACGGGGAATCAATGCGCAGGCCTCTTCTCTCCATGCTGTACAACAGATTTTAAAGCATCAGGAAATGGGAATGGAGGGACTGTTATGGTCTATGAAGGTAGGGGCTTTCAAATCCAATGATATGAGAACCATGGGAGAAGAACAGTTAAGGGCACTGCAGTCTGTTTTGTTCAAGTTTGGGGCTGTTTTCCAGGAACAAAGGGGTCTTCCACCTCGGAGGACTCATGATCATGCCATTAATTTGAAGGTGGGTGCGGTACCTGTTAATATCCGTCCTTATAGGCATGCACACCATCATAAGGATGAAATTGAGAAGCAGATTCAGAATCTGCTGGAAATGGGGGTTATCCGACATAGCATCAGTCCATTTTCAAGTCCGGTCATTCTTGTTAAAAAGAAAGACGACACTTGGCGGATGTGCGTTGACTATCGAGCTTTAAATAAGCTTACTATTCCGGACAAATTCCCGATTCCTATTGTGGATGAGTTGATGGAGGAGCTATATGGAGCTAAGTACTTCTCCAAGGTTGACTTGAGATCAGGTTTTCATCAAATCCGAATCAGGGATGAGGACACATTTAAGACGGGGTTCCGAACTCATGAGGGACATTATGAGTTCCTCGTGATGCCTTTTGGTCTTATGAATGCGCCGGCTACTTTTCAGTCCACTATGAACATGATCTTTAAGCCTTGGTTACGGAAGTTTGTCTTGGTGTTTTTTGACGATATTTTGGTATATAGTCCTAGTTGGGAACAACACATGGAACATTTGGCTTGTGTCCTACAATTGCTACTTGAAAATCAGTTGTTGGCAAACCAGAAAAAATGCACCTTTGGTCAGCAGTCAGTGGAATATTTAGGCCATGTTTTGTGTAGTGAAGGGGTAGCAATGGCTCCTTCTAAGGTTCAAAGTGTTTTAGAATGGCCTATTCCTAAGGATGTGAAAGGAGTACGAGGATTTCTTGGTCTTACCGGATACTACCGGAAATTTGTCAAAGACTATGGAAAGATTGCCAAGCCACTCACTGATCTCACTAAAAAAGATGGTTTCAGTTGGAATAGAGAAACCCAAGCAGCTTTCGATGAGTTAAAGCAAAGACTGATTTCTTCACCCGTTCTTGCATTACCCGATTTTTCCAAGGAGTTTTCACTTGAATGTGATGCCTCGGGTAGGGGATTGGGTGCTGTATTAGTTCAAGAAGGGCGACCACTTGCATATTTTAGCAAGGCTTTGGCAGAATCCTCATTTTCTAAATCAGTCTATGAGAAGGAGGTAATGGCAGTAGTAATGGCCATCCAACATTGGAAGCACTTCTTGGTAGGGAGGCATTTCAAGGTCTATACCGACCACAAAAGCTTAAAGCACTTATTGGATCAACGTATTCCCTCTATAGACCAACAATGTTGGCAGGCTAAATTGTTGGGTCTAGATTTCGAAGTGATTTATAAACCTGGTAAATTCAATGGGGCAGCAGATGCACTCTCTAGGGCTGTGGAGGATAGGTTATTGTTTTCAGCCATTTCTGCTCCTTTTTGGCTCGATATGGATGTTGTTCGTAAGGAAGTGCAGCAGGATATTCAGCTCCAACCTATTTTGACAGCCCTCCACCAAGATCCTCTTTCAAAACCTGGGTATCATTGCAGGGAAGGATTACTATTCTACAAAAACCGGCTAGTTCTATCAGCACATTCTGTGCTCATTCCTCAATTCTTGCATGAGTATCATGCTTCTCCTTTGGGAGGGCATTCAGGCTTCCTCAAGACTTATAAAAGGTTATCCTCCGGATTATTTTGGTTGGGCATGAAATCTACTATTCAGAAGTATGTTAGGGAATGCATCATTTGCCAAAAGAGTAAGTATTTGGCCATGTCCCCTGCTGGTTTATTACAACCTCTGCCTATTCCTCAACTTATTTG
>JANZXV010000004.1:4953523-4997554 GCA_027576455.1 Erythroxylum roigii | reverse complement strand
CTAAATTTTTATATGTAAATAATAATTTGTAAATTATATAACAAATTGACAACTCATAATTGAACTACAGATTTGATTTAAGTAACCAAAGTTAAAATATTCAAGAAATTATAATTTTTTTAAAATTCCAAAATTTTTCCTTTCAATAATTTGAGTAAGCCCTCAAAGAACATCTGCTAATCATGTTTTGTAGTAATAATAATAATAATAATAATAATCAAGTCTAGTCTTTATTTTTGGGTGTACCCATAAAAGAAGGAGTTCAAGTTCTTTGTCCAATATTATGGTGTCTTATTGTGTCAAATAAATCTCAGTCATTTATTTACATGGATCCCACATGAGTCTTGCATGGATCCCGCAAAATAAATAACTGATTTTCTATAAGACAGAATAAGATAGAGTAATATTAGACAGATGGTCTAAATTTTAGAAGAAGAGCCTCTCTTTCTTACTGTTCATTTAATTTTTGTGCTCGGTGTCGACATTTCCACTTTGAAAATGGATAAGATTTCGGTTGAAGACTTTGAGAGGCTTAGCCCCGGTCAACTCTAAATTCAAACTGGATGTGGATTGACCAGTCATATCGAATTATCATAGTCATAGCACATTATTGATAGTATGCTCATGCCAATGGAACATATTACGTCCCCATTTCCAGAAAGGAGCAGAACAAGTCAAAAGAGCCTGATTTCTAACTTTGATCAAAATCGTTCATACTCTTGGCAAAAGTAATCTTCTGACCACTTCAAACCCTAGGGGGGCACCCAACTACCTTTATACTAATTTAAAAGGTCCAAGGGCAAAAACATGCATCGTACTTGATCTATATAAGAAGCGCTTGGTTGTTTCTACTTTCATTAGAAACCATCAATCCACAGCTCAGTTTGGTGGAGTCATGGGGTCTATCTCTTCCACTATTGGCCTCTTGTTCATGTTATACGCCACTTTCCTTTCCTTTGTATCCAATAAATCACAGGCTACGAGCTTTTCCATCTCATCTCTGATTGATAAAGACCTGTACGATGCCATATTTCTTCACAAGGACGATAATGCATGCCCTGCCAAAGGTTTCTATCCGTACGATGCTTTCATTGAAGCTACCAGGTATTTTCCTAGGTTTGGTAGTACAGGAAGTTTAGTCACACGTAAGCGAGAAATCGCAGCTTTTCTTGCTCAGATATCGCATGAGACCACCGGTGGGTGGGCTACTGCACCTGACGGACCATACGCTTGGGGGTTGTGCTTCAAAGAAGAAGTGAGTCCACAGTCTGATTACTGTGATTCCACTAACACCCAATGGCCTTGTCAACCTGGTAAATCCTACAAAGGAAGAGGACCTATTCAACTTTCATGGTAATGTATTCCTATTCCATTTCTATCATGGTTCAGATTGCAACTCTGTTAGAAATATAATCAAGGTTTCGTAAACTTTTGTATTAAATTATAGTTGGGATCGTATGACAGGAATTACAACTACGGACCAGCAGGAAAGGCCTTGGGGTTCGATGGACTGAGGAATCCTGAGATAGTAGCTAACAACTCATTGATTGCTTTCAAAACGGCACTTTGGTTCTGGATGACTGAGCAGCCTCCCAAGCCATCCTGCCACAATGTTATGATAGGACGATACGTCCCTACAAAAGCTGACCTTGAAGCTAATCGGACCGCCGGATTCGGGCTGGTGACCAACATCATTAACGGAGGTCTAGAGTGTGGAATAGCAAATGATGGAAGAGTCAATGATCGGATTGGGTATTTCCAGAGATACGCCAAGTTGTTTAACGTACCAACTGGACCTAATCTGGACTGCGCAAATCAGAAGGCCTTTGCTTGAATGCTTACACCCGTCTTCTTCTGCTTTTTTCTTTTCCTTATTGTTACAATCATAGAGCAATACTGATGCCAAATTATTGCTGCTATTATTTTCATTTCCACATTTTAAACTTAACAAAATTGACGTTTTGGAAACGATTCTTAGCGTTCTTGTTTGTTTTATTCAATTTCCTTGATTCTCTCTCATCTAAATAATCGCGGCGGCCCTTCGTGTTAAAGTTATATGACGTTTATTTAAAGATCGTCCAAAGCTGACGGTAAGTGCCAAAATGGAAACGACATTGATTACCTCACCACCAAATAATCTAGTGTTTCAGTATGTTCTGGTTCTAATCATATCTTAAAATTCTCTGTAACACAGCTTCTCATCCTACGTTGTTTAACATGTCAAGTTTCTTTTTTAACGTTTGTTTCCTCGATCGGACGAAGTCTACCGGTTCAGTTTTACATGTTTCGTTGACTTCCAAAGCTTTGAGCTTTTGGAGCAATCTTTCTAGCCTGCAAAGGAATTATACATTCTTAGCAGACGTGTGCAGCCCAAACGAGTTTAAAGTATAAGAAGTGTTCGGCCCATATCGAATATGGCTGCACTGGACTCCCCATCGAACTTCGGATGTGATACTTGTACGGTTTTAAAACAGGTCAGAGTTTTTGACTGATCGGGATTCGGGACATTAACGGTTCTCATGAAACTAGCCCTAACATCTCGGGACAAGTTACTCTGTTCAATTTTATGGTGTTTTATTGTGTCCAGTGAATCTCAGCTATTTATTTATGCAGGTTCTGCGTGGGCTCCACATAAATAAACTTGGAGCCCGCATAAATGAATGGCTGAGATTCACTGGACACAATAAGACACCATAAAACTGGACAGAGGATCTGAACCCCATCTCCAGATATGAATTTCAAGACAAAAATGAAGCAACTTGGCCTAGAAATTAACACACCTATCTTTTGCTCTGGGAAAGATTTATGCGTGCTTAAGTTGGTTTTGCATCACAGGCCAAGTTTATCATTTATGCAAGTAAATAAGTCAGTCTCGGGAGGCCCTCGTTTCAGAAACTTTCTGGATTTACCATTGGAAGCACTTGTGGAAGGATTAGCGTGAGAAAAATGGAATGTTAGGTTCCATCAAAATTGGGAATTAATTAAATGTATTCTGTATCGTTTTCTCAAGTGGTTGGATTTGCTTTTGTTTTACGAGGATAGTTTGCATGTCTATTTTTCAGAACCTTATTATGTGTGATCAACTCTCATCTGTCGACAGGAAGTGCACATCTGTGATCCTTAACAGATTCATTGCTAGTTGTCTCATGTCTACAATCCTATCAAGACTATAATTGATCATAAAACGCAAGTGTATCAGAAACAAAACCTACTGCACATTCTTAGATGAGAATGAACCAGAATTAGTCACATTTCTGCCCTGGTGATCTTCAATCTCTTTACAGAGGACAAGAACATCCTGGAAAATGAAAAAAAAATCAATAATTGATTAGAAATGGTAATTACTATGAGTAAACATAGATGGGGTGGTAGGAAGCTGATACTCACTCCCAGGGAACGTCTCCAACCATTAGCCAATCCCCTTCTTTGTCTTCATATGTCAAAACGTGGCACCTGTCAGTTTGTTCACCTTCCATTTCGGCCCCTGCTTGAATCTCACAATTTGAGAGCGTTAATACTTTTTTTCTCCACAGAAATGAACTAACCCAAGAAGAAACAAAACAGAAACTTGAATTACTCAACAGAGAATGGTGGTGTTGAACATGTGATCAAGAGTCCTTATCAAGTCATAGTAGCTATCATGGGCTAACAGGTTCAGCTTCCTCCCAATCGGAATGCCTTCCATATAAACTTTAACAAAGAACGTGGCACTGTTACACTCAGATTCTTCTGCTGCTAATGCCTGCCCCATAAATGAATTGATTGGTGGCCAATCCAACTCTTTCCCACTAATTAACATGCATCCACCCATTAACAAAATCAAACACTCGACAAGTTTTAAACCTAATACTATGGATCCGAATAGTTGGATATATAGTTAATTATATATACCTTTGTATTGGAGGGTCATTCTGCTGAGAAGCTGAAACGCTAAGTCCCAACCGAAGATCTGTGCTCAAGTCCCTCTTGGGGTGAGAGAATGAGATGTTTGTTGAAAAACCTTGACAGTTGCTGCTTTCAAGGGATGATGAAGAACTACAAGTTACTCCTCTTCCCATGGTTTTCAGAGTTGTGAAATAAAATGAGCCGCCACCTTCTGTTTAAAATTTAAAGATGATGATGAAACACAACGGAGATGCATAAATGTAGTGAAAGAGGGATGCATTTCTTAGTTCTTACACGCACCCTGATTGTTCTGATCTGATATGTCATCAACCTAGCCGACAACTCTACGTGTCAAAGTAGTAGCCGTTTTAGGTTGTCATGATTTCTGTTGGGGCTTAATGTAAACTAAATGTGATTCATGCGCACAGATAAACAAGTCCTGTCAAGTTATTGCTGTTACTTTTTATTCATATAGCTTCCAGCAGTATAAAACCGATTTTAATGGGTTTCAGCTTTTAGAATTACTTGCGGCTGTCTGTCTTTTGGGGGTTTTGATGCTTAGCAGCTTTGCCTATAAATTCAAAGTGAACTCTCTTCAAGTAACTTTACAGGTTTCTAGTTTGTCTTGGACCACTTTGGTTAGTATCTTCTTATGTAATTTTACTGAATGCAAGACATAGAAACAGGGTAGGAGAGCATTGGTCTTCGGATCTTCTTAGCAACAAAGTAAGAATAACGTAACACCGAAAAGAAAAGGAAAATAAGCAAACGATATCATATAAATTGTTCAAATGGACTGAATTACGTTCATGCGGAGCTCCGCATGAACGCATTGAGTTTTGGGTACAGTTGCATAATGATATGTGCTGGTTGTTGTGAGACTACATGTTGTTCTATGAAGTGACATGCACACACCATATGTGTACTTTTGCACATTCTGTATGATGTCTGCATAATCAACATAAAAGAGTCATGGGATGCTTCTCCTTTGCAGGAAAGATATGGAACATTTGACCGGCCTGGCTTTAAAAGCCCCTTGTGTTCCCCACAGAATCCAAAAACACCAAAGAAAGTTGTTGCTGTCAAGAAATTCAGTTTGGACTGTTGAGGATGACTTTAATTACACTTAAAACTAGCCTTTTTTATTTATATTATTTTATGCAATTTTTCATTTCTAAATTCTATGGATTATATATATTTAATGTTTGTGTTATTACATGAGTTGTTGCAGTGATTTAATGTTAAGAGAATTATTGAATATTGAATATTTAATATTTTGATCATAACTTTTAATATTAGTATTGTATTGAAATAAGTTAAAAGAATTTTATGCAATTCTTAAGAAGTTGATATCAATCATCAACTAGTCAATTTTAAATTCACTAAAATTTTATTTACTTGAATTTCTATTTTTTTTACTTTCTTCTTATTTTTATAATATATAAATTTGTATTGGTAATTAAATAAAAAAGGTAATTTTAAAATTGATAATATTTAATAAATATATTTTATATTAAAGTATCTAAAATGCACAAAATAGATAATAATATTAATTTCAAAATTTTTAATAAAATTTATTTTAGAAAGAATATTCTAATAATGTAATTATGTATTTTTAATGAAATATAATGAATTTATTATTAAAATATTAAAAAAATAAAAGAACATTAGTTATGTAATCATTTAGAAGTTTTATTGTATTTTATTATTTTGAGTAATAAATATGATTATATTAATATTAGCAATTGAATATGTTATTGTTTAAAATAATAATTAAAATGATAAAATTAAAAAAACACACACTATTAACAAAGGGGGACAAGATCTCTTTGGTTGGATCTATAGAAACAATAAATGGCAAAAAGAACAAAGTTGGGATTAATACAATCAAGGGAAAAAGAGAAAGTAAACATCCCACAATTGGCAATCCCCAACACAATGTTGCTTAACATAGTCCATTATATCAACTTTCTCTTGCCCCAATGACATTTTGGTCTCAATCTTGTGATCTTGGAAGCACATTACAGTGAACAGACTTCCTTTTTCTCTGCAGAAGCCTCGTAGTCATAGTTTTGTTCGTAGGCCCATTACAGCTCCGTGTTTTTCCATGCATATGTTTCCATCATCATGTTTGCTCCTTTGGTGATTCAATTAGGCAAAGCTTGAGAGATTTGCCTCTCTTTTCCCGTGTACCTATGTAACTTGTAGGGAATAGGCTTGCTTTAGGGTTTGAGAAAGTCCATGTGGTTGCGTTGCTTAACAAAGTTGTTAACCAAGGATAGGATGCTGACTATTGTGTCATATGAACCGGTTTGAACTTTGAAACATAGTCATGAATTTCTGTGAGCCCTAGTCCCTATCTGCAGATTAGCCGGCCTTGTAATACCTAGTAATGTCACCTTTACTAGACTTCCAAGTCTCGAACAAATATAATTTTGTTCTTGTAAAGTTGTCTGAGCCCATGCTTTTATTGTTTAGCGGCGGAAAAGGTTGCTAAATGGGAACGAAAGAGAAGCACCAAAAATGATTTCCGTCGAAATTCCAAAGTGTTCTCTCCTGCCCTGCCTCTTTCTTCTTTAACAAATTTTCTTTTGCCGCTCTAAACTTGAAAATTTTAAGCTGCTTAGTGAACAAACAGAGAAGCAAACAAATCTCAAGCTCGTTAAAAAAAAAACTGTTATTACCAACTTGTAAACTTAAGAGGAAGGCCACAAGCAAAAGAAGAAAGGGAGCATTGAAGTTTCAATAAGCAACAGTGAAAATGCCGTTTTATGAGCTTACACCAACTACTCTTACACCTGAATAACGACCCTCGAGCTTCAAATTGAAAAGAACCAAAGGTTAAATTTCGCAAAATTTCTATTATGTCACGGTTGTAACTAAAATATACAGTTAGATTTTCACAAAACGATTGTGATTTTTAGAATTTTTTTGCAAGCAAATAAATTACACACACAAAATACAAGAAAATTTTTAACGTAATTCAACACACAAAACCTATGATTGTAGAGCTCTTACTCAAATTAATCAACTTTTACAATAGTACAATAGACTTATATAAGGCTATTACAGAGTCAACACCACTCACTCTTTAAAGTTATCCATTTATACTTACCTGTGAGATTATCTTATGCCCAATAACATGATCAACTCATGCTAACCTCAATTGAAGATTTTAAAACAAAGAATGAAATAAAGAGAAGAATATCTGAAGTGATTAAATCAAGAATAAAAGAAACAAAATGCACTTGATTCAATGAACACTTTTATATGTGTGCCGCAACATAAAAACATAATCATGGAGAGTCTTCAAACAATATGTTGTAAAACTTTGTAATTGATCTCTGAAAGCGCCTAAACACAACAACCAAGTTAGATAGTTCGAGGCAACTAAGGTCCTAGTAGAAGCACAAGCTTCCACTCCACTTTAGAAAAGGAAGGTGCATGCTATATGGACAGAAAAAATCAACAAAAGTTTCAAAACATGAAATGATCAACTAATTTAGTGCTACACTCAATATTCAGAAAGGGAGAGAACAATATTCATGCCGAGAAATGGAACAAAATCACTAGATAAAGGATTGAGAGTCAGATCTTACCTAAGGAAGTTAGATGCCGCAAGTCGATGGGCGATTTCATGAACTTCTCCATGGTCTCTACGGTCACTGCATAAATAAAGGAAGATGGGTAAAAAAAACTACATTCAAATGAAGTTCCAGACACGATGTGGGGAAGAGTCTTACTGGAAGGGAGTCGCGGATCGAATTGCGGATGGATTAGGACATCCAACCCTAATTTGGAACTTTTTGAAAAGCTTAGAGGATGGGTTTGTTTCGTTTACTTCTTTGGAACGATGCTAAAGCCTTGTTGTTTTTGTGTGTGTTGTTTATTCAGTATGTCAAATAGTGTAGTGCTCTCAATTGTTTTCTATGTAGTATCTCCAACTGTGCTTCTTAACTATTAAAGAGTGATGTTATTCTCTGGTAGTCTTTGTCCCTCTCTTTTTATTCATTAATTTAATTTTAATTTCTCAAAAAAAGATAGATAGATCTTTGTCATACTATGGACTGCTTATTTATATACAATAAGTCCTTCCTTCTTTAAGATTCTTTATTCTTTAAGGATTCCTCCCTTCCACAAATATCTTGAGTTCTAGAATTTTACATATTCTAACATAGTAAAATCTTACACCAAATCAACTTCTTTATTACAAAAGATATCCTAAATAAATTAAAATACAAATAATTCCAAAATTAGAATATTTTAACACAAATGTTTACATGTATGAGAAACCTTTGACAAAATTGGCAACGATTACTCAACTTCTGGCGCTATATGTAGGCATACTAGGACAGGTAATTGATCACTTCAGGTGCAACCCTAAATTGACACCAGATACATGGTTGTCTCCAAGAAACGGCACTTGCAAGCCCGTGTTCTCAAGGTTGTTTTTTTTGTATTCAATAGCTACATATAAAAATTAGAAATAAGTTTTTCTAATTCATAATAATTAGAAATTTATTTCTAATTTAAATAGAATAAGTATAATTCATTAATCTCTATATCGTCAAATAACATAATAAGAAAATCTACTATTTAACCATCATGAACTTGATATGGTTATAGCAACATTAGACTCATGTATCATATAAGCCGAGGAGTTACCTGATAACTCCTGTCTTTCTCTTCAAGCTTTGTATTTCTAACATTCTAGCTCCTTATATCTCTTCTTTTTATAGAAGAAACATCACATACTCATACTTACTGGGCTCCTAGTTGCGCTGGACTGACCGACATCTTTATGTGGGGGAAGTTTATATTTGTTATCTTTAAACTTTTAGGCCTTCACCTTTGTCTTTCCCTTTGTTGTAATTAAGGCTATATGAGATGTATTCTTCAACTTCTCTTCTTTAACAACACAACAGGTAATTATATGGTAACTAGAATTCCAAATTCTAGTGGAAAGTATTCAGAATTTGGTGCACAATACAAGCATTATGAATATAAATGTATAACGCCTTCAATTTACATTAAAGGTGGTCCATCCTAATTATGCATTATCTCACTCCCCCTTCTCCATTATATCTCATATAGTATAGTTCTTTAATAAGGTACCTATTTTAGCATTAAAGTATACCTTATATCTCTGTGAGACATTATTGAGGAAATTTCTTGTTATTTTAGTCTTTAGAAGTTCACTCAACAAATGGTCCAAAATGCATCTCTTTATCGTTAAGTAGCACATCCTATTTGGCCTTTCTCAGGCTTCATTTGTTGCTCTCTTAGCTTCTAAATTGGTGGATGTAGGCGCTAATGATCTTTCTTTGATCATGATCGTATTAATATCTATAATCTCTAATGCAAACTCTACATCTTACTTTCATTTCTTAAAGTTGAAACCGATAAGGGTTTCAATGGTGATATTATTGTTGTTTACATAAAAGGTGACTGCAACATTGGTGATGTAAATGTAATATCCAAATATCCTATATTAGGATCTAGAACACTAGAATAGTGTATACGAGAGCTTATTGAGAATTTAGAAAGTGCATTTCATACTCATGCATAATATAGCATACACAGATATATGAATATTGATTTTTGCACATTAAAATGATTGTACATGCATTCATTGACATTTTTTGGGCATGATTGATTTATAAACGTGAATATGTAGAGAATTGTGGTTTATATGTGTTGAAAATTGATTTGGTGATAATATTTATTGATTTGGAAATTTTTGTGAAATTTAGAAAATTTTCGAAATTATGAGAATTTTTGAACTAGAAAAAATGTCAAGTGGCAAGTCAATTGATGAATAGCAGTAGAAATAAGAGTCAAATGATAGTGGAGAATTTCATAGATGACTTTGGGATTTACTAACAAATGTCATTGAAAATTAAGATGATTGCACTAATTAAATAAGAGAACCTAGTCTAAGTTCATAGAAATTGGACAACTGACAAATGTCACTTGCCAAACTTAGCCTTTATTCCTACGAATATAGTAGAAAGATCAAATTAATTGTTTGATCTTACTTTCTTCATCTTCTGTGAATTTCTTTACTTCTAGAAATTGTCTCACCTTCACAATACAAGCCTTGCTCTCATTTTTCACTTGCTATTTCTTTTTGTTATCTTCTCCACTATCACTGAAATGTCTAACCTTACAACTTTCAACTGTTGATGATCGTGTCATACTGGAAAACTAGGATTCGTGATTTTAAAGAATTTTGAGTTTTAAATAAGTAAATATCGTATGGCTTTTCATGATATGTAGAATAAAATATGCATCACGATAGTTAACAGTTCTGTGTTAAACGAGGTTGAATATATTATGCTGAAACGTGAGTGAAAAACTAGGGTGTGTCGCATATGTTGTTTTTGCATATTTGATGATCAATACGTTATAAGATGGTGTTGAAATGATTTTTGAAACAGAAAGATCATTGAAAGTGTGTATAAAAAGAGTGCAAAAAATTCATGGGAATTTGATATACGTATGCTATGTTTTCACTATTATTACGTGAATCTCCTTGGGTATTTTAAAGATGAACTAAAACGAGTTTAGAGTTAAGGAAAATAAAGAGTAATGTGATGTCATGTGATAGTGAGACGTAAATGAAGGAGGTAAAGAAAATAAAGAATTGCAGAAAATGAAGAAGTGCAGAAGGTAGGATGAATATACAAATATGAATATTATTTTTTTGGTGTTTATGGTAGATTTTGATTTGTTTGTGAATGAGATGAGCTAAATGGGAGTCGAAATGAAGAGAAAATAATAGATATAAGTTAGAAATGTTGGAGTTAGCAACAGAGAGGAAGAAAAAACGAAAATATGCAATTTGGAACTCTCTGTGGAGTCACATGATCTTACGATCGTGACCAAGAGGAGAAGTGAGGATTTTCACAATCGTGATCGTGACAATGAAGATCCATCCGGAAAAGCATGATCGTGCATGAGCACGATCATGACAATGAGGAAGCATCTCGCAGTGCACGATCGTGATAGTTGTGAACATCCTTCATTTCTTTGGCCATAACTTCCTCTCCCGACCTTCAGATGACTTGAAATTTGAACCAAAAACTCCTAACATATTGTTCTTCCTCTACACCAAAATTTATGGCCATCTGAATTTATTGGGAAAGGATTGATTGATGAGTTTAGGATGAAAATGATGAAGTGTGCTAAAATATTGTTAAATGAACACTTTCACTGAACAGACATCGGTATTTTGGCCATAACTTGATCTGTAGATATCCAAATGAGATGATTTTTAATTTATAGCAAACTAGAGAAATATGGTTACAAATATCATGAAGGAATTGAATTTTAATTATGTCTCTAAAAATTCCGAAGTCTTTCTTAATTCTCAGTACAAAGTACTATTGCAGTTTGAGTATAGTCCAAAATATTTTGTTAATAACTTGCAGAATACTGAATCAAATTGTGAGAACTTGGTGTCATTAGAAACTTAAGACATAAAGGAATAATGTTTAGAAGAAGGTGATGCCTAAATACTTCATTTTCTTTGTCTTAATGACCATTCAAAATGGACCCTAAAATTTTCTTTTAGAAAAAGCTGGAATGATCAATTGAATTATGAACTTATATTCAATTTGTTCTATTGAGGTGTAAGGCCTAAGTTCAAATTATAGTTATGTAAGTTTTTATATATGATTGATCATGTGATGAGAAAAATGGAAAAAATACCCAGCATTGTCGTTGAACATGGATAATACGTGATCCATATATACATATGTGCATAAATGAGTACGTATATAATTGTGCAAATTTGTGATATGTGTACATGTATATTGCGTGATATAGAAGAGCGATTTGAGCGACCAAATCCAGACGTTGCCGGGATTTCAAGGCAATAGCTTTCTGGAGCAACCTATGAGTAACCTAGATGGTCTCACTTAATTAATTGTTTGTTTTAAATTATGTTATGAGTTATCTTATGGATGTGAACTTGATTGTGTTGATTCCGAACATTGAATGTCCGAGGCGTTTGATGCATGCATGCGATATTGGAAGTGCTTCTTGTATGTGAATCTGACAAAATAAATGATTCTCAACGATGTTGAATAGCGGACCAAAGTTCGATGATAAATGTGAATGTAAATATGATGCATTTCATTACATAAATGCATGAAAGATAAAGGTAGTTGTGACCGAAGTTGCCGGTAAAAAGAGCTTAAAGCTCAGGATGTGATAAGAGCCTCTGGCTCAGTTGTTATTGTACCCGGTATCCACTAAGGGATATGGAACATTATTTGATACAAGCTCAGTATTCACAAAGGATATGGACTAGTAAAAAGGCACTCGGTCATAACAAATAAATAAATGAAAATGAGTCTCATATGTATTGCATATACATTTAATATGTATGTTCGAATGATTGCAATATACTGTTGACTTGTATTGAATGAGAACGTGAAAATTGTGAACAAAGTGATATGTGATACTACATGATGATAACTAAAATGATGTGAATTATGTGATTACATGTGTTGATGTGTTGTATGAATTGAGTGAATCATCGAGGTTGGGTATCTCACTGAGTTCGCAAAACTCACCAAAATTGCAACATTGAAATTTCAGGACCGAGAGATGACACTAGTGACAGAGAGACTCAGCAAGAAGCATAGTTCTTGTATTTTTTGATCAAAGAAATGACTCAAAGGTCGGTCAGCTGAGATTGAAGGATTAGATAGAAATTTTTGTATCATTCTGCATGTGTGTAGCGTGTTTTGTATTTAGTTTTGATAATGTACATATTTGGATGATTTTATAAAATTATAATATACATATTCGGTTTTTATGAAATGAAATGAGGAATTCGGTTTTAAAATATTATGACATTTACGTATTAAATGATGATGTCATGATTAAATTAGTGATGTGAGTGCTCTAACATGCTATTCTTGCGAGGTAAGTATTCGGAAGTCACTTAGAATGTCAGGTACGTATCTTACGAGTTTGGGATGTTAGAGTAAATCATCGACACAAATGTAAGACATCATCGATCTCAAAGCCACAAAACAATATTTGTACAGAGCATTTTATTACACATATCATGAAATACTAGTGGACTGAATGCATAATACATATAGATAAGACTTTCTACATAAAAGTGATCAGAGTATACACTATGAACTGTTGTGATTCTACGAATAGATTACTTAAACAATAGTTATCCTCCATAAAATGCTATTATGCACATATCAAAATCTGATATAAGGTCAACACTTGTTGACGTAATAACCATACATAAGATCATAGACATCTCAAATTATGTGAGCAAAATAGTTTAAGTAATAACTTGAAAAACGATTATAATGACTGTGTTCTCATTAGTACTCAAACTATTACAGAAGCACAATAGATACATATGTATATTATCCTCATATTTACGTGTATGGACATAAAATATATGACAACTTACCATCCATAAATGCAAAATCCTTATGCACAATATCACTGTCACGTATCGGTACTGAAAACTTTATTAAAAAATTTTATTTGAGAATTCATGACAAAGAAAATCTCAATCAAGATGATAATCACAGGACAGATTGCTCACTACCAGATATAATTTATCATAGGGGTAATATCGTCTATTCAGGGATAAGGGATGTGCGCGCGCTGCGCACCACAGATAGGTTAGAATGAACGGGCCGTTTTGGAAATTCTGCGTCAGCGAAAGCACATTTCTGCATTTCCCGCCTCTTTTTTTATTTATAGAAAATTTCAAACCCTCTCCAGTTCCTCCAAATCTCCAATCCTTGAACTATATCCTTTTCACAATAACTCTTGTTTCCTCTTCTTGCAGTTCCGTCTTTGAAAATCGATCAATTCAGTTATCGACGGCAAATCGACCGGCAAGTTATCTCTTTCAGTTCTCTTGCGTCCTCATCATCTTTATACGTGCCGTTTTAGCTCTTTGATGCCGTTTTTTGAGTTTTGCTCCTAGTTTATTTCGTCCAATCTCAATCTATTCAGAGGCAGATGCCTTTAAGAAAAATTCATGCGGTTTTTTGAGGCTCTTGAAGTCGGATTTTGTGTTATTTGCTTTGTTTGGGTTTGAATTTTACCAGTCGTATCATCGATGCTGCAGTGCAGATTAGAAAGCGTTGTAGTGATTTTATCTGTTCACACAAATTGTTGTTAGTTTTGATAGTTAAGAGAATGATAGCACGGAGACTTCCTGGTTTCTAAGTTACATTACTAGCAAATCCATTGAGATCTTCAGTTGTTATCTTCCTCAATATCTTTTATCCATACAATTTACTTTATTTTCTCTTTGGCTTATAGCTTCTGGCAGCATCCATTTCACACCTTATCTGCCGAGACATCAGAATGGCGGTTGAAATCGGACGGAATCCGCACGCTGTAAGCACTGAACAGAAGTGATGTTTTTATTTTTCAGTAAAAGCTGATCAATCTTTTAGTCAGGGTTATCTGTAAAACTACGACGCATTTGTGCATCAATGGAGTCTTGTTTATTTTAATGAACCATGTTTCAGCTGTGCTTAAGTGCTTTTATTTGATTTATTTACCTTCTGTGATTTGCTATGACTGATTGCCCGGTTCAATCTTTGAGAATTAGTGCTGCTGATTGGTTTTGATGGCCCATGAAATTTGTCCCACAAAAACAAGAAACATTTTCAAATTGATAGAAATCAAAAGGCTATTAAATTAGTGAATGTAATGTGAATTCCTATTCCAGGTTATTTCCCGAGTGTAACTTTGTAAAACATGGAGAAATTAGATAAGTAATCTCTTATGAATAATATTTCAGGACCCAACAAGCGATTCTCGAACTTTTGGCAGTGATTACCGACCATCTAGCCAATTGAGAAAGATGTCAATTGGAATCATGGTAGATTCATCTACAGTGAAAAGATTCGAAGCTACAAAGGGAGATGAGGTTTTACTACCAAATTCACAAAAAGAGCATTCTAGCAAACAAAAAAATGTTGAAGTGACAAACAAGGGGAAAGCTGTGATTGATGATCAAGAAGGGAGACAGACAGAAACTCCAGAGAAAGCAGGTTCCCCGTGGATTACGACTAAACCCTACTTTCCACAGAATCTGACTTCCGAAAATTTTTCTCATGCACAAGGAACTTCAATTTTACCACCAGCGGATGGAGGATGGAACAAGTATTGCAAAGTAAAGGAAGTTGCAGTAGCACATTCCATGCAGTTATTCACAAAACAAACCTCAATTTTACAATCTGATGATGGCAAACGGAAGAACTTTGGCAGGCTTACTTACAAAAGGAAGGCAGGTAATGGTGGAAATCCACATAATTCACAGGGGTTTTCATTTGCAACTGTTCATGGGGTCCATGTTTCGGGTAAAGGAGTATCGCAGGACAAAAATGAGAATGGAAGAACGGAAACTCTGAGAATGAAGCTACGAGAGATATTGGGTACCATCTCTTCACCAGAAAGTCAACCTTCTAATTTTCACGGTTGTGATGGAGGTGTCAAAGATTCAAAGTCAGAGCATGTAAATGAACAAAAGAATGGTGAAAAGGTCAAGCCAAGACAGAATTCAGATACCATAGAAACTGATTCAGATAGCCCCCACAATAAACGGAAAAGACCAGTAACCCGTTCGTTGAGCCGAAAAAGAGCTTCAACCAAACCGCAAGCAGAGAAAAAACGAGTCGGGTTAACCTCTGGTTGTAGACGGATACAGAAAGAGAACATCTTCTCCTTTCAAGAAGGATTGCTTGGGAAGACGGATGCAAATGTCAGTGGAAGTTCATCGTTGTCTAGTAGGAAGAAAGGCCACAGAAAGAGCTCTAGAATTACGCCAAAGATTTTGTTCACTGACAAGAGCAATGCTGATGTCATTCCTGGAGTAACATGTAGAAATGATACATTTCTTCCTTCCCATAAAGTTTCTTCACTGTCCAATAAAGTAGGTAGTTCACAAGACCGTCCTCCTGAGCGTTGTCATGATCATATTGAACAGAACAACAAGCAGAATATTCAGGAATTTGCTGAGCAGAACGGAAACAAAGACATTCATGAGTCTCCTAAGCAAAACAAAAACCATAAATATGATACCCATGAATCTGCAGTAAGGGACTCCCATCCATCTCCGGGGGAACGCACTTATCAATCTCCAGGGGAAAACATCAATCAATCTCCGTGGAAACCCGCGGCAGATCAGCAGGAGGAATATAATAGTCAAGCAGGACACGAAAATGGAAATCAACAAAATGAATTTGATAATCTGTTCTCTGACAACAATCTGAATCCACAGGAAACTTTCCAAAGTCCTACATTCAAAATCAGTTTACCTGTATTTAGTTCTTCTCCTAGCTCAGCACCTAAAGAAGACCAGACAGAGCAGTATATTCCCAGACCTGAACTATCAGAGAGGGCTTTTACTGTAGCAAATATTCGCAGCTTCAGCACTTTGCGGACTTCGAAGGAAGATTGTTCTTATCCTAATGCTCATTCAAAAGTATACGTATGCTATGTTATTTCATCTCTATGTGATAGTTTCTGCTGTTTACTTACTATGGATATGCCTCAGAGGCTAATTTTGATTCTGCATGTTGAGATAATCTTTAAGTGGATAAAAGCAGTATGCTTAGTCGCTCTAAGTACTCTAAGTTGAAATGTTATCTTATTATACTTTTGAATTTCATTATTGAACTTCAGGATGAGGCAGAAGAACTTAGTAATTCTCCACAAAGAAAACATTCGCCCGGTAATGGAAAAGATGAAGGAGGGGATGATCTTTCAATTTCATCATCCGAAGAGAGAAGCTCTGATAGCTCTGAAGGAGTGGCAATTATGAAAGGTGACTACAATACTTTTACTAATATGAAAAAATATATAGAACGAGTTGTGTTGCGAGACCAGTTACCAAAATGATTACCGTTTAGGAATTTCATTGTCTTATTGAAGAGCCATAACTAATTATCAACTATTCAGAATAATCAGACAGCATAATTGAGTTGATCACTGCAACGAGGCTGCAGAGTTTATGATTACATATTTCCAGTAGTCAGTATCCATTGTTTTTGGTGGAAATCATCATCACTTTTGTTAACCTTCTTTTCTCCGCCAACCTTTTTCTCTTTAGTTTAGTACCTAGAGATACATAATCTTGCACTTATTGGATCTCCATTTTCAGGTGTTACAGAAAGGGATTTCTTTTCGTCTCCATCTGCAACTCCAGAGAGATCGAAATACGCATTTCATCCAACTAAAAGGCTCCGCCATCAAGAGGGCCGTAGACTTGGCAAATTCGGTCCCACCCCACCCACTCAAAAAGGCAATAGTCATTTGACATGCAAATGCTTCCCCCCGCTCTTTCAATGTACAGCCGATCGTCTTGCCATCATGTTTACTCTTTAATGAGTTCGTTTCTTTCTGCATTAAACTTTTAGGCACTGACGAGAGCGATTACACCCCCGAGACTTCAGAACAAAACCAAGGCGATGAGTTAGAGAGGTTGACTCTGATTAAAATACCATCGATAATATTCCTTGCTAGATCCCCAGATAAAGCCTTTTATCATTAGCCCTTTTTCTTTTTTCATTTCTTTTGATCTGCAATATTCCAGGGTAGTTATGCTCTTCACACTGTCTATAGAGAACTTCAGAAAAAAATTGACATTGTTGACAAGAAAGAAATCCTCCGAAATTCTGATGTCTGTTTCTGAGGATATACATCTCCAGTTGCAGAATATCGATTGTCAAATCCAAGCAGACCTGTAAGTATTTCACAGTCGCCACTTTCTTTTGTTGAGAAATAAGCTTCTTGGGTGTAGTCGATTCTGATCTTTCTCACGTCTCAGGGAGAAGCTGAGAAGCGATAGTAAGTTAAAAAGAAAAGACCTGGAAGTAAGATTGCAAGGTAATGAATTCCTAAAACTGCACGCTTGGCAAAGCTGAACATTAGTAGGACGGCATGAGCCAATATTTGAATTAGTCTAGATTTTGTTTTTATTTGATCAGTCAGACATGCATCTTGTGACAGGAATACTGAACACTAGGAGCCTTTTCTCTTGTTTAACAGCGGCACAAGTTTCTACTATAGTAATGTAATTCATTGGCTTGTGTCTCTAAAGCTACAACTTGCAAAATGAATATGAAATATGTACCAGATAATGGTTATGTAACACATTTTAGCTACTCATATCCACTGAACCATACACAAGGTCCCTATTTAACCTCAATTTCTGGCTTCTGAATGCATGCATTCCTTTAATACTTCTAAATAGTTTTATGGGTATATTCTCTCTGTTTCCGTTATTAAATCTCTGTTTTTCATCCACGCAGAACAACAAGAACAATTGAAGTTGATCTACGATAAATTCAGAGAAGAAATGTCTCAGCATCTTGAAAACTGCAAGAGTACACTTGAAGGCCTAGAGTTGCACCAGATTGAACTGAAAGGAACAGTGAAAAGGCTAAGTATGGAAACCTTTTAAAATATAATTATATCATGGTTTTGTTGAATCTCTTGAATGTATTTGACCGCTTTGATTAGCAAATGAGTTTGGGCACTTAGACATGCAAGTTTGTTGAAATTGCAGTTTTGCCTGATCATTCGTGGTAAATACTCGACTTGCAAAAGTTTCCATGTGTGTGAATACTAATCGGCTAACTATTTATTAAGTTACTAATAGATGCTAGATCAATGGCATCTTTCTAGACTCTTTATATTGCATTCTATAATAAAAAAGAATAAAAATTATAGGAGTTAAGTTTGACAATTATCTGTGGACAATTACTCTATTTACCCTAGTAATTTCTAAGTTGTTTTTGTAAGCGCTGGTGTATCCATTTTTCTATACCGTAGACAATAGGTGGATCAATATATTGATACCCTGACAAATCCAAATGCTTAATGTTAATTATTGCTTACCTGTAAAATTGTAGGAGCATCGCACCAAAAGCTTGTCACGCAAGTGGAAGAAGCGGTCGGGAGACAGCTGAATGATGCAGAAAGGAGAATTACAGCGGTGCACAAGGCAAGCTTATTTTTCCCATTAAATTGAATTAAATACAGGTCATCTACTAGATCACGAACATCAAGTTATTGTACATGTCATTTCTACTTCTCCTGCTTTCTGTTTTGGAAATAACTAAGTGGGTAATCAAATCTGCGCAATCTTGATTAATATTGGCCAGAGTCTCAAGTACGTAGCTTTTGAATTCCAAATGTATGTGTTTCACCAAGTTTCATTTAATAGAGGAGCTTATTAATTGGTCATGCTCCATGAATATAACACGCATACAATGCTTGAACTAGTAACAATAACCCTGGAAAATTGCCCGGGGTCGTCCCTCAAATGTTGCTACCGGTGTCACTCTATCTGTATCCTTTTTGAATATGAGCACACTCAGAAGTAAGTTTATGTATAAAATACTAACAATGGATTGATGTCCATAACAGGTGGGTAGGGAAAAGATGCTCCAGCTGAGACGTGCTATAGCAGAGTGCTTGCACGAGGATATTCTAAATTGACATAAATCGACCTGTAAGTAATCATTTTTAGGTTTATGAAATTGATCTCACATTCTTTTTTCTACGTCGAGGACTAGGCCTTGTAGTAAAAGTTAATTCCTGGAGGCATGCTGATTTGGCCAAGGGTTCAGCCCTCTTTAATCAAGATTCTTGATTTCAGCCTATGTAGTTTATGAAAGCAAGTTTCCTTTCTGTTCGAAAGTTAACGGAGACAATTGAGACTTTTTTTTTTCTTGTTTGCATTGAATATTTTGTGAGTCATGAACTTAACTGTGATAACCTTGTTTCTTGCTATCAAGCCAAATCTGATAAGTTGAAAACATCCAAACAAAGTGATTTAAAATCTTATTATCTCGTGACAGATGTTCTCTCCTTTATATGACATTTTTGTACTAAGACCTTTTAAGTAGCCATACTGTAATCACGGTTACGGGGGAATAAGAAAATGAAGACAGATTCGTATGGCTAAATTCATCTTGATAATATTTAGTTGTTGAGATCAATCCTGCGCTGCAGTGCTTTTCTATTATTGGGGCACATCCTACAGTTGTGCTAGCCCGTCAATTTTATTCCGGCTGCGCTCTATACAACCAATTCTTCTATTCATAACTTCAAAAGTTTTCATATATTCCACTTTCCCATCAACTTTGCCCCACATCTAGATATTAATTGTTAGCGATGCATTATAGTGTTGTCTTGTACTCTTTAGTTCATCTAAAGTAGGCACTGGCGAGTAACCAAAGTGGATAATCACATGCGAACGATAACAAAGCAGAAAGAAAGTGGATTGCTTGCGTGCAACATCGAGTAATTCTTGTTGGTGGGGACCTGCAATCAGATTCAATAATAGTGAGACTGTGTTTTCACAGCCAATCAATTCTTGTCCCAGTAACTTACGTACAGACAGGGAAATAAAGAGCCACGGGAATTATCACGAGGGTGCACGTGAAGTCCATGCTTTTCGTTCCACGTCCACCATCCCTTTGTCAAACTTGAGAACCTGGTGTGATGTTTTAGCCTTGGAGGCAGGAACGTCCAAACTTGTATCGTGTAAGTTGCAGTGTCCCACTTGTTTTGTATATTGGCTAGGGGGTCTCTGTTAAAGTGCTCATACTCCTTCTGTGTGCCTCAAGTCCACATCGGCACCTTACTATTTCCTTGCTCGTTAGGTTTTTTAGGAGCAGATCTGCTCCCCCGTAACTCTCAAAATATTTTCATCCATTTAATTTATTGCAATAAATAGAAAGATGAGATTGAAATAGAAGGAAATAGAGAAGTCGAAACAGAAGATCTGTTATAAGATTTTTGTGGGTCGTTTTCGTATTGTACTAGGTCATTATATACCTGTTCTTTTAAGATATTAGAAGTTGGGAAAAGGTACAACACCTGAATTTGTGCATTTAATTTGGAAACAAAGGTTTTTGTTTTGTGGTAGCAGAGTTGTCACGCACTTATGAAAATGAGACACGAGAAGGGGAAAGTTCTTCGTCTTAAAAGGTGGAATAGCTTACCTTAGGTGCTCCCACACTCTGGCCTGACAGAGTAACGAAGGGGATAAATTATGATCTGATCTCAGCCAGCTTTTCAGAAGGGTGACTCAATGTCGGTGCTCACAAGGAGTCACCACATTGGATGAACTCCTACACTGTCATTGCCGGGACTCAAACCTGAAGCCTTGATCTCAACTTGCCCTTCCAATAACCAACTGAGCTACCCATGCGGGCAGAAGGGGAAAGTTCTTAACAATACGGATAGAATCAAGGAATTTTTTTTCCCATACTTCTGTTTTTATTAAAAAATTGTTATTCCTTTACATTTACTTATTAGTATAACTTTTAACTTATTATTTATAATTATATCTAATTTTAGACAGCCCGAAAAACATGTAGTAATAATTTTGGAATTCTAATTATTAACACATCCTTCTAGTGAAAAATGGACGTAATCATTAATATTAAATAGGTTAAACCTTAAATTAGCAATTTTTGGAAGTAGATTTTTTTCTCAGCAATAAATGGGTCAAGTCAAGTAAATGTGAGGCTCTCTCGAAGTATACCATATTCCTATAAAATAAAATCCCTAGCACTTCACTCAGTAAGATATTAACAGACCTCCAAAACTGGAAAGTGGGTTTGAAGGAGGCGACTTGATGATGCAATGAACACAAACGGTGAGGATTTCATGTCGCATTGATTTGTGATAGAAGAACATTGCTCCCATGGAAAGCAGAACAAGGAGAAAATGCAGGGATATCATGACAGTCTTGACCTTATGAAGAGATTGAGTCCTCTGACCTCGAAGGTGACAGTTGGAGGCCCGTGACGTGACTGAACACATTATTGCGTACTTCTTCATCTACACCAAGTGGGTAGCCATTGGACACTCTCATCAACCTATCCTCCCTACCGTATTACCATTTTAGGTTCAGATGAGCTACGCAAGTTCCTGTAAAACATTCCATTAACTCACCTTTCATCCCAGGAATGTTCACGGTCTTATCATTGTTATATCTGTGTGATTTAGGACAATATTTTTATGTTTTTCTTCTGTCAATCTCCGTTCTCCACTCATTGGTTTTCATTATATGAATGGTAGACCTCAGACCGGTATCCCTATTTAGTCCTTACAAACATCTGAACGGTTGATCCAGCAATGTCCACCCAATATTGAGGGTTTATCAGCCATTCTCTTCTGGTTGTCCTTGATGTGCTTTTCGTTTTGTGATCTCTTCTACTTAAAGGGTAAAATGTGAACGCTTAATGCAACATCTGGTTCTACCTGAAAACGTTGCATATAGTGCCTAATTATTTGATCAATCCGTCCGCTGACGACTTGTATAGAGGACAGGTTGCTTTGTTTCCCTTAATCCTGGGGAGCAGAAGAGTTGTTCGCTTCAACTCAGCTTATAAGGAATCGGTCGGCTAATTTAGATTCCTTGACTGCTTTTGAAAAAATTTCCATGCCCCCATTTTGGCCTTGTTCTCTCTCTTTTGATATTCAAAGTCTCTAACGAGATTCACAATGCAGGACTGGTGATGATTTTATGGAGTTAGTGTGCGAAAATGGTCAGATCCTCGTGCGTGGACGGTCTGGTACTATCTCATGCATCGGTTACTTATCACACTCTCCTAAAACTCAATTCAACAATGGGATTAAAGACAATCATCCTCCTAAGAGGCCAAGGTTCGTGCATGTAGATTCTATTTCAGGTGATGAGTCCTTTCCTGCAGGTCATAAGGAACCAACCAAGCAGGATAGCTTTTTGCAAGACAATCACAATACTATTGACAAATGTCAAAAGTGGCCTCGTACAAGTTTCAGCATATTTTTGGAGAATATGAGGCGAAGTCCTTGTGATCAGATCACGGAGCCACGCATTGTTCCTCTTCATAAAACCACAAATTCTCGTCTCAGAATAACTAAAAGTAAGATGGAGTTACCTCCAGATGAGCAATCTGAAGCTGTTTTCCCTCAAGATGTTATTACAAGAAAACAATGCCCTAGTGTTGCTTTTGTTCCAGCATCAAACATGGCAGCAGGCAGAGTCCAAGCTAAGCCCGGTTTAGTGAAAAATAGAGATTATATGGCTGCAGCTAATTCAACGTGCTCACGCGAAGCTTCAATTGATCCCACTTATTCCTTGAAATGTAAACGTGGAGACATTGAGTTACCGGCATATCCAAGTGAAGTAAGTGAAGCTGGAAAATCCATCCCGCATAGGTTAATTTGATCTGAGAAATTTTGTATCTGTTACAGGAGGACGAGGAAGAGATCGAGGGTAAGAAAAAATCAGAAGATTGGAGAAGTGGAAGGGCTAAGAGAAAGTCGAGAGAGATTCATAATATATCTGAAAAGGTGAGTTACCACTTCGGCAGTGTTAACGATCTATCAATCAAGAAAAAGAAAAAACCTTTTAACTCGACAATTTGTGCTTTTATGGATACAGAGAAGAAGCGATAAGATCAACAAGAGGATACATGCACTGAAGGATCTCCTACCGAGTTCTAGTAAGGTTATCATTCTCTGGATAATTAAGCCTCGTGGTTAGGAAACTAATACCAGAGTCTACTGTAACATCTGCTATAGAGAGAAGTAAAAGGAAATAATAAGGTGTCAGAAATTTGAACCTCGTGCTTTCATGCGACATGGTTATGCGTGTGCTTCGGTAACCTTCCGAGCTTCCTAATCGTGTTCATATAATATGGCCTCATACAGTAATGAAGAATGGGAAGCCCGCGATTAGTTCAAAAATTGGGATTTAGTCCTTTCTGTGTTTAGCTTAGTTGCATGTTGTTCGCAGGTGGGCAAAGCTTCTGTTCTCGATGAAACAATTGAATACGTGAAGACCCTTCAACTTCAGCTTCATCTTCAGTTTCAGGCATATATCTTTCCGTCTTTGAGTCTCGATTCATACACATGAAACCAAGTTTCATAAGTTGATGACTGTGGTTGTTGTGGCAGATGGTGTCAATGGGGACCGGACTTTTCATGTTTCCAGCAATGTTTACTTCAGGAATGCAATCCATGCAAACACCATATTTGGCTCAGATGTCAGCGATGCATATGGGAGTTGGCTGCAGGCCAACATCATTAGTATCATCTTCACCTGTGTTTGGGCTCTCTGGTCAAAGGATGCCTATTCCGGTGCCACAGCCACCATTTTTTCCTTCTACTGGAAGAGCTTTCACACACTCTATTCCCGTACGTGGAATTCCTGGAATAGCCTCCGTTCCATCGTTGGGTTTCAAGGGCTCAGTCCAGATCGGTAGCTCAGGAGTTGTACACAAGGGGATTTAGATCCAATAATCCAAGCATTACATCAGGTTTGTGCATTCTTAACTTGTAAAATTAGGCTTTAATTTCTGTTAAAATTATGCTAGAATACCTGAAACTCAGATAACAAGTATATAGTGCAAATTAGGAGTCAATTCTTTTCTTATACTGTAAGTAGAGGGAAATATAGCTCGCAACATTCCCTAATAGAAAATGCAATAAGAAGTTAGAGACGCCAAAGCAAAACTGTTATGGCAATCTCAGTCTTGTTCGTTAATCTCCTGACCAACTTCCCTTTTCTAATTCAGGGAATAGATGAGATCCACAAGAGTGAGCTTTGGCGCACGAGGAACACCTATTGAATCATTGCTACTATTGTTGGATTTCTTTTTTGGGTGGGATAAAAGCCTAGGCCTTGCCGTTTAGGATGTCATGAAATCTACAGTTTTTCATGCTTTTGGAAACTCCATCAAATAAAGCAAAGTTCTTCACATCCAGCATGATATCCCTTCATTTTGTAGTTGAAGTTATCCTTCAATTCATCGTCTGCTGTGGATATTTGGTGTTGACTGATAGGACCATTTGGGGTAAACTTTACGAAACTCCTGATATATATACATATTATTTTGTATAATATATGAAAAATATTGAGTAATTCAAATATTACATATTTTGAAAGTACTCATATAACTAAGACAGTAGTAACTATATAGCAACATGCCTACATGGGAGTTCTCTCTCTCTCTCTCTCTCTTAGGCACTACAATAGAAAGGACTTTTGTCGATGAATATTTTCGTCTATAAAACTACAAAATCGTCACAAAAATTTTTTAACAACGAAAAAAATCGTCGAATATTTCGACGCAAAATTTAGGTAGCAAAATATTGTCAATGAAATTTTCGAAATATCATTGCAAATTATTTTTCGCTCTAATTTATGGTAAGTCGCCAAAAGAGACAGGCAAGGTTAAAACTAATTATTGCGAAAGACTATTCACGACGTTTATTATTCGTAGCTAAAAGTTAAGTTATTAGCTACATTACTTAACTGTAGCTAATAACATTTTACAACGATATTTTTTATGTAGCAAAATATTTTTACTAACGATTTTCAGACTGTAAGTAAAGATAATTTGCAACTATTTTTATAGGTTATTTGCGAAGATTATCAAATCATAGCTAAATGTTATTTGCGACGATTTAGATAAAATATCTAAAAACTTTTGGTAACGATTTTGGAATCGTTGGAAAATCTTTTTAGCTATGTTTTTTAAACTTTTATAAAAAAACTTACTGTTAACATTTTGAATAACATTGCTAAAAAGTTTTGGTGACAAGTTTTGATTTTTTGGCAAACATTTGTATAAAAAATTGGATATTCAATTATGATTATTTTTAAAATTTTTAATTCATCATATTGTTTTTGATATTGAGATATTTTGATTTATAATTAATTAAACAAAAATTAAAATAAACAACATTTTATATAAAAATAAATGTCATTAAATACTAATCACAAAAAAGCTTATGTATAAATTAAGAGTCGTTTCCATCGTCACTACTACTTGCATAATTTGAGCATAGTATTTGTTTGGCTATCTTTTCAAGTTTAGCCAACTTTCGTTTAGTACAATCTAACTTTTGTTCATTATGTTGTAACGAAAACTTAAGCAACCAATTCTCCTCTTGAAGCGTCGTTACATATATTGGTCGCGATGAGATGCCCTAATTGGCTTAGGACCATGCCTAAGACCTTTGATGTAGCCTGATCTTGTTCTAAAGACATTGTTGTAAATGTCATCTACATTTGACTTATTTCAGTCAAACAAGGAGCTCTACAACAACTCCTGCATCTTATTCTAAAAGTTAAAAAACAAAATCAATATTTAATTCAAAAATTAATAAACATAAAAATTAAACAAATTTTTAGACTTACATAATTATTCTATGCTTCTTCAGACGTCCAACCTTCACCTTTCTTGTAGTGTGTCAGTTTGTAGAGTGTGATCCTATCATACTCTTGTCCATGTAGTTCTTTTTCACTCTGTTTTATAAAAACAAAAATTGGAACACATTAAATAATACTGTATTAACTGATATAATTGTAATTTCTAACCAAAGAATTTACAAATTCTTTTCGGATGACAACAAATGATTTGGAGCCTTGGTTGGGAGGAGTTAATCATTTTTTCTCTATTAGCCTTGGCTTTCTCACACTTTTCCTAAATACAAAAAAGAAATAGTCACTAAATGTGGCACGAGATTAATTAAAACAAATGTGAAGAGAAAGAAGACAAACCTTAACGTTGGTAGAGGCCCAATAATCACACATTTGACTCCAATTTTTTGGAGTCACCTGTTCGGGAACATTTCTCCTTGCCTCCTCATCCGAAGGAAAAGATTTATAGTATTCATGTAGTCGATAACGATGATCCTTCGCCCTTCGTTTCAACAGTAAATTGACACAATTTAAAACTTCATGGTTATTAATATCGATGACATTGAGTTTCATGTGTGAACAATAAGTAAAACTTAAATTAGTGTTTAAGTATTAGTTATCAAATGCATAAAATTGAATAAATTGAAAAATTACCGAAACTTTGTCAAGAGCATTTTGAAGCAAGTTGTTTTCCTTCAATTGCTTGACATGCTTAAGGTAAGGCAAATTAGTCTTAACTATAACCCCTAACTTACTGGACAATTTAGCTGATTGGATGTTTTGAACAGGACTACCTTGTGAGAGGTCAATATGTACAAACAACTTATTGTTCATTGCAACATTCATGTGTTGCAACTTAGAACCTTTAGTGATACCTCTACTTCTTTTCCTGATATTGATATTAGAACTTGACAACAATAGAATAATGGTAAGAAAAAATGCATTAAACACGTAAATATATATTTGAAGATAAGTGAAATCATAGTTGGTAAAGAGTAACAAACTTAAAGATCCCTCACCAGTAATTGAGGTAGATAGACGTTGTTGCTGACTGGCTTCATTGGTGGATGAAGCCAATTGTTGTGGTTGATCTGGTTGTTATAGGGGAGGAACATCTTTGCTAATTGCCACCTTCTTTCCCTTATTTTTATGAGGTGTCATTATATTGAATATCTATAATGATATTATTAAATGATTTCTGAATGAATTTTTAATATAGAATATACCTAATTAGAATAACAACATAAAGAACTTTTCAAATTTAGAAAGCCCGTTATTTATATACCTAGGAAGTGAGAAAACAATTTAATTTTATCACTCGTTATTCAAAATATAGGAACAAAAAGTAGATGGAGGATTATTTGACGTAGTTTAGTTGGAGGAGTTGAGCAAATTTCAATTCATAATAAACATGTCAAGAATGTTTGTATTATAACACTCTTTAATCGCTTCTCATCCTCAAATGGTGATTACATTATCTCATGAATGGGACAAAATCATCGTAGTATGAAAGATTACATTGACGAACATGATGAGTATGATTTTTATTAGAACTTAAAAGATCAAAGTTGTAGATCCCTTGATGGGATTATTTTGATTCTTTTCTCCAATCCCAAGTTAGTTAATTAACTATAATCATAATTTAATTTAAATGTTGGCTGGCCAGTTTTCAAATAATATAAACAACAATCTTATATTAACAAATTTTTTTCCCTTTCAATCATCATCATCGACATCTTCAAAATCATCATCATTAATTATATTTTGATTCGACTCTTCATCACTATTATATTCGACCAAAGTATCATCATTATCATATAATTAATCCTTAATATATTCTTCATCTCTTTCGGCGATAAAATTGGCTTGTACTTCATCTACTTGTACTATAATGAGATTAACATCTCTCCTATGGAATAAAAATATATTTGTATCTTCTATTCGAATGGCTTCATTATTCAAGTCTAATTCAATCTTTTGATATACTTTATCATCATCCTTACTCATTATACCATTATTCCTTTCACAAAAATCGAAGAGACTTCGGTATTGAAACTTTTGAACAACCTTCTAATTGCTGCCCAATACAGTATCATTGAGGTAGAAAACTTGCTTCACTTGACTTGCAAGGACAAAAGAGTCATTATCATACCATGTCTTACTAACATTGATGCTAGTAATGTTCCCATTCACCTTCATGTTAACAAGATTAAACAATTTGTACCTAAATAGAGCAACCTTTTTATCCTTGATTTAATATAACTCTATTATTTCAGAGATAATACTGTAGAAGTCAATTAAATTATCGTCATAACATCCCTCGACAACAACCCCACAATTTTGGCTTCTAAGTCGACTATATCGATCTTGTATGTGAAATCTAACCCTATTAACAATGCAATATGCGTATTTTTTCCCACATATATGAGGCCCATGTGTTAAAGAATATAATGTTGTTGTCAGCTCTTGCATGCTACGGTTATGTAACTGTATCATCTGTAAGACCAAAAAGAAATTAGAAGTTAATCTGAGATACAAATTATCATAAGTTCATAATATTCTATTAACAAATAACTTACTTGATTTCTAAACCATGATAGGAACTTAAGCTTATGTCTTTCTTCAACATTAACAATCCCTTTGGTTCGAATCAAATATTTGTGGTTTCTATTTAAAAAAGTTAGTAGATATCAGGAATTTAGATTGAATAACAAAATTTAAATATAAAAATTTGAATCAAAAGTAATATACATACTCCATATATATATCGACTTCCTCATAATTGTTTAAAACATACCATTGGGTAGTTTTGTATTCATCCTTAGTTAACTCCACATATTTTCCGACACTAAATGGCCTAACTTTTTGGGAGAAAATTGATAAGCCACCATCTTGATCAAAATCAAAGTTATGTTATAGTCTATTAAATCTTGTCTTGAAGTCATTTAAGTTCATCGAACAAAATGTCAAGCATTCATTCGCTATATAAACCTCTGCAACAAAACCTTCAGGTCAAGCTCTATTACGTACATATCGCTAGTGCTTGAGAGAACATAATAACCTTAAAAAAATCATATACAATTGTTACCAACTAATAAGTTAAGAAAAAAGGTAGAAGTTGATATAAATTACCTTTCAATGGGGAACATCCATCGAAATTGAACTGGTCAACAAAGTTTTGCTTCGTATGGTAAGTGAAATGCCAAACACACCATAATACCAAAAAATGATAGGGGGAATGCTAGTTCAAACTTACATAGAATCAAAGCTATGTCTTTTTCCATTTTATCAAACTCTTCAAATTTAAGTATCTTGCAACATAATTGCTTAAAAAACTCACTCAGTTGACCTAAAGTATCAGACACTTCCCTTGGCAAACACCACGTATGTCAATAGGAAGTAATCATTACAGAAGTACATGACAATCATGACTTTTCAACCCCTTTACTTTCCCCTCTTTAACATTCACACAACGGGTTATATTAGATGCATACTCATCAGGAAACTTGATTGATTTAAGAAATTGACAAAAAGCATGCTTCTCTTTTTTTGACTTGTTGTAACAAGCTGGTGGAATAATGTATGACCCATCATCTCTTCTTTTCAAGTGCAGATCTTTTCTTATATTCATGTCTTGCAAGTCTAGTCTAGCCTTAATTGTGTCTTTTGATTTGCCATCAATTCCCATTATAGTTCCTAAAATATTCTCACAAATATTTTTTCAACATGCATCACATCAAAATTATGCCTCAATAGTAATTCCTTCCAATATGGCAAATCCAAAAAATATGCTTTTTTAAATTTCAATTGAGCTCAATAACATTTCACTTTCGCTTTCTATTACTTGAGTGCTTGCCAGGTGTAATGTCACCAAATTGTAATAGCTGGTAAACCACATTATCACCAGACAACTGCAAAGGAGCATTACCTAATTCTACTTTGCCATTAAACAATTTGTTTCTCTGCCATCTATGCCCATGTTCCAAGAAACTACGATGTCTTATATAACATATTTTACTTCGTAGACTCATCGAATAAGTTTGATGACTACACGCAGGACAGGCCATATACCTTTTAATGCTCCATCCAGGCAAATTCCTATAAGCTGAAAAATCATTTATAGTCCACAAAACAACTGTATGCATTATAAATATTTCACCTTGAACAACATCAAATGTTTTTAATCCAGATATATACATCGATATCCTTACTAGGAGTAGTAGGTCCTGGAATAAGCAAAGATAATAGCATGAAAGGCTCCTTTATACACTTCCAAGGCGGTAAATTGTATGGCATTAGAATTACCGTCCACATGTTGTATGAAGTACTCATATTACCAAAAGGATTAAATCCATTTAAGGCTAAACCGAGTCGAACATTATGACAATCCTGTGCAAACTATGGAAAGTTTTTATCAAAGTCTTTCTATGTCATTGAATATGCTGGATGACACATAATGTTATCATCTATGCGTTTCTCTTTATACTACCTTATATCTATGACTGTTTTTGTTGACATAAAAAACCTCTGTAGTCGTGGTTTAATCAGAAAGTATCTGAAGATTTTTTCTGGTAACTTTTTCCTTCTCCCATCATTCAATCGGCACCTTGATGTTTCAAAAATGGGACACTCTTCAAGATCTTTATTGTCCTTCCAAAATATGACACAATCATATTTACAAGCATGTATTGATATATATCCTAATCCAAGATCCTTTAATAATTTCTTTGTATCATAATAAGATTTAGGTAATTTGTGTACAACAGATAATGCATCATTGATAAATTCAATTAACATGTCAAAAGACTTGTTACTCCATTTAGTTTACACCTTCAAATGCAACAACTTCACAAAAAAAGAGAGCTGTCAAAAATTTGAGCACCGTGGATATAATTCTTCTTGTGCAAATTTCAATAACTTGTCAAAATTATCTTCAGTAATATTACCAATGAATTTAGGCAAACTAGGTTCATTCATAGTCTCCATATAATTCTCGTAATCCTCTAACATCTTGCTTATTTGATCATCATCATCCCCATCATCTCGATTGTTATTTTTACTATCATAAACACTTGTACCAACACTTCTACTATTACTTGCTTCCTTACATTCTCCATGATAAATCCATAGAGTATAGAATTTATCTATGCCTCAAATTAACTAGTGATTATACACCATATCTTGACTTTGACTATCAACATTTAAGCAATTTATGCATAGACAATGAATACAACATTCATCACCCATGTGATCTTTTACAAATTACATGAAAGTCTTAACTCCTATGTATTCAGTGGACCATTTCCAATGAGACATCTAACTTTTATCCATATAGCTATACAATTGAAAGTAAAAAACTAAATTATTAAATGCAATCCTCGTTCTATATAACATAATGACAAATCTTGTCAAGTTTTGTTAATTAATTAGTACAAGTCTATGTTGTAAGTTATCATGCAAACAAACACTACGGTACGTGATATTATTAGACCACATGAATCGAGAAACCAAGGTTATATACTATTCTAAGGGTTTATTATACCTCAATTTTTCAAGCAATACCCAAACTAAAATACTTAGACTATTAAATCAAAATATAAAAACACATATCATACTAAGAATATTGCAAACAACAAGACAAAAACAAGACCTCATTTGCAATCACAAAAAATTATTCTTATAAATACTCCAAGTAGTAAAGCAAAACATATTAGAGACATTAATTGGACAACTTACCTGGATGGATGGACAACCGTAAACAATGAAGAAGAAGGACGAGGTTAGACGATTATCAACGCTCTTCAACACAAAATAGAGCCTGCAAAATAAGGGGATTTTGTATTTAATATAATACAGTTGTTCTTTATCTTTTTAGTATTAAAGGAAATTATTATTAGCTATTAGTATAGTTGTAAATAACAATATAGTTCATCTTGCATTCAATTGTTGGTAAATAAAATAAACAAAGATATCCATAACAAGTCCAAAATGGCAATTTCAAAACTTAACCAACTATTAAATGCCATAAGTACCATAACAACTCCAACAGTCATTTAACTAAGTTCAAAATCCAACTTCAAATTCCATAATAAGCAATTTCATAGAATTGACGAGCTGAAGAAGCAGTTGAGCAAGTCTTTTGTTATGAAAGACTTAGGGTAAGCAAAGCAGATCTAGAATTACTTGAGACAAAAATACAAAGAGGTTATATCTGTCTCAGAAGAAGTACATTTAGAAGGTGCTTCAAAGATTCAGCATGAAAAAAGCTAAAGTGGTTAGTTCTCCTCTTGCAGCTCACTTTAAGTTAAGCAGTAAATATAGTCCTTCTACAGAAGCAGAGATGAGAGATATGTAGAATATTCCTTACTCCTCATCAGTAGGAAGTTTAATGTATGTCATGGTATGCACAAGGCCAGACATAACTCATACAGTTGGTACGGTCAGTAGATTTCTCTTAAATCCGGGAAGAGAGCATTAGAATGCTGTGAAGTAGATCACGAGATATCTCCGAGGTACTTCCGACTTGAGTCTCAGTTTCGGAAATAAAAAGCTTATATTAGTAGGCTACACAGATTCAGATTTAGGCGGAGATATTGATACCAAAAAGTCTACTTCAAGATACTCGATCACTTTTATAGGGGGAGTAATATTATGGCAGTCAAGATTGCAGAAATGTATTATGACAGTCAAGATTGCAGAAATGTACTACATTACATACTATCAAGGTAAAGTATATTACGACAACAAAACCATGTAAGGAGTTATTATGGATGAAGAGATACATCCAGGAACTTGGCTTCAAGCAAGATAGATATGTCATATATTGTGACAATCAGTAGCTCTCCATTCGAAATCAAAACACATCGAGATAATATACCATTGGATTAGAGATGCTTTGAATTCCAAGCTGTTAGGACTTGAGAAGATACACATGGGATGAAAATGGTGATGATATGTTGACAAAGGCATTACCAAAAGATAAGCTTGAAATCTGCAGGTTGATCGTAGGGATAACAAGTCCTTCCAATTGATATGGAAAAGGAGGATTCTCCCTTCTATGATGATGATCCTAAATGTCAGGAGAGGATATTAGTTGGAAGTCCCTCCATTTAAGAAATCCCACTTCGAAAGTGGAAGGAAGACTTAAGTATATTTCTTCCTATAAATAGACACCAAGAGGGAAGACTAAAGCATTCCAAGCTAAGTATTCAGAGCAATACAAGCTTAGTAAATTAGAGAGTGATATATCTTTGATTAAGCTTTCAATTGAAGGTTATTTGTGATCCAATTTAGTTAAAATTTTATTAGGAATATTCCAAGACTTAGGGCTTAAGGTTATTGTGGATCACAGTTTTGTTCTTGATAATTTGGCACTAGTATTTCTCTATTTGTGAGGTATTTTTTGCTTTCTTTATATTTCAAAGAGTTTAATTTCTTGAGTATTTTGGTGTATTAATTTTGTTGTTCCCATTATTTTAAATAGTGGAGATATTTTGGACCATGATCTCGTAGTTTTTTTACTTTTCATATGGGAGAAGTTTTCTACCTAAAATTTTGGTGTGCCTTTCTTTAATAGTTTAATTTTATTTTGAAGTTTATGTGATTTTTTTTGATCTGGTGATTCCTTCATAAGTTTACAAAAGTTTGGCGAGATTATATTCCGCTGCATTGGTGCGTCTTGCTTCCATTAAGAAATCAAGGAAGGATCTTTTTTCGTTTCCATTTTTTCCACTAGAAAGACAAAGAGAAGATCCTAAATATGATCCCATGGCATTTTGACAAAAATGTTCTAGTTCTCAAATCAATATCGGGGGATGAACAGTCGTCTCACATAGAGCTGCTTTCTACCCCTCAATTGCAAGCAAAAGTTGGAGAAGTATTAAAAATATAATCAATGATCTCTTCGACACCAGATAGGAAGGCTTGGGTACAATTTTAATATGAACGCCTGCCCACCTTTTGCTATCATTGTGTTTATTGGGACATTTAATTGGAGACTATGGAGATATAGATGTTCTTCCTCTTTATCAAGATACCAGAGATGCTCAACTTCCTTTTGCTGATTGGATGCGAGCTTCTCCATGGAAAAGGAAAAAACCAGGTGTGGTTGAAGAAGAAAAGGGAAGTAGCTGGGGAGTTAAACGATGCATTTTCGAAGCTGGCCAATCTGACAGTAACAGTGGCGACAATAATAGAAAGAAGCAGGAATCTTGGAGATGATCAAGATACAATCCCGATTGAAACGACTATAGAGAAACTAGTAGACAAAAATCAGGCATAAATGTTGGGGATAAATAAGCAAATTATGGAAAGAGATCGTGGCTTGAAGACAAACATGCCTTCTTCTGGTTTTGAAAGCCGGAGAAGCCAGAGATGGAAAGGCCCATAGGTTCTTACTACGGAACAACTGAGCATTTTAGAAAAGACTGTGGGCCTATCCCAAATGGGCTCTTTCCCCATTACTTAAACAAAAGAAGTAATTTCTTGTCCTGGGAATGTTATGGGAAACCCAGAATTCACACCACCAAAGTTCTGTATGGAGGATCCAATGGAAATGCAGTTTTCTTCTCCTCAGACTTTGGAGAGTCCAAATGAAGACTCTAATGAAGTGCATGGCGTGTCCTCAACTAATCAAGTATCTTTATCAACTCAAAATTATATGAGCTTCAGGACTGCTAACTTGAAATGTCGTGCTCGTGCAAAAGGTTCGATTGCATATTTAGGTCAGGTTTCAAGTTGTTCATAGTGAGCATAATGATGGTAATCAAGTCCAAGTTTGCAATGGTAATCCCCCTTCCCATTCTTCACGTTGGCTATGCTAATTTACCAAAAATAATAAAAATATTTCTCTTTAGGTGTAATTCATCGACATCCATATCCTTACACTCATGAATAGAATGGGGCCGTGGAATGTTATCATCAAGTCTGTTGAAAAACGTCTCTTTTCTAATCCATGCTAGTTTATCACTTAAGTTTTAGGAATAAGCTTTTGGAACAACAATTTATCTAAGTAGTAGAATGTTTATAGTTTTAAATAGAAAAACTTTCGTAATTGCAAATATGCATATCGTAACTTATAGTATAAAAAGTATTATACCACGAGAATTGTATAGTCACCCAACAATTATTGTAAACTTTGTTTAAGGTAAACAATAAGATGAATAATTAGAATTAAACTAAAAATAAAGAATTAATAACTAAGCAATAAACTAAGTAGTAATAAACTTGATTTGATTGATTACTAATGACGCTAGGAATTATTTCTATCGTTATTTGTTTCACTTAACCTTCTTTATTTATACTTGATCCTAGATATCCTCTAGTTATGATTACCCTTTCTTGAGATCTAATCAAGTAATTCTAATTAAAATAGGTAGAGATTGAATTGTGATATCTCAATCTGTCTAAACTCTTTCTAATTATGAAATTAAATTTGAAGCAATCATATGGATAATTAATAAACAATTAAGATCTCTCTTTAATTGCCTATTAATTTGATGTTTACAAGTCTATTAAGGTACTAGCTCTCGTTGTGCAACACAACAGAAGTGAATCAATCCAATCTCTCAATTTAAAATAATTATAAATCAGTAATGCAAGCTTAACAAATAATTAAAGAATAATTCCTAAAAAAGAATTTAGCAATTTATAGATATAACTAAATATCCAAGTTTAATCATCATTAACATCTAACAATAACAAGAAATAAGAAAAAAAGTAGAGAATAGAATTTGGAACTCTTCTTTTCTTTACGTTGAGCTAAAAAACATGTAGCCTTCTTTCAGAGAATTCTTCTCTTTTGATCTCCTTTTTAATTATGTTTTATGCAACCACCTCTTTTGTGTTCTTTACCTTAAATACCTTTTGATCCTTTTAGGGTTATTTTTAGGGTTTCCCCACTTATTTTGATTCCAAAAATAGCCTCGAATCGTTAAAAACACAAAAAACTCGCAACCTGAAAAAGCTAAAATTTGCTCTTTGCATGATCGTGCATGGCCTTTCTCCAGCTGAGGCTCTCTAACCTGTTGCTTATGCACATTCCTGCCAGCCAATATTTCTCCAACTTTTTCTTCACTTTTTCCCACCTCCACTCATCATCAAACACATCAAATAATCCTTGAAATATATAATTAAGATCAAAAACTTTCCTTAGACAACAATTAATAAAATAAAACACACAAAACTCTAACCAATTCTAAATAATAATAGATCCTCGGGCTTTCCAAAATTTGATCTTTCACGATTTTGTGACATAAATCTAGGTCCTAAAAATATGATTATCATATAAGAAAACACTAAAAATACACTACAACACCTAGAAAACATACTAAGTTTTACATTTATCATCGAACATTTGCACCAATTCTTTGTTCTGAATATGCTTTTGAAGTGTTTAATCACTATATGCTTGACTAGCATTTGTTACGTATCTTTGGTTATATTTGCTTTCCTTATATTCGTCCATATAACACCAATAAAATGGATTTTTAGGTCCAAGACTAATATATTTCTTGGTTATTGCTCTTTTTATAAGGGCTATGTTTGCTTTCAAATTCTTATACTTATATTGTGGTCACATTATTTTTAACAAGCCTAAGTTTTCATTTCCATCATTTCAACAATTTACATCATCATCTTTTACTGTTTCTTATATGGAGGAATTAATATGCTAAGTCTCCACGCATATGACATTTTGGCATACTCGAGTACGCCATTAAAAAGCTTGAGTAACCAGGTAAGACCCTCTTCTCTGAGGCTATTCCATACCTTTATGGGTAGCTTATCAGGTCCTACTGTCTTTCCACTCTTCATCTCCCTTAAAGAATCTTTAATATCTTCTTTTGTGATTTGCTGGCAGTAAGTGAAGTTAAGATATTTTTTAGACATGTTAAGATCGTCCAAGGAAATGTTATTATCTATGCCCTCATTAGAAAGACTATAACAATAACTCTTCCATCTACTCTTAATTTCATTTTCCTCTACAAGCACCTATCCTGCTTCATCCTTTGTATACCAAACTTGATCCAAGTCTCTCACTTTTCTTTTCATGGCTCTTAACAACTTAAATATATCCTTTTTTTATCTTTAGTTTCCAATCATTGGTATAATTTCTTTTCAGCTCTCCTTGTGGCTACTGAGACTATCTTCTTCACTTCTTTCTTTATTAGTTTATAACTTTCTCTTTTAACTACCCTATCTACATTTATGCTACTATATAATAGAGCTTTGTAGGTAACCATTTTGGTCTTCACCCTTTCTTGTACATCTTTAGTCCACCACCAAGACTCCCTCTTCCTATACCTAAGCCCTTTATAAACTCCTAAGATTTGCATTCCTTAACAGAGTTGTTACTTTCTCCTATATCTGGTTAGCATCCTCTTCCAATTTCCATTTCTCTCCAAACTTCACTTTATCCCTAAGTTGCTTCACAATATCCCCTTTTAAGTTCCACCATTTAACTCTAGTATACCTCTGAGAACTTCTCTTCTTTCTCTAACCCTTAATTATAAGATCCATAACTAGGTTAACATCCTCTTCCAATTTCCATTCCTCTCCACACATTATTCTATCCTTAAGTTGTTCCACAATATCCATAACTAGGTTCCACCATCTAACTCTAGTACACTTTTGAGAATTTTTCTTCTTTTTTCAAACCTTAATTATAAGATCCACAACTAACAATTTGTATTTAGTTGAAAAGAGCATATTATCTTTAAAACTAGGTCAGTTGCTCCATCTTATGATGAAGTAGTCAATCTGAGTCTTCACAGTTTTGCTCCCAAAAGTCACATGGTGCTCCTCTTGTTTTGAAAAAAATGAATTGACTATCAGCAAATTAAATGCTACCTTAAAGTCCAATAAAGCAGTCCACCATCATTCTTATTTCCTTACCCAAAACCCCCATGAGCTCATAAATACCCATCCAAGGTTGGTCCTATACAATCATTAAAGTCTCCCCCTAGAATAACTTTCTTGTTAGAAAAAATATCCTAAATCACTTCATCTAAATCCTCCCATAATTAAAGCTTAAGTTGTTCTCCCAACCCTACTTAGGGTGTATAAGCACACACTACATTGTAAACATCGTTTTTCACCATAATATTTAAGAATAAAATCATGTCATTAACCTTCTTTACTCCTACAACATGATGTATGAGTTCCTTGATAACCAAGATACCTACTCCTTTTTATTGTCATGAATACCCTGAATGTTAGAGTTTGAACCCATGAATTTCTTTCACTATAGCCCCAATACACTTTGTCTCTTGGATGCATACTATGTAAATCTTATATTTGCCTAAAATAGCTAATAATTCTAATGATTTCCTTATAAGAGTCCCAATGTTCTAGGAACTTATTTGCAATATATCAACGTCTACCTTTCTCTTAGATCTAAAAATAAATGCAGAATTAACCCTTACTCTATCATCAGAAGTTAAAGAACCACTATTACCCTAATACGCAACCTATAGGACAAACACAACAAATCCCTAACTAAGCCAAATATAGGAAATAAATAACAACAATCAAAAGGAATAGCAAAAGCAATCAAAAAATATTTATATAAATATATCAAATAATAAGATTCAACCATGCTAGCCAAATTTATCATAGCAATAATAGCAATAAGCAGAAACACCACCATAAAATGATATTAATAAGCGTTAAAGAGGTAACTATAAAAATTGGGAATAAGCAGAAAATAATAGTAATAATAATAATATTATTATTATTATTACCTAAACTTCAGTTTACCTTTCTGTTATATGAGCCAAACACCACTAGTGCGAATATAAATATATCTAGGGATAAAATTCAACTCTAATTTGTTCTTAGAACAATGAATATTGGAATAGGCACATATATGTGTAGATATGCACATATATGAGTAAATGCATAAAATTTTTCACAAAGGAAGATTGTAAACTTATGTTAATTCCAATTTTCTGATTTAAATAAATTAAAAAGGAAAAAAGACTTCTTGTGTACAAAAGTGGTGAGGAATTTACTTTATAGGCTTCCACGTGCATCCAATGTTTGTGACAATACACACTTGAACACATACTCTATTTTTCTCACCCCAACAAGTAACAAATGACAAACTAGCAAAAGGACACTCCTAACTACTCATAGAGGTGAGACACTCCTTAAATGCATTTAAAAAAAAAACTTGTGTTGAAATTCAAATCGCAAGGCACAACAACTAGCTAATGGCAATTAACCATACCAATACTATTCTCTATGGTAATTAACCACACCAAAAATAGAAGCTCCAAAATTTGACCTTTAATGCCATAAGCCCTCTCTTTCTACTATGAAAAATGAGCAACTCTTTACTTTCTCAATCTAATTTTTTACATCTTCTTTTACATTTAATGCTGCTGGGAAATTGTGGTAGGATTCAAACTTATAAGCAGTGAAATAATTACAATTTTTTTATATTGATTTTTTGAAAGCCAATATTGCTTTAAATTTTATAAAATGATTAACAAATAAATCATAATAAAATGTGAATCTTAATTCATACCTTATTATGAAACTTGATCATTTCTTATCATATTTCTCAAATTGTTTTTGAAATTAGCTCATCTCAACTATCATAGTCGTACAAGTGTTCGATCATTAATAATATTCACAGAACGTGATGAGAGAACTCTACAATTGTTCTAGAGAGGGTTAAACAAGGAGTGTTGGCTCCTTTAGAGGTAAAGCTTATTTATAATAGGTTTTGGATATTATAGTAATTTAATTGAAATTAAATACTAATTTAAATTAAAAGTTAGTTAAAATTAAAAATTATTCTAATTAACTATCAGTTATGTCCAAATAAGATCTAATATCTCATATTAATCCTTATTGATTAAATATATCATATTCAATCATAAAGCTTCTCAAACTTTACAACCAAGTCTAACGTGATTAAAATATCATTTCTCTTTTCAATTGTTCATTGTATTTGATTCATTAGGTTCCCAAAGAAGTTGGCAAGGGATAAAAAGTATAATGCTAAATCATATTTAGGATTATATAAATTAAACTCCTTTAATTTGTCTTTAATTTTCTAATTAAACAGTTTATATCCATATATTAAAATTGGCGTCTAGCAACATATCATGACCACCCAAATATTTAGACAAGTCTCATAGTAGTTTTTGTGGATGATTTTTCATATAATTCAATATTTTCATCATACTATGTTTCAATTAGACATATAACATGAAATTAATGTCTAATCTATTTGAGTCCAATCATGCTGATTCTCCACCATGATTTTCAATAAAAATTGAAGAAAGTAATGATTACATGTTTAACTGATATTGGTTGGGATGTTTTTCACCCACTAATAATTGGTAATATATCCACCGTACTGTTTACCTTCAATTATAAAGTAATGATCAGATGTTTAACTTTTCAGCCATTGGTAATATATCCACCGTACTTTAACATGAGGATTTATACCTACAATCACCGTAGAGCCACCACAGGTCCACAGCCCCCCATATCATCTTCTCCAGGTTGCAACATTTTCATATCTTTACCTCTTCCACTTTCGTTATTCCACTTTGCAGATACTAACGTCGTCTGCCAGTGTCTTCGTCGCCAGTTAGTAAGCAGAGCTTGAAGATCATATCATGTTCATATTACTTACAGAGTTTTAAGCTTTAAATACGGAGAGAGACAGAGAGAGGTTACGATTTTGCCTTAACCGTCAGTTTGGCTGTTTGCTTTTGGAGGTCGCAAAACCGGACTAGAAAAAGAAAGGAGAGAGAGACATGAGCTAGTCCATAAAACTTACTGTACTTCATGCAAGCCTGGATTTGACCTCTGTATCCATGATTTTACATTAATCAACAAGTATAGAACTATAGATTAGTTAGATGAGAATTCTCTATCACAATAGGTTTGATCCAACGAACTATCAGCTGCCTTTTTTAGTCAAAAATTCTGAACTTGATCAACTTCCGTATCCTCTTAGAACATAGCAATCCAAGTAATGCTTACTTATCTAGTAATTCAATTAAGTAGGACTTCTCACGGCAATGATAATCCCAAATCCCAGAATACGCATTTGATTAGAACTAGGAGTTAGGTAACGATACAAAATTCAATTTCAACAACCTCTCCTCTTTTCTTATTTATGAGGAGCGTGCTTACTCCTTCTCAAATGTCCTTTTTTAAGATGACATCAATGTCGGCTTTTAAGGTCGTGTTTGGAATAGAGTACAAGGAACACCCCCAATTTAATCAAATCCGGTCAATTCTTTAATTAACATTATTGAGCACTAATGTCATTCCCCCCTATAATTAATCTAAGCATTAATCGAGTCCATTCTTGAAAACACTCCGCACTCTAAATAAATTATATTAAAGTTTTTAATAATTATTCCAATACATATATAAGAGATACTCACTCCTATTCAAAATAAAAGTCGTTTTAGAGAGATGCACATTTATTATAAAAGTTAATGAGATGTTTGATAAACCCTTATTAATTACATGTTGAAGTGCCTTGCAAATATAATCTGTGTAATATGTGTAATTAAGATGTGAAAAAAATTAAAGGGTAATTTTAGAAGTAAAATCATAAACATGCATAAAAAGTCACAAACAACATTTATTTTGAATAATTAAAATCTCTCTAAAACGACTTTTATTTTAAATAGAAGGAAGTATCAACTATCTGCAACCTTCTCTTTTCATTTTACAAATAGGCTATTTTTGTGACTCGAACTGTAACCTTTTGGTCACAAAAGATTAACCTACTAATTGCTCTAAAACTCGCCTTTTTTATAATATAATAACTAAATTATATTAAAGTATATAATATAATTAATTTATTTCTTAATTTGTTTTTTTATATAACTTCTACAAACATGGTACATCAACTTTCTCATGCCAAAAACCGTAATTACATCATTATGCCAAAAAATGATTACGTAAAAACCACTTTATAATATTTTCTTCGACATCGAAAAGGCAGGTTTCATTTGTGATGCACGAATGATTACTATTGCCACGTTTCACGGATAAGCACTAACATAAGGTATGGAACAAGACGATTACGTTGTTAAGATGCACATTGCAATTTGCTCTGTGTTTGCCTTTCTCTAATTTTAAGTTATCTAAAGATTACTCGTTAATTTGGTCGGCGATGAATGGATGAATCGCAAGTATAGATTAACGTGACTTGTACACTGTACAATACACACACGACGGCATCGATTTTTATAAGATAAATGTGACTAATCACGTTAATGCCATTGCAATATCATATAAGCCAAAACCTATGCATATGTAGGTGGGTACTGATGGGTCCAATTTAAAGGAAGAGCAGACGAACGTGGAGGGAAAGAAAGGGACGGGACGGCGGCGTTTCGTCCCCACCATGCATGTGAAAGTTGGGACCCAGCAGTCTTCCCTCTCCTTAAAACTAAGGTCCTGATTGTTCATTTTCCTATTCCTTTACCAAAGACAAAAGACAAACTGAAATCTGAAAGATAGAGACTATCCAAGTATCTAAGCCTTCTTGCATGGCCAACATGAGTTTGTCGGTGGCTGCAGGCCATAGGAGTTCATGTGCTCAAAACCCTATAGATTTTTTTATATATATATACCTGTATTAATAATTCGAGAATTGGGGTAAATCACTTTTCTTAAGCTTTACGGCTATTACGTACGTTCCTCTCCAACGTTTGTGATGCAGCAAATGCATATGCAACATTAATTATAGACTTGTAGTTCAATAAAAAAATACATAACAAATTCACAAATTGTCATCATCCGATATCCATACTCTTAATAATCTCATTTTAATACGAGTTTTTCTTTTTTACTCAATGATGCAAGTCTATAGATAAATTGTATTCGCAAGGCAAGGCAAGGAAAATGGCTTGAAACAAGGCCTTGATTTTGTCATGAGAAAAGGGTCAAACTCACGATTCCCAACAAAGCCTTTCTCTTCTTTTTTTAAACCTTAAATAACATGATTAATGAAACGAAAATGAGCAATTGGGTGAGGGTCTGTCAGCCGTACTCAAATACCTGAATTGGACCAGGAAATCGTAATAAAAATACTCGAAAGTCCATTCCATATAAAATTTCGGAATAGATTTTCTGCTCCACCTATTCTGTGCTCTTTGTGTTACAACCAATTTCAGCCATTTATTAGAGTCGTACAAGAAGCCGTAGACACACTTCTTGATAATGGAATCCGCAGACAACTAATGAAAGACGATCATAATAAGATTTAAAAGTCGTTTTCAGATGTAATTAAAAGCAAAGAGGGAAAATTTCGAGAGATTATGCTTGACAAACAGGTTGATTATTCGGAGCGGTTGATCATTGTCGTAGGTTCTAATGAATAGTTGAGATTGATTGTGGCATAAAGAGCACAGGATTTGTAACAGAAAATTTCAAGCCTAAAAATTTAAACTTCTTGCTTTCTTTCGGCTGATATGCCAAATGATACTTGCATAGAGTTTAGTGCCACCCATCAATTCGGAGAACCTTAAACTGACGGGTTTGGAAATACAAAACGACACAAAAAAAACCTATGGATTAGCGAGGTTAAAGTAACTTAATTTTGTCAAGTGTTTCAATTTTATAGTATTACTTAATCTTATTCACATATTTGTATATATTTTACGTAAATATATAAATAAAATTAAATAGAATATAACAAGAATTAATTAATCAAAAAAGAAAATCTAATCTCAAATTAGTGGCGATGCCAAAGTACAAAGCGCCTTCCTTGCCCAAGTCGCCAAACTATATTTTAAGTGACAGGTGACTTGTCAACTGGTTTGGTTCTACCATCTATGGCACCGAGCACAAAATCTTCTAAAGATGGCTTACTAGTAAACTACAATCAGAGGAACTGATGCAGTGATGAACAAGATTTATACATCACTGTGACAACA
>JANZXV010000004.1:4938156-4953423 GCA_027576455.1 Erythroxylum roigii | reverse complement strand
TCTATTGGCTAATGGAGTTTTCTTGCTTTGCTCGATACAGAAAAGAATTTCCTCCTATGTTTTCTGAGCCTCCTACTTCTGTTCGAGATTTATATCCTTTGCTTGCTCAATGTTTGTTTTATTATTTTCATCTCTCATGTTGGTGAAAGATGACTTCATAGTACGCCCATGTATACTTGATCCTACCATCCCATACAAGATGATATATCTCTTCACATATGATATTGATGAATATACCCTGTGACATCTTTGGACAATGACAGCATTATATGCTGGTTTTGTTGCTTTCTCTCCTTTACATTTATTTCGGCATCTATCCGATCCTACCCAGTCCAACTTATTGTTATGAACATTTCTAAAATGGTTTCAACCTTTGGAAACTCAACCCCGAATGGTCGGAAAGGTGACTACTTCTAAAGACACAAACAATGAAAGACTTACAACAATAATTAAAGAATTTTATAGAAGCTCGAACGCTGTCGGTAACGTACACAAGTTATTTCCCACGGCTGGCTAGGTCTTGGAGCATTACAAAATGTGAATAATTATAAGTCATTTTCATATCTTTTTCAGTGATGCCTGTAACCTGTCCACGAATTTGCGAATCATAAGCCATATAAAGATAATACTATTAAAATATACGAACAAGAGTAGACAAATGCCTCCACAATTACTATTTTACCGTCGCCAAATGACATAAACAATCCGCACACGCACACACGTACCATTCTTAGGCCTAGTTTTAGAAATTTAGATCCAAGGATTAGGATCTGCTCAACTTTTTCTGGGATACTCAATTCATGCTTTTTTTTTTTTGGAATGTGCATATTTATTATGATCAAGTAGTTAACTGGTGATTTTGTTAAGTGACCGTTTCATTACAATAGTTTAAGCTATTGTGTGAGACTAATTTAATTGATTTTATATATTCACTAACACATTCCTTCAAGTGAAAGTCCTTTGAGTTTGAAACTTGCACAGATCCACTCTACCTTATGCTGAATAATAAATGGGTGGTAAGATTTGAACTCACGATCACTTGGTCATAAAGGCTCTGATATTATGTTAAGTGATCGTTTTATCACAATAACTTAAATTGTTGTGTGAGGTCAACTTAATTGATTTTATATATTCACTAATAAATTTGGTGTTCGATTTAATTTTTTTTCAAAATAATCTTAATATAAAAAGAAAATAGTTTTGGAATAAAAATTGCGTATATTATAACTTTTTTCAGAATTCGCAATACAAAGAATCTTGTGCACAGTTTTATGTGGTAGATGCATTGATTTTTTTGACTTAATATATAAAAAAAAGGGTGTAATGATTATCCTTTTTAAGTTTATAAATTAAATTTTCACTAAACTTACGGCAGCTCCCACCTTTTCTTCCCTGTAAAGGTTAGATCGTGAGAGCAAAAGCTAGGAAAGCAATCATATGTAAAAGGGTACTAAAACTAGTTAAAAGGGTCACTTTACTTACCTAAAGCAAATTAGTTACCCAAAGAAATCACCGAGGGGAATCAAATTTTTAATTTTTAATTTTCAAAAAAAAACTTTGTGATTATGACTTTCATTACTTGTGATTCCAAGCGATATTTCAGTGGCCCAATAGAGCGCGTGGGGGTGAATCACGGTTGAGGAAGAGTCATTTCGTTAGTTTTAAGGGAGACATGCGGCTCGACCGGAAATTGACGACGGCTCAACTTTGTTTAATGTCGCTATCCTACACTTACGCTGCATATTTCTTTCGGTTTTATACAACAATGTATTCATAAACTGACTCGACCCAAGTGAGGACGAAAGATATTTCCGTGCGCTGTCAGTCGGCTTTTTCGCACACGTGGCACGCACTCGTTTCTTTTGCTTTTGAAACTTTCCCAATTCCAATGATTGCCCTTGCCTTTTGTTAGATTCCGACAAGGTGGTGGACCTATTCGCGCAACAACTATCCTTATCAACCGTCGTCACTCAATTTGTCATTTTCCTCTACGTACGTTGCTCTTTTTTGTTTTTCTCTTATCATTTATTTTTCTCTCTTACGCTCTTAAAAATTAACATTTATCTCACCATAGTATTTTTTATTTATTACATACTAAGTACTTTTCTCTAATTTTTGTTTATTTAAAATTCTAAGATAATGTCAGTTTAACCCTTTTTAGTTTCACGTTGGTGGGTCGTACTGCTTGTGTTAACTTTTCCTAAATTTACTTGAAAAAAGGTCAGTTATCGACAGCCGGTGGTTGCTCTCCAAGACTGAAAAATCATGCGTAATCCAATATTGTGCATTACTCCTATCTTTGGTACAATTGAAGCGTCCTCATTCATCTGAACATCCTCTTCAATCCAACAGTCTTTATACTTCTTGATTCATGCTAAGGAAGGAATAGTGGAACATTATGTACCATAAAAACAATAATTGCAACAACTACAAGACACATTGAAGAGATACAGCAATCCAACTAATCGTCTAATTAACTATTTTGCGCTTCCAAATACGTAACAATTCCTCTGTTTCACTCTGCAATGGATCGTGAATAGCGGAATCTTCCATGCTAAAGCAACGAAAACCGCCGACATCGCTGCCATCGTCGTCCTTGAAGTAGATGCAATTACCCTTTAATCCTTGAACAGTGTTGGGTGGTAGTGCCACAGAGTGACTATGGCCTAAGAGAATAGCCCAGTTGCTCAACCCACATATTATGACACCCTTGTCTCTATCATCAGTCAATGCGCCGACTTTAAAGTAGCATGTTTCACGTCCAAGACCACCATCTTGTTTATCTTCCATGAATCTGATGACTATACAAACACAATCCCCTATCGCCGCAAGATTCAATTTTTGGCCCCAAAAACACCATCTTTCTGTGACTACATCTAATATGGGCGGCCAGGAATAAGGATCCACTTGACACCGCACCACTTGCCCGTACTCATCAACACCGTATAATGCTCCTTCATGGGACAATATATCATCGTACAAGCTGCCAGCTTCTTCTAACAGAGTCCACGTTTCATCACCTTCTTTAAAGCAAGCCAGTTGCTTTGAGTTGCCGTAGATAATCATAACAGCATAATCATCGTCCAGGAGGTTGTCAGGAGGGGAAGATAACACAGCCTTATGAACAATGTTGACGTCTTCGTTCATGGACAGAGGAAGTGGTGGAAGTTGGATCTCGGTGCCATTGACAGTATTGAACAAGGTGATAATCTCGGAGGAGTTGTTAATTGTAATGAGCCAACCTGTGGTCGAACCTCCTATCGGCTTTCCCCGTGGCACAACTTCAAGGTTGAGGGGCTCGGGTTTCTTGACCTTCTTGTTGGAGTGGAGTTGAAACTTGAGAGTAATGCCGGTACTACCGTCAGTAGATGGTCTTCGTTTTACTTTCAACTTCGCCATTGTTGTGCGGATTATTCCTCTGGAGATATTTGATCGATTGAAGCCAAAAAAGGACACAGAGGCTACGCTACTCAGGAGTTTGGGTCTATACTTCTTCATAGTTACAACTAGTCATATTTATAGGTTAGTCCTCAAAACTAATTAAACATAGGAAATCCTAATAACAAATAGGAAATGTAACTCCGAAACATACTCAGAAATCCTTTTCCTGAAATTCGACATAGGAGGCGAACAGTCCAACAACATGTGTGAGCCGTAAGTCCTAATTCGTGTAGGAGCTGTAAATTTCTACTGCATTTGGAAAATACAATTACTTGCGGACTTTTCACTCGCCTCGTTTTTAGTTTTCCGCCTGAAAATATATCCGCATTTTGTGCCTCTCTTTTTTCAGGTTTTCAAATTCTCAGTAATATCAAGCAATATTTTGAATAATTTAAAAATATATATAATAATTTAATTTTTTTTAAATTATAAAATAATTCTTCAATATATTTTACGGTATAATTTATAAATTTATATAAATTATGAAATAAAATTAGCACAAGATTCAAATTAATTTCATAATTAATCAACACAATTAATTAATCATAGAATTGCAACATACTAGATTCAATAATTGTATAGACAAATACCTAAAAATTGTGGAACAAATGAATCCATTGTTGTTTTTTGTGAAGTGACGTGAGAGAGACGCAGAGGATTGACTACTGCTATTCCGAACCTTAATCAACAAAAGCACATACAGTTTTTAATGAGGCGACTGTATTTAAAGGTTGGCTGGCAGTAGGGTCTCCTGTGCTTTATAATAAATATATAGGCCAAGCCTACCCATCATAGCGAGCCCATGAATACAGGCCCAATGACACGTTAAAGAGAGAATTACTATTAACATCTACTTAATCGGGGGTTGTACAAAAATTATTTTTATTATGCTAGTCCATAATTATGATAAAATTCTATCAAATTATGTCTCCAAAAATTATAGCAATACAAATTTAAAATAAATAACAATTTATTTACTTTTATTAATATCGTTTTTCACATATTTGACATATAAATAATAACCACAATTAATATAAAAAGATCTTTTAATTATTATGCAAATATAAAATTAAATTCAGTGCAACAATTTTATCAATAATAAATAATATTACATCAAAATATCAAATTAAAAGAATAATAAATATTTGTGACTTTTTAAATATTACAATCTGCAACAAGAATTCTTGTTAAAGAAACAACTAATTAAAAGAAAAACCTGAACAAAAAATATTTACAATTATATTTATATTGCATATATAGAATTGAGCGTAAACATCAAATGTAAGTGAAATTACAAGAAGAAGATGAAGCTTCATTTAATTGAATATTCGCTCAATTTGCACTGACCTCAATTTTTATTTGTTACAAAATCTTCATCGTCATTAAAAAGAGTCTCATCATCACCACTATTTATTATTGTTGTTGTTATTGTTATTGTTATTGTTATTAGTATTATTATTATTATTATATATTCTATGTTTTTATTATAGTTATAAACTTAATTTTTATAGAATTAAAATTCTAAATTCTTATAAGCATAGTCGTTGAAATACTAAAATATATAATATTTATATCCTTATAATTTTTTTAAAGTCATGTCCTTATAAGTCATTTTACACATAAACAGTTAACATTAAATAACTAATTTTACCAAACATTTCTACCAAACAACTAATGCAATCTGTTGGTCAAATCAGCTGATAAAATCAGCTATTAGCTATCAGCTAATAAAATCAGCTAACAGCTAATACAATCAGCTAATTGTCAAACGAGAATTATAATTAATTGAAGGTGCCAAATAAATGAAAGATTAGAGGACAGAAGTGAAATTTCGCTATCCCTCTCATCTACAGTCTCCACTAGAGCAACCGCCTCGTGTCAATTTCTCCTGCGTAGCGTCCTTATCATGATTTGAACGTTCTCTCTCTATAACTTCAATCTCTCTTTCTCTCTTCTGTGTAGGGTTTTGCTTCTCTTCTAAAGCCCTACAATTTATGATTTGTAACTCTATAATTTATCCTTTTTTCAAAAGAAAACTCTATACTTTATACTGTATAGCATTGATATGGAAGGAGGAACTATTGGTAAGGGCAGCGGCGGTGAAAGTGGCGACGCATCCACTAGCGGTGGTTCAGTGCCGGTGCCGGTTTCGAATCAGGCAAATGCACCGCCGCCTTTCTTGAGCAAGACCTACGACATGGTGGACGACCCGTCGACTGACCCGATCGTGTCGTGGAGTTCGACGAAGAACAGCTTTGTGGTTTGGAATCCGCCGGAATTCGCACGCGACTTACTCCCCAAGTATTTCAAGCACAATAACTTCTCCAGCTTCGTTAGGCAACTTAATACCTATGTAATGCCCGCTTGCTCTTTTTATCTTGGTAATCTTTGTATATAACTGTTCTCTTGTGGCTCTGATCCATGGTGGCCCTGTGCTGTGATTAGGATTGGATCAATGTCTAACTGAGTGTAGCTGTGATAGCTGATATCTGCTATTGGTTTTAGTCAAGTACTTGGTTCACATGCAGACAGTTTCTTTATTATTAATATTATAAGGTGGGAGAGTCACTCGTTTAGCTTTTTCCAATTATGAATTTTCTGAAAGATAGAAGGTGTTTAACTTCATGTAGAAATCTTGAAGGTAAGCATTCAAGTTGACACTCTTTAGTGTTATTTGTACCTATAGTTGCGAAAAGGAGAAGAAATTTGGGTGTTCTATACACTGCATTTGAATAGGATTGTTTCCAGGGAATACGATTGCTTCTTGTCCAACAAACAAGATAAACTGTATGAATTCTGCTAGGTTTTTCTGAAACTTTAATAATATGGTTAACTGATCAGAAAGGATTTAAGCACTTTTATGAGGGAAGAATTCGTGGGTCTCCTGATTTATCATTTCCTGAACCAGGAATTTCCTTGTTGAAGCCAAATTCATGCAACCAACAAACTGAGTAATCCGTTTTGTATTCTATTGATTGATGATGTTGTCATGGTAAATGAAACAGGATGAGTCACAATGATGATTACTGAGGATTGCCCTAGAACCTATTGGTTTCAAGCTAAGCCTCAGAGGAATGGAGTACACTGACTACAACTTTAAAATATTGGTTGCATAGACCAGTACAATTAGTTAGAATGACATGAAAGCCCCTTAGAAATAGCTATTCTTATACAGTCTGGAGCTGAAGAAAATGAGATTAGTCACATGTTGAGAGTTAGAAGGACGAGTTATGTAAGGTATGAGCATTCTGTAATGATGCGGCTGTAGCTTGTAATAGAAATACAAGCTTCTGTGAATTGGTTGGAATTAAACCTTTAATAAAAATGGAGATTATTTTTTGTTCTTAATTTGTGCCATGCACTGTGAAACACAGGAATGTACTTCAGTAGAGTTTGATGACTTTGATGAGAGTTTCCCTTTGTATCTATATACACATATTACCTGTATCTACTTGTTCCAGATATTTATTACCATTTTATCTTCTTAATGATACAAGGTGTCTCAGTTCACTTAAGCGAGCTTGTCACTAGCAGTTAGCACCTTAGGTGGTACAGTGGTCAACACACTTTGAGGATGACTTTTGTATTTGATCATCTTGTGAAGGTGTTCTGTTGATCAGTGTTTTCTACGGTTTTAGTTTTTCCTATATTAGGGCTTGAGATAAGGTATGTTGCATCTGATGCATCTTCCTGCCTCTGAAATTATGAGTTATGTTCTTGAGGACTAAAATATTGGTGTTTGATGTTGCAGAATCAAAACATTTGGTGGAGGATGCACAAAAAGCTGAATGTTGGTTGTTTATATGCTTCCATGGATTTTTTGGCCTGGACCTTAATATGGACAACTACAACATCCTTATGTGCATTTGAAATAAATGAAATTATCAAACTTTCATGTCTTTAGGAGGGCATATGCCTCTCTATGTTCGCACTGCGTTTTTATAATGAGTAAATCATCTTTAAACATTAAGCTCTAGTTATCATGATCATTTCATAGGTTGACATGCTCTGTATTGGTGAATGCTTGAGATGAATAATGATTAAGAGCATAAAATTAATTACTCAGTGTTAGATCAAGGCAGGTATACATAATACTCATCTTTAAGTATCCTCTTTATTGATACTTGTGTGTATCTTCCAGCAAATTATGCCTTCATTTCAAGAAAAGCCTTTGAGTTCACCTTAGTCATCCAGGAGAAACAGTACAACCTAAGGATGCTATCTTGTGTTCACTCATTACCTCTTCCAAGAAACAATCGTTTTTAATTATTTTGAAATGCGCTTAATATAGCAAAATGGAAAGAATCAGTGTGACATGTATTTGGAATTTAGTTGTGTAGACCTGAATTTTTGTAATGGCTTCTTATCTCTGTACTTGACATCTTGTTGGACAAATGAGTTTTTTCTCAATAGCTGTTGATTACATGTGAAGTTTCCTTTCATCCCCACATATCTTATCAGTTGTGTTGGATTGATGTATCGAGCAGGGATTCAGGAAGGTTGATCCAGACAAATGGGAATTTGCCAATGAGGGTTTCTTAAAGGGTCAAAAACACTTACTTAAGAGCATAAGTCGGCGGAAACCTGCCCATGGTCATGCTCATCAACAGCCACAACAATCACATGGGCAGAGCTCATCTGTGGGTGCTTGTGTTGAGGTTGGAAATTTTGGCCTGGAGGAAGAAGTAGAGATACTTAAAAGGGACAAGAATGTTCTAATGCAGGAACTAGTTAGGTTGAGGCAGCAGCAACAGACTACTGATACTCAGTTACAAGCTGTGTTGCAGCGACTTCAAGGGATGGAGCAGCGACAGCAACAGATGATGTCATTTTTAGCAAAGGCTATGCAGAGCCCTGCCTTCTTGGCTCAGTTTGTGCAGCAGCAAAATGAAAGCAATAGGCGCATTGCAGAAGCCAATAAAAAACGAAGGCTCAAGCAGGAGGGTGTTTCTGAGAGTGAGAGCTCTGGTGCTTTTGATGGACAAATTGTTAAATATCAGCCCCCGATGAATGAGGCAGCCAAATCTATGCTCAGGCAAATCACAGAAATGAATACTTCTTCCAGTTCAGAATCTTACAATAATAATCTGGATAGTCTTCTGATTGGCAATGAGTTGTCATCATCCAGTGCCATGGACAGTGGTAACTCTTCAAGCCGTATATCTGGAGTCACTCTGCAAGAGGTCCCACCAACTTCAAAGCAGTCAAGTTATATACAGAAAGCTTCAGGGATGCCAGGCCATGACCCCTCAACTGCCATATCTGAAGTGCAATCTTCACCTAACATTGTTAATTCCGAAAATGTCTCAGCTTCTGATTTTCCTGATATTAGCATGCTGGTAGGAGCACACATGTCGTCTTCCATGTCTGTTCCCCAGGAAGATGTGATGATTCCTCAGGTTTCTCAGATATCAGATATGATTCCAAATACTATTGCTGATCTTCCTGGTGAAGATTTCATGGAAACTGAAACAGGTGCCTTTATGAACGGGACAATACCGATAGGTATTGATAGCATCTCCCCTGATCCTGATATTGATGCATTGCTGGATGATTCTGGCTTCTGGAATGATCTTCTTGCCCAAAGCCCAGAACCAGAGGACATTATATCAAGCTCAGTTGATGGTAGACCTGCGGGAAATGATGTGCAACAAATGGAAAATGGGTGGGACAAAGTCGAGCATATTGATCATGTTACAGAACAAATGGGGCTCCTCACATCTGAAACCAATAAACGCTAAAACGTTTTTGCCAAATGTAAATTTGTACGGCATCATCCCATGTAAAACTCAGCCTAGATAACTTTGTAACATTTACAAGAATATGCTCATCTTCTCTTGCCGTAAAACAGGAAACGCTTTCTACCTGTTTACATCTGGTCTTGTTTTTGCATACATGAAGACCAAATATAAGCTTTCCTTTTTTTTTTTACCAAGAACAAAATTTCATGTAACTCGTTTAACTCGTGCAAAATTTCAAGTGGTGTTAATTTTTATCCTCTTAAGGCCTTGAGTTTTATTCTGGAGAGTACATTTTATTCCATATGAAATAGCATGTCCCATGTGTTTCTTCAATTATGCTTTATTTCTTAAATGTGGTTTGCTTTTGCAGGAGCTGTACCCCCGGTAGATATAAATTTCTTAAAAATTAATCCAAGGAATTTGTATCGTCCGGGCCAATCGAACATTATTAGCTGAGAACTTACAGTATGTCGGATAGTTTCCGACACGCAGAGCGCTAACACTTTCGCTGGGGAGAGAGTCTAAAAGGGAGGGCTCTCAGTGAACTCATAAGTTTATCCTTCAACAACAATCCCAACCCAACACGATGACAAAGTTTTCAGGTAGGTGAGAGGGAGACATTCAGTATAATGAAAAACAATCCAACACGAGTTTTCGACAACCCAACACGGACAAGAAGGTAAGTGCTTTTGACATAGGTTTTGTTATCTGGGTTGTTGGTAAAATTTCTTAGACTCCATTATTTATCTGAGTTTGTTGGTAAAGTTCCTGGATAATCTTGGTTGTCTATTTGGGTTTATTAGTTAAGTTTCTGGATTTAAATTGTATTGTGAGTATTGGTATCAATGATCATATTTTAAAATCAGTGGTAATTGTTCATTCCATCCGAGAACCTCCATTACAATAATGCTCAAGAAAAAAGCAGATTCTCATCATAAACCGTCAGCATGTTGCTAATTTGCGGAATGTTTAAAACTAAATATGGATAGGTAATGCCCTCATCTAATTTATGATCAAATCATGGGAGTTGGAATCTACATACATCGAATTTGTGTTAGGACATCCATAAAAGGAAATCAGATTTTACGATTCATTTCCAAAAGAATGCTTTTGTGACTAATACTTTTATGTAATTCATACATGTTAATATTTATAACTTGAAGTTTTGTACTTAATTTCAATTTAAAATTGTTCTTTGGGTTTTCTTATCATTATGGAGCGGTTCCAGCAGATACTCAGAACTCACAATTGAGTTTGTTTCTATACTTGCAATTAATTAGTTCTTTTATGGGGGATGCTAGTGTTTTGGTTTAATTATTTTGATGTTATGTAGTTTAATTGCGGTGTTTGATGATTTTAAAGTGCTCAAGTTATTTAGAAATTGGATATATTTCTAAGTTGTCTATAATGGTAAAGAGCATTGATTTGCAAAATAAGAGCTTTTCTTTAGATACGAGTCTTTGTAGTAGCATGGAGAACCATGAGAAGAAGGCAAGACTAACAATAACAATGAAGTGTGTGAAAACTTACAAATAAAAAGAGAAATGAAAAAGAGAGTTTAAGAATAGAAATTTTGTTTGTCATCAAATTAGATTTTGCCTAAATTGCTAGGGATGCATAAGATGAAACCTAGGCTAAATGAAATAATTGGTTACAATGTCCAAGTTTGTTTTCGTATGGTTGAAGGTGTTCAAAATATGATAAAAATTGATGATGTGCACAATAGGGATGGCAATCCGGCCCAGGCCTAGACTTTTTGACTCCACTGGCTTGAGTATCAGGTACAGGCCAGGGTTGTCCAGGCTCGGCCTGACTTGTAGCCCTATTGAAAGTGACAAAACATGGCTTGAGGCCCAGGTACAGGCCAGGGTTGTAGCGGTTTGGCCCGGCTTGTAGCCCGATTGAAAGTGACAAAACAACGTCGTTTTGTCAAAAACGACCTCATTTTATGAAATTTAAAAAAAAATAATAAAACAGGTTGGCCATAATCTGACTTCCACATAACGCAAGATTTATATGGTAATATTGGGTTATCAATAGTCACATAAAATGTAAGTTAGAATTGAATGATACTTTTGGAATAAGTTCAAGCAAAAATATACATTATATTGTTGTTGGGATAGTGGATACAATACAGGGCTGTTCTTAATGTTTTATAGGCTTTGGACAAAGTTAAAAAAAAAGCGCAATAAATCAACAATATATAAATATGTAAACTTTTAAAAGCATATTTTTATTATTAAAGAGGCTACCTTAAATCCCTCATTATGACGCAATCGAAGAATCTAATGAGTTGCATTAATTTTTAGCATTAAGATTAAGAGAATAACTAAAAATAAATTCAAATGAAAAAAATGTAGAGAAAAAAAAGCTAAGAGAATTTACCTTATTTTGTCTCATTTTGCTCTTTACGAAAGTGAAAAGTAAGTCTTGTTTTGTCTCATTTTATTTTTTATAAAGGTCAAAAGTGGATCATATTTTGTTCTTCACGAGAGTGAACCTTGGACATATGCTTTTTCTGCCCTTATCCATGATCATGCCTGATATAATAAGACGTCATGTTTACAAAAATAATTTCCTAAATCATATAGATATGTTGAGACATATGAGATTGGGAGAAGGTGATGCTTAAGTGGTTTATAAGATTTCATTCGAATGAAAGAAAATGACAATAGATCTTTTGATTACATGATTCAATAATGACTGGAATTCTAGAAAGTGTACAAGAACAGACCGTTTGCTTTTGTGCAAAAAGAACTAACAAGTGTCATATATTGTGAGGCGAGCAAAATGTGTAAAGATAGATATAACAAGTTATATGAAATTAAAGAGAAGGATGAAGGGTCCACTGCTATAGGGGTGTACATATATTAGCTAACACACCCTTACAAGAAAAGTGCAGTAGTATATTATCATAATTTAATAGAATTATGTGTCGAGTAAATGATGCAAATACTGTACCAAATTTGGTACTGGATTAGATTTTGGTACGCTACTGTATCAGTATCAATTAATATCAGGTACCGTTTTGGGAAATTTTTTAAATTTATAAAACAGTCCTTAAATTTTTTTATAAATTGCAAAATAGTCCATTGTCATATTTTACAGTTATACTATATAGATTATAAGCTTACATCAACCCTATTTCAAAAAATCATAATAATAAATAATAACCACAATTAATATAAAATAATAATAATTTTCAAAAATTTCACATATAAATAATAACCACAATTAACATGAAAAAGTCAATTATCATCATACAAGTATAAATAAGAATAATACAAAATATTTGAAATATTAAAATTTTATCATATAATAAATAATAATTACATTAAAACATCAAATAAAAAGAACAATAAATTTCCTTAATTATCTAACTATTACAATTTACAACAAGAGTTTATGATGAGGAAACAACCAACTATAAGTGAAATCTGAAACAAAAATATTTACAATTACATTGCATATATAGAATTTAACATATACATCAATTATAAGTAAAATTAAAAGAAGAAGGAAACAAAACTTGGAACTTTATTCAATCGTCTAGATATTTGCTATAACTACATTGACCGTAATTCTCATTTGGTACAATATCCTCATCATTACTATTATTCAAATTCATTGCACCAAATGACAAGTCAATTCTTTCTTATCCAAGATTATCTTCCAAGTCACTCTCATTTATCAATCTCAGTTCTTCAGAAACTCAATCCATTAAAAAATCGATATTATCAATACAAATTGGATCTACTGAACTACTGATTCTATTAAGAGTCCTAGTAAACAATAAAAATAAATTATTAAAACATTATAAGAAATTGTATATAACTTATTAATGATAACAACATATCTTTATCGAAGCTTTAAATTTTATCGAATGAAGACCAATTCATTCAATCTTTAGTGCTCTAATATATCCTTTTTCTTGAAATAGATGAATTTAAATATGCTCCAATTCCTTTCACAGCCTGTTGCATTAACACATTGACTTAGAATTCAAATTGCAAACCTTTACAATTTTGGAATATTATTTCCGAATTGATCCTACTAAGAAACTGTAAGTCGTAAGACAACAAAAGTAGCGTTATTATCAAAATAAAGTGATAATTAATTTTCAACAAGTAACAAAAGTGAAATAAGATATATTTGGATTAAATTTTGTTCTTTGTCAAATAGTAATTGGCATCCTAAAATCTCTAGAAAACTCTTTTTAAATCTCCATTTTTGAGCTTAAGAGATCTTACATCATCTCATGTGTAACTACTGTTGTAATAGTTAATAGCATTCCCCTATTAACTTCACATTTCTTTGTAAAATCTGGTCTGAAAAAGACAATAGGATTCAAAAATGCCTTAGATGCAAACAACGAAGAGTAAAATTGCCTTTCTTATCTCTCATTGATGGTCGCAAAATAAGGTATATACAAAGAAGGACTTTTTTTAGATTGGCTTTGATTGCTTCTTTCTCTCTCTACATGACATCATAAAAATAACTCATTGTTGCCTTTTCATCACTATCAGTCAAACGAAACACCCTCACCAAAGACTTACAAACTCAGATGACAAAATGACATTGAAACCAAAATTTAGTACTTTAAGTATAATTCCAAAAACCTCCAATCCAGCATTAGACCTAATATGCTGAAACGTAACCCATTTATCACTAGAAAACATCTGTCTCAACTCTTTCTTCATTATAATAAAACACTAAAGTGATAAAAATTTGTTACAAATCTTGTAATAACATGACAACACAAATTCCTACCATCTAAAATCCTTTCTCATTAAATTCAAGACCCATGCATGATTATAGATGAACTTGGTCACCTTTTTTGCTCTCTACATAGCCTCATCAATATGAAGTATAAGGAGTTAAAAAAAAGAATTATACTTGCTTTGTAATGTTCTTCCTACTACTTTATAGGCGGAATCATTGTCAGTAATAAACTGAACAATATTTTATGGCCCCACTTCATTTACAATTTCATTGAATATTTCAAATAAAATATTAGCATCCCTAACAAGGCCAGATGCATCAATAGACTTTAAAAACATTGAGTCTTTTGCAGAATAAACTAAAAAATTAATAATAGGCTCATGTATCCTATTTGTTCAACTATCACACATGATTGAACACTCATAAAGAGCCCAAGTCATTCTTCTTTCTTCCAAATAACTTTTAATTTCATGAACAGAGCTACTCAAAAGTTTACCTCTATAGTCATCAATAAAATGAGCTTTGTATCATAGACTGTAAGAGGTTATAACATCCGCCATCGACTGATAATAATAAGATTGGGAAGCATTGAATGCTAGACCAGAATCATACTACCATCTAGTCATTGCCATATCTACATTTTTAGCTGCTTCTTTTGATTGTATGTCATTACAAATTGAAGACTGAGCTTAAGGAGTTGTTCATGGTGCAAAAAAATTTGACACCTGCCTTCTTCTTTTCCTAACATCAGGACTATATGCAACATTCACTTCTTATTATGTAGGAACACTACTACCTTCAACATTTCCACTATCATCCTGAAGACTAACAAGCGAACTTCCACTACCAATTTCATAATTCAATCTCTCCCAACTATCTTTCTCATATTGATACTCTTTAAGCAAAGTTTTCATTTGTCACTTCATACCATGACTCACTTTTTTACATAGTTCCACATCTCCTTTAACCTTAGATAAATATTTCTTTAATATGGTGATTCCTCTACCTTTCAAATGATTGTTACAAAACAAAAAAATAGTATGTTTCTTCATATTGGGGACTAATGCAGCTGAGCCTAAGATAGATCATTGTATCTTCCTAAAGAGATTGAATGGTCAGGAGTACTTGAACTTTCTTCCATTTGTCTATAAAAATAAATGAACACATATATTAAAATAAAGAACACATAATTTCATTATCTACTACTATCACAAAATATGTATTGTTTAACTCGAAAGTCCGAACTAACATAATTACACAATACACATATAAATCTTATATAATATAACTCATTTTGTATGATTACATCATACACAATTCAATTTCATCCAACACAATTCACCAATAAGTCAAAAACCAATCT
>JANZXV010000004.1:4894955-4905654 GCA_027576455.1 Erythroxylum roigii | reverse complement strand
AGAATCATATACCATAGAGCAAAGCTCTATGTGCAAGCGCTTGATACTGGCTACTTCGGCCACAACGCCTTTATTTGAGCATGCATTTTATGAAATGCAATAATTCAGAATTTACCATATATCACAATCAGTTATAAAGCACAGTCAGAATTTCATAATCATTGAACCTAAGTCTGGCATTCAACTTTCATTGAGAATTCTCATAGCATAATACACAATCAGAATTTCATAATTTTCGGACCAAAGTCCGGCATTCAACTTACATTGAGAATCCACATTTCATACAGAATTATCAAACAAATCAAAGAACTTCCAATACAGTCCCAAATATTTGCTCCTCAGACTTTAAGTCCGAAATTCAGAAACAAATCATAACAACTTAATAATTGGAAGCTTATCAAATCAAATCAAATCAATCCTAGGAAATTCATCTAGGTTGACTCATAGTATGCTCCAAGAAGCTATTGCCTGGATGGTCTAGCAATATCCGACTGGCGTCCAGTGTGCTCCTCTATAACATACACAATACATTTACAAATATCACATTTTTACACAAATGTAAACATATTCCTTTATGCACATCTACTTATATAATGTTGGAACCCATTACCGGATATCCAACCTTCATACTTCTATATGATTATAAAATCCTCAGAATAAATCTTGTAATATTCATCTTAATTTCCGTCAATAAAAATTAATCTTCTTCGGGCCCATAATTAAATCCGATTTCTAAGCTACTACGAAATTCCATGACTCAAAGTCAAGTAAAAATAAAACCGTCTCAATCGGATCTCTTAACGATCACGAAAACGAAATTTCGTGCAAAACCAGAATTGCGGTCAACACCGACACATATCATCCGCAAAGTCCAACTAAAACCCGATACTCTTATTTTACCAAAAAGGGATAGAAAATGTCACTAGCAAACTAATGCTTCAAAAAATCGAGAGAATCGGAAGTCGATTGCAAAAGTTATAGGAGGAAAATCGGAAATGACCAAATGAATAGTAAATGACCAAATGAATAGTAAATGGCCAACTTCCGACCCTCATAACTTTTTACTCCTAACTCCGAATCGGACATATCATACCTCGGTGGAAATATAAAAAGACCCTCTACATTTTTCATGAAGGATGAAAATTCCGATTCCCGCTCTAAAGGGGCGAAAAATCCATCTGAAGGTTCAGCCCAAAATGCCACATGAATAGTAATCCGAGAAATCAAATGCATAGTGGGCAGCAAACCCATCTCTCTTTCTTCTTCTTCTTCTTCTTCTTCTTCCTTTGGCCGAAACCCATCTCTCTTTCTCTTCTCTCATGGCCGAACTCACCACTCTTCCCTCTCTTCTTCTTGAAGTTTCGGTAATGTTCTAGGAGACAACAAAATAACAAGCCTTTCTCACTTAACACCTAAGCTAAAACGACAAAGCTTCCTACTCTCCTTAAGTTTGCAATTTTCGACCATCAACTAACACAAACGACTACACTTCATGCTTCCTTCCTTCTTTTTATTTCTCCTTTCCCTTCATTTTCGTAAACTTCCCCTACAACTTAAGTCTTGCCCTTTTTTATTTCCATTGTTAACTAATTCACTTACTACTTAGGCCCACTAAGCCCAAGTTTCTTTCCCTCCTTACAAATTTCCCAAAATTTTCATCTTTCCCTCCTTACATTTGAATTTTTGTGGGCTTTCTAGCAATCCACCATGTAAGCTCTTCTCTTTTTCATTTAATTGACCATTAAAAGGGCTAAAAGCCCAAGCTACCATTCTTTTTCATTTACATGTCATATAAGAGGCTCTTCTTCTTTTAAAAGATATCTCAAAGGCTAAAAGCCCATTTCATTTACGTTAAACCTTAAAACCATATACTAACTTTCTAATTTGCTCTTTCAATTCAACTTATTGTTTTAAAACTCTAATTTTAATTAAATCCGTTTAAGTAATTTCTAAAATCCACACAAGCTCTAATTAACTCTAATCCCCCATTTAATATTTATTAGCCTAAACAAACAAATAAACCCTCAATGCATAGAAGCCTTTTTAATACTCACAATATATCACAAATAATAATTTATCCACAAATCAATTGTCACTAAATCCCTTCATTTAAAAATCAAAACCTACACAATAAAATCCTCAATTTATTCCAACCAAATTAAAATTATCAAATTAAACCTCAAAATAATTTAAACATGCTTAATACGAATCGGGGCCCAACATTCTCTCTCTTTTGGGCACTTATCATTTTTACACAACAAAATCTAATAATCATCACTCAAATATGACATAATACAAACTTGAATTGAAGGAGGGATAGATAGAAAATGCTAAGTTATAGAGCGCCAATCAGATTCTAACCGTTGGTTGTCAAGAGACAAGACTCAGGAACAACATACTGTAATTTCATCCCGATCGGAGATCGTTTGTTCATCGATTGAGGCTGGAGCTAATTTTGATATACACTTTCTCTATCTTCTGGGTACTTTTACCTTTATCATAACAAAATCTAATAACTATCACTTAAATGTGACATATTAGAAATTCATATATAAAGTGGGCCAGACAGAAAATACTAGGTTAGAGAGCTCCAAATCAAATTCTAACCGTTAGATGTCAAAAGGCAAGTCTCAGGAATAACATATTAAAATTTCATCCCGATCAAAGGTCGTTTGAAATCGATCGAGGCTAGAGCAAATTTTGAAATGGGCTTTCTCTCTCTTCTAGGCACTTTTCTCTTTAGCACAAAACAATATAACAATCATCATCAATATATGATACAATACAAACTCGTATACAAAGAGAGCTAGAAAGAAATTTCTAAGTTAGAGAGCTTAAAATCATATTCTAACCATTAGATATCAAGAGGCAAGACTCTGGAATAACATGTTAAAATTTCATCCCGATCAGAAGTCGTTTGGTCATCGATCGAGTCTAGAGCAAATTTTGATATGGAATTTCTCTCTCTTATAGGTACTTTTTTCTTTGGCACAAAAAAAAAATCATCGCCAATATATGACCTAAGACAGAATCGTATACAAAGAGAGATAGAAATAAAATCCTAAGTTCGAAGTTTCAAATCAGATTCTAACCGTTGGATGTCAAGAGTCAAGACTTAGGAACAACATACTAAAATTTCATCTCGATCAGAGGTTGTTTGGTAATCTATTTTGGGCACTCCCCCACCCCCTGAGAGATCAACACAATTATCAGGGAAGTTCTTTTCCCCAAAAAATTCTAATATTAATCACCTAAATATGACATAATACAAACTCGTATACTAGGAGGGCTACACTGAAACTACTAAGTTAGAGAGCTCCAAATTAGATTCTAACCATTGGATGTCAAGAGGCAAGACTCAGGAACAACATACTAAAATTTCATACCGATCAAGGTCATTTGGTAATCGATCGAGGTTGGAGAAAATTTTAATATGTACTTTCTCTCTCTTCTAGGCACTTCTGCCATTTGCACAACAAAATCTAATAATTATCACCCAAATATAACAAAATACAAACTCGTATATAAGGAGGGCAAGACAGAAAATACTATGTTAGAGAGCTCCAAATCAGATTCTAACCGTTAGATGTCAGTAGGCAAGTCTCAGGAATAACATACTAAACTTTCATCCCGATCAGAGGTCGTTTGGTCATTGATCATGACTAGAGCAAATTTTGATATGAACTTTCTCTCTATTCCATACTCTTTTTTTTGGCACAAAAAAATCTAATAATCATCACCCAAATATGAAATAATACAAACTCGTATACAAGGAGGGCTAGACAGGAACTACTAAGTTAGAGAACCCAAAATCAGATCCTAACCGTTGGATGTCAAGAGCCAAGACTCTGGAATAAGATACTAAAATTTCATACCAATCGAAGGTCGTTTGTTGATCGATCGAGGCTGAAGTAAATTTTTTATATGCACTTTCTCTATCTTCTGGGCACTTTTTCCTTTTGCACAACAAAATCTAACAATTATAACCCAAATATGACATAATACAAACTCGTATATAAGGAGGGCTAGATAGAAAATACTAAGTTAGAGAGCTCCAAATTAGATTCTAACTGTTAGATGTTAAAAGGCAAGTCTCAGGAACAATATACTAAATTTTCATACCGATCAGATGTCATTTTGTCATCGATCAACACTAGAGCAAATTTTGATTTGAAATTTCTCTCTGTTCTAGGCACTTTTCTTTTTGGCACAAAAAATCTAATAATCATCTCCAAAATATTACATAACACAAACTCGTATACAAGGAGGGCTAGATAGAAAATACTAAGTTAGAGAGCTCCAAGTTAGATTCTAACCGTTGAATGTCAAGAGGCAAGACTCAGGAAAAACATACTAAAATTTCATCTCGATCAGAGCTCGTTTGGTCATCGATTGAGAGAAGAGAAAATTTTGATATGAACTTTCTCTCTCTTCTGGGCACTTTTCTCTGCCACAAAAAATGTAATATTCATTACTCAAATATGAAATAATACAAATTCGTATACAAGGCGGGCTAGACAGAAAATACTATGTTAGAGAGCTCCAAATCATATTATAACCGTTAGATGTCAAGAGGCAAGACTCAGGAACAACATACTAAAATTTCATCACGATTAGAGGTCGTTTGGTATTCGAACGAGGCTTTATCAAATTTTGATATGCACTTTCTTTCTCTTCTGGGCACTTTTCTCGTATAAAAGAAGGGTTATACAGAAAATTTTAAGTTAGGAGCTCCAAATCGGATTCTAATTATTAGATGTCATGAGGCAAGTCTCAGGAACAACATACTAAAATTTCATCCCAATCAGAGGTCGTTTGGTCATCAAATCAAGACTAGAGCAAATTTTGATATGGACTTTCTCTCCCTTCTGGGCTCTTTTCTCTTTGACCCAAAAAATATATTAATCATCACGAATATATGACATAATACAAACTCGTATACAAAGAGAGCTAGAAAGAAATTTCTAAGTTAGAGAGCTTCAAATCAGATTCTAATCGTTAGATATGAAGAGGCAAGACTCAAGAACAATATACTAAAATTTTATCCCGATCAGAGGTCGTTTGGTCATCGATAAAGGCTGGAGAAAATTTTGATTTGGACTATTTCTCTCTTCTGGGTACTTTTCTATTTGGCACAAAAAAATATAATAATCATCACCAGTATATGGCATAACACAAACTCGCATACAAAGAGAGCTAGAATGAAAATTCTGAGTTAGAGAGCTTTAAATCAGATTCTAACCATTGGATGTTAGGAGGAAAGACTCAGGAATAACATACTAAAATTTCATACCGATAAGAAGTCGTTCAGTTATCGAACGAGGCAGGAAACAATTTTAATATGCACATTCTCTCTCTTATAGGCACTTTTCCCTTTTGCACAACAAAATCTAACAATTATCACCCAAATATGACATAATACAAACCCGTATCTAAGGAGGGCTGCACAGAAAATACTAAGTTAGAAAGCTTCAAATCAGATTCTGACCGTTAGATGTCAAGAGGCAAGTATCAGGAACAACATACTAAAATTTCATCCTAATTACAGGTAGTTTGTTCATTGATCGAAACTACAACAAATTTTGATATGAACTTTCTTTCTCTTTTGGGCACTTTTCTCTTTCGCACAAATAAATCTAATAATCATCACTCAAATATGACATAATACAAACTCGTACACAAGGAGGGCTAGATAGAAAATACTAAGTTAGAGAGCTCAAAATCAGATTCTAACTGTTGGATGCTAAGAGGCAAGACTCAGAAACAACATACTAAAATTTTATCTCATTTAGACGTTGTTTGGTCATCGATTGAGGCTAGAAAAAATTTTAATATGCACTCTCTCTTCCTCTCACTCAAATATGACATACACAACACAAACTTGTATACTAGGAGAGCTAAACAGATAATATTAAGTTATAGAGCTCCAAATCATATTCTAACCTTTAGATGTCAAGAGCCAAGACTCAGGAACAATAAACTAAAATTTCATCCCGATCAGAGTTCGTTTGGTCAATGATCGAGGCAGGAGCAAAATTTTAATACGCACTTTCTCTCTCTTCTAGGCACTTTTCTCTTTGGCACAAAAAATTCTAATAATCATCACCCAAATATGACATAGTACAAACTCGTATACAAGGAGGGATAGACAGAAAAAAAAAAAAAACTAAGTTAGAGAGCTCCAAATCAGATTCTAACCGTTTCATATCAAGAGGAAAGATTCAGGAACTACAAACTAAAATTTTATCACGATTAGAGGTCGTTTGGTCACCGATCGAGCCTAGAGCACATTTTGATATGAACTTTCTCTCTCTTGTAGGCAATTTTTCTTTGACACAAAAAATCTAATAATTATCACCCAAATATGACATAATACGAACTCGTATACAAGGAGGGCTAGACAGAAAATACTACTTTATAGATCTCCAAATCAAATTCTAACGATTGGATATCAAGCGGAATGACTCAAGAACAACAATCTAAAATTTCATCCCGATTAGAAGTCGTTTGGTTATCGATTAAGGTTAGAGCAAATTTTGACATAGACTTTCTCTCTCTTTTGGGCACTTTTATTTTTTGCATAACAAAATCTAATAATCATCACTCAAATATGACATAATATAAACTCGTATACGAGGAAGGCTAGACAGAAAATACTATATTAGAGAGCTTCAAATCAGATTGTAACTGTTGAATGTCAAGTGGCAAACCTCAGGAACAACATACTAAAATTTCATCTCTATGAGAGGTCGTTTGGTCATCGATCGAGGTTAATGTAAATTTTGATATTGACTTTCTCTCTCTTCTAGGCACTTTTTCTCTGGCACAAAAAATATGATAATCATCACCAATATATTACATAATACAAACTCGCATGCAAAGAGAGCTATAAAGAAAATTCTAAGTTAGAGAACTTCAAATCAGATTCTAATCATTAGATGTCAAGAGGCAAGACTCAGGAACAACATACTAAAATTTCATCACAATTAGAGGTCATTTGGTCATCGTTCGAGTCTAGAACAAATTTTGATATGAACTTTCTCTTTCTTCTGGACAGTTTTCTCTTTTGCAGCAAAAAAATCTAATAATCATCACTCAAATATGATATAATACAAACTCGTATACAAGAAGGGCTAGACAGAAAATACTAAGTCAGAGTGCTCCAAATTGGATTATATCCGTTGGATGTCAAGAGGCAAGACTTAGGAACAACATACTAAAATTTCATCCCGATTAGAGGTCGTTTAGTCATCGATCGTGGCTAGAGCAAAATTTCATATGGACTTTCTCTCTCTTCTGCCACTTTCGTCTTTTGCACAAAAAAATATAATAATCATCACCAATATATGACCTAAAACAAACTCGTATACAAATAGAGCTAGAAAGAAAATTCAAAGTTACAAAGCTTTATTTCAAATTTTTACCGTTAGATGTCAGGAAGTAAGACTCAGGAGCAACATACTAAAATTTAATCACGATCAGAGGTCGTTTTGTTATATGTTGAGGCTGGAGCAAATTTTTATATGCACTTTTTCTCTCTTATGAGCACTTTTCTTTTTTACACAACAATATCTAATAATCATTACTTAAATATGACGTAATACAAACTCGTATACAAGTAGGGCTAGACAGAAAATACTAAGCTAGAGAGCTTAAAATCATATTCTAACGATTAAATATCAAGAGGCAAGACTCAAGAACAACATACTAAAATTTCATCACGATTAGAGGTCGTTTGCTCATCGATTGAGGCTAGAGTAAATTTTGATATGGACTTTCTCTCTCTTTTGACCACTTCTCTCTTTGGCACATAAAGAATATAATAATTATCACCAATATATGACATAATACAAACTCGTTTGCAAAGAGAGTTTGAAAGAAAATTCTAAGTTATAGAGCTTCAAATCATATTCTAATTGTTAGATATCAAAAGGCAAGACTCAGGAAAAACATAGTAAAATTTCAACTCGATCAACGGTTGTTTGGTCATCGATTGAGGGTGGAGAAAATTTTGATATGCACTTTATCTCTCTTCTAGGAACTTTTCTTGTTTTCACAGCAAAATCTATTAATCATCACTCAAATATGACATAATACAAACTCGTATACAAGGAGGGCTAGAAAGAAATACTATGTTAGAGATCTTTAAATCAGATTCTAACCGTTTGGTGTCAAGAGCCAAGACTCAGGAACAACATACTAAAATTTCATTCCGATCATACGTCGTTTGGTAATAGGTCGAGGCTAGAGCAAATTTTGATATGGACTTTCTCTATCTTCTGGGCACTTTCCTCTTTGGCCAAAAAATAAATATAATAATCATCACCAATATAAGATATAATACAAACTCGTATACAAAGCGAGATATAAAGAAAATTCTAAGTTAAAGAGTTTTAAATCAGATTCTAATCGTGATGTTAAGAGCCAAGACTTAGGAACAACATACTAAAATTTCATCTCGATTGGAGGTCGTTTGCTATTCGGTCATGGCTTGAGCAAATTTTGATATACACTTTCTCTCTCTTATAGGCACTCTCCCCCGTGAGATCAACTAGAGATAAAAATAGTTATCAAGGAAGTTCTTTGCCATAACAAATCTAAAAATCGTTACTTAAATATCACATAATACTTGTACACAAGGAGGGCTAGAAAGAAACTACTAAGTTAGAGAGCTCCAAATCATATTGTAACCGTTGCATGTGAAGAGGCAAGACTCAAGAAAAACATACTAAAATTTCATCCCAATCAAAGGTCGTTTGGTTATCGATCGAGGCTGGAGCAAAATTTTAATATGCACTTACTCTCTCTTCTAAGCACTTTTCTCTTTGGCATAAAAAAATCTAATAATCATCACCCAAATATGACATAGTACAAACTAGTATACAAGGAGGGCTAGACATAAAATACTAAGTCAGAGTGGTCCAAACCAGATTCTAACTGTTACATGCCAAGAGGCAAGACTCAGGAACAACATACTAAAATTTTATCACGATTAGAGGCCGTTTGGTCATCGATCAAGCCTAGAGCAAATTTTGTTATGGACTTTCTCTTTCTTCTAGGCACTTTTCTCTTTGGCACAAAAAAAAACTAATAATTATCACCCAAATATGACATAATAGAAACTCGTATACAAGGAGGGTTAGACAGAAAATACTACATTATAAAGCTTCAAATTAGATTCTAACCATTAGATATCAAGTGGCACAACTCAAGAACAACATACTAAAATTTCATTCCGATTAGAAGTCGTTTGGTTATCAAATGAGGCTAGAGCAAATTTTGATATGGACTTTCTCTCTCTTTTGGGCACTTTTCTTTTTTGCACAAAATAAATCTAATAATTATCACTCGAATATGACATAATACAAACTCGTATACAAGGAGGGCTAGACATAAAATACTAAGTTAGAGAGCTTCAAATCAGATTGTAACTGTTGAGTGTCAAGAGGCAAGCCTCAGGAACAACATATTGAAATTTCATCCCGATCAGAGGTTGTTTGGTCATCGATCGAGGTTAAAGTAAATTTTGATTTGGACATCCTCACTTTTCTAGGCACTTTTCTCTTTGGCACAAAAAAATATAATAATCATCACCAATATATGACGTAATACAAACTCGTATACATGGAGAGCTATAAAGAAAGTTCTAAGTTAGAGAACTTCAAATCAGATTCTAATCGCTAGATGTCAAGAGGAAAGACTCAGTTACAACATACTAAAATTTTATCCTGATTAGAGCTCGTTTGGTCATCGATTGAGGGTGAAGCAAATTTTCATATGCACTTTCCCTCTCTTCTGGGGAATTTTTTTTCGCAACAAAATCTAATAATCATCACTCAAATATGACATAATACAAACTCACATACAAGGAAGGCTAGACAGAAAATACTAAGTTAGAGAGCTCTAGGTCATATTCTAATTGTTCGGTGATAAGAGGTAAGAATCAGGAACAACATACTAAAATTTCATCCCGATTAGAGGTCATTTGCTCATTGATCGAGGCTTAACAAATTCTAATGTGCACTTTCTCTCTCTTTTGGGCACTTTTCTCTTTGGCCCAAAAAAAACTAATAATCATTACTCAAATATAATATAATAAAAACTCGTATACAAGGAGAGATAGACAGAAAATATTAAGCTAAAGAGCTCCAAATCAAATTCTAATTGTTAAATGTCAAGAGCAAAGACTAAAGAACAATATACTAAAAGTTTATCCCGATCAGAGGTCGTTTTATCATCGATTGAGGCTGAAGAAAATTTTTTATGCACTTTCTCTCTCTCCTTAGCGCTTTTTTCTTTGGCACAAAAAATATATTAATTATCACCAATAAATGACATATTACAAACTCGTATGTAGACAGAGCTGTAAAGAAAATTCTAAATTAGAGTGCTTCAATTCAGATTCTAATCATTTGATGTCAAGAGGCAAGACTTTAGAACAATATACTAAAATTTCATCCCGATTAGAGGTCATTTGCTCATCGATCGAGGCTTAGCAACTTCTAGTGTGCACTTTCTCTCTTTATTGGGCACTTTTCTCTTTGGCACAAAAAAACTAATAATCATTACTCAAATATAATATAATAATAACTCGTATACAAGGAGAGATAGACAGAAAATACTAAGCTAAAGAGCTCCAAATCAAATTCTAATTGTTAAATGTCAAGAGCAAAGACTAAAGAACAATATACTAAAAGTT
>JANZXV010000004.1:4803805-4823810 GCA_027576455.1 Erythroxylum roigii | reverse complement strand
AGAGATTAAATAAATTTATTTAATTAAAAATAATTTATCTTTAAGTTTTATATAATATGTAATTATTATCAGTGATAAAAATATAACTACATTAACATTAACAACCAAACAAGTTTTATTTTTATTTGAAAGGAAAACATAAACAAAAAACTAAAAACTACAACAACAAAAATAGAAGTAGAACCAAGCGGCCCTTAAGATAATGTTTGCATGTCATTGCATCTTTTACACTTTTATGTTTATCAACAACACATCTTTTTTTAAAAAAAATTAAATATAGGAAATTAAATATAAAATGTGTAAAAGAGATACGAGAAATACATAAAGACTAAATTTTGTTAATTAATTTCTTTTTAAAGTCTTGGATATAACTTTTACATCACTCATTGATGATTAATTAAATTTCGACATGTGTTACATCGATTTTATTCTATTTTTATATGTGTCACATTATATAAAACAAATTATGTGAGTTGAGTCTTCAAAGTTCAAATAATAAAAAATTGATGGTGTTGTAAAGAAATTTGGTCGAAGAGATATAAATGATAAAAAATATAAATTGCTCAATTAAATATAAATATTTAAATTCAATTAAATTGAAATATAAATTTGATTTTTCTTAATTCAACGTTCGTGTGCTAGACTTTGGAACTAAACATATATACCGTGTTAGTACCGCTGATTGCTTGGAGGTTCCGTATGAAATGTATTATATGGACTGGACCACATCAAATAGTATTTCGGTGTAGACCGTAGACTGCATTCCAAGTGTTAGTCTTGTTTCTTTCATAATGTTGTTGAATGTTAACTTCAGCTCCCAAATGTCGCAAATGTACGTGGCGATGTCATACCTTGGCGGTTGAATTTAAATGCACGGTGCTGCCACGTGGACAGGGACTAACGCTGACCCATGACGACCGTGATTGAGATGTCCTCTAACCTTATTGCTGTACAAGTTTTGGATATACATTAACAAGTGTTTTCTACAATACGTTAAATGGACTAGGCGAAGCGAAGCGAAGCCCCGTTAAGCAATAAGAGGCTCCTGCGTTAAATGATTGATGCAAAATCCCAGTAATGATTGGAGTGTAAGGAGCAAGATGGGTCCAACAGGTTTGACTCGACGGGATGCAAGCGAGACTTTTGCCAGATTCAGACACCACCGCCTCGTGCTCTGGTCCATACACGTTATACTCTTTCTTTTTTCCTAATGTTGCTTCTTAATACAATATACGTTGTACTCGTTCTGGTACTGCAAATTTTGAGCTATCGCCAAGTCTTCACCTTCTCAGGACCGCTTGTTCTTACTTGAAACAAACATTTATCAGGAGCTAGTCCATTAAGGATTGGTCAAAACATCTTTCTTCCCAGTTGCTGTCACTGTGACCTACGAACAATGCAGTAAGGGGACCTGTAATTAGTGGTGAATATGCCATAAAGCAGGAAGTGCAATTAGCAATTTTATTGACTCGTCCTTCTCTGTCCTCCCTGTCTAAATCACACGGCCTATGGTCAAAGGTCATTGAAATGTTTCATCTTTGGATTGAGTTTCAGCTTTTCACCTTAAACGGAGGGGATTGAGTCCATAATTTATTGCAGATCATGGCATGCACGTTTTGGTAGCTGAAAGCATGATTAAGATCAATCAAATCCTAACATGAATCAACAGTTATGAAATCTATGCTTTACTAATGCATCTTAATGAACACTGCCGCACGTTTGGGTGACAATTTATGGACAGAATAAGTCTAACACTCATCATTCATGGCCGCTCGTGAGTTGTCTTTAAGCGGAGAATGCGGAGATTGAAAAAAGTGGTTTTTATGTTCTTATGATTTGTTTTCATCATCTAAGATTGTAATTATTTGTATTGAAAATTTTATAATTCTTTGTAATTTTTTTTTGGAGGGAATAAGTAATTCGTAAACAAAAAAGAACTATATATTTTTAATTCTTATTTTTAGTCAATATTAAAATGTATATACTTAAGACATTCATGTACATTTAAGGATAAATATTTATAAAGTTAAACATATATACGGCTTAAAAGTGTAATTTACATAAAAATATTAATACTTCAATTAAAATTTAAAAATATTAAATTACATGCTTTATTCGTTTAATTATTATTTTTTACTTGTACCTTAAGGGATAAGAAAATTTATTAATTTAACACTTTTAAAATCTCGAAACGTAAGAATCTAACTTTAAGCAAGAGAGACATTTTGACCAAAAAACTCAACAAATTGTAAAAAAAAAACTCATATCTTTTTATTGAATGATGAAACATCTATTTATAGGCTTGTGTGGACAATTTGTTGTAACAGAATAGGCAATCTGTAACAAATCTATCGGTTCTGTTATTAAGCAAAGAAAAGAAAGAAAATGAGAATAAAACTAGGATGGGCCAAGGAGAAAAGACTTGGACTAGATGAAGGCAACCTAAGGAGTTGGAAAACCCAGTAGGCTCATCTTGAGCCCAAGGAAAAAAAGAAATAAAGAAAAGAGAGGCCCGATCATCTTGTCTCCTAGCTAGGTCTCCTCATCGGGTTGGAGGTCTGGCGAAATTAGGGTTCCTTTTGACTCGTCGCTGCAAGCTGGGCGGAAGATGTCATGAATGACATCAAGCTTGAGTAACAGAGCGTGAAAAGAGTGACGCAAAAGGGCCTTCGTGAAGATATCTACCAGTTGATCGCTGACGACATAGGAAGGAGGTGTGCGACCCTTCTCTGCAATTTTTCACGAACAACATAGCAATCGATTTCGATGTGCTTTGTTTGTTCGTGAGAAATAGTGTTTTCTACTATGTGAATGGTTGACAAGTTGTCACAGTAAAGGTATGCTAGCTGAGGATAGTGAACGTCGAGGTTTTGGAGAAGATATAACAGCCATTGGAGTTCACACATGGTGGTGGCGAGAGCTCTGTACTCTACTTCAGACGAGCTCTTGGAGACGATGACCTACTTTTTGGATTTCCAAGAGACCAAGGAGGAGCCGAAGAACACACAATACCCAATGACAGATTTCCGTGAGTCTGGGCAGGTACCCCAGTCGAAATTCGAAAAAGCACGGAGTTGGAGAGGAGGATTGGTCCGAAACAAAATCCCCTGACCTAGAGATCCTTTCAGATATCCTAGAATGCGAAGCGCCACTTGTAGGTGAAATTTGGTAGGTTTGTTCATGAATTGTGAGAGTTGCTAGATGGCAAAGGAGATATCCAAGCGAGTGGTGGTTAAATAGATAAGCTTTCCAATTAGGCAGCAGAAAGGCGTCAGATCAGGAAGGTGTTCGTTGGCTGAAGACAATCTGACGTCCATGGCCATAGATGTGGGAGCTGGTTTTGAGTGCACAAAGCCTGTATCATAAAGTAAGTCCAGTGTATTCTTGTGATGACATAAGTTTATACCAGAGGATGACCGTGCTAATTCAAGCCCCAAAACATATCAGATTGGGATTGGTTAAACCCAGCTGAAAGGAGGGCAAAAGTCAGCATGGAATGCCAATGGCGACTAGCCTACTTCAGTCCATAGATGCTCTTCTTGAGATGACAGACGAATTATAGATGAGGAAGAACAAGGCCTGGGGGAGGCTTCATATAAACTTCTTCAAGTAAGCCACCGTGTAAAAATGCATTGTTTATGTCTAGTTGATGTAAAAACCATTTTTTGTTTGCTGCTAGTGCTAATAGAAGTCGTATTGTTGTTGTTTTGACTACAGGGGAAAAAGTTTCAGTGTAATCCAGGCCTTCTTTCTATGTAAATCCTTTAGCTATCACGTGACTCTTACATCATTGGAGGCTCCCATCAGCATTATATTTATACCTGTGGAACCATTTACAGTCAATAGCAACCTTTCCTTCAGGTAAGAACTTAAGATCCCATGTTTCATTCTCTTACAAAGCCTTTAATTTAGGTTGCATGACATCTTTCCATTCTTGGTGTTGAATTGCCTGATGGTAGGTAGTGGGTTCCTTTTGGGAGGTAAGTCTAGCTGAGAGAACTTGATGTGAAGAGGAAAAATTGTCATAAGAGAGGATTGAAGAAAGAGAATGAGGAGAAGTAAAGAGAATTGTTGGATAGATATAAACCAGTGAGGTGAGATGGACGTTTAGTTTGTCTTGTAGAGCAACGAATGGGAGGATTCTGTGGTGGTGAAGGTGATGAAGAGGATAAGCGGTAAGGTTAGGTATGTAAAGGTTGCAAAGTGGTAGGGACTGATGGTAGGATATCATCAGTAGGTGAATTAGTATGGATAGGTAGTATAAGAGAAGGAAGATCTGAGGGAATAGGTGTGGTGAAGAAAGGAAATATATGCTCAAAATTGTACATCTCTAGTTAAGAAGTACTGGTTAGAGTTGAGGTCAAATACTTTGTAGCCCTTAGTACCTATAGAAAAACCAACAAAAACACATTTCTTTACCCTTGTATCAAATTTTCCTCTATTTGCTTCTTTTAGCAACCAAATACTTTTAGGGAAGTGAAATCTGGATTAGCACCAAATAGGACATAATATGGTGAGTTGTGAGATAGGAGTGGTAAAGGAATACGATTAATTAAGTACACTGCATGTAGGACACAATCTGCCCAAAATTTTGTAGGCAGGTTAGCTTGCATCTTTAGGGTCCTAGCAACATTGAGAATGTGTTGATGCTTTCTTTCAACTCTTCCATTTTGTTGTGTTGTTTCAATGCATGTGGTTTCATGCAAAATCCCCTTTTCTTTGTAAAAGTTTGTCATGAGAAATTCCATGTCATTATCACTGCGAATAGACTTAACTTGTTTGTCAAATTGTCTTCAATGTAAGAATAGAATCCCTTTATTAAGTCTCTAGTTTCTTATTTTTGTTTCATCAAGTATATCCATGTCATTCTACTATGGTCATCCACAATAGTTAAGAAAAATTTATAGCTAAGAAAAGATGGTGTGTGGTAGGGACCCCAAATGTCGGTGTGAATTAGATCAAAGTAAGCTTTTTCAATAGAAAGATTAGGATGAAAAGATAATTTTCTATGTTTAGTAAAATGACAAATATCACATTGTTTTGTGTAGTGAAAAATAACTGTTGAATCTTTTCTAGACAAAGTTTGCAACCATTGGTTAGAAATGTGTTCTAGTCTCTTGTGCCATAAATTGTCTTAGGGTGAGGAAACATGACAAAGGATTGGGTTGTGATCTTGAGTTGATGGAGTGAGATAATAGAGGTCTTTGATTTGTTTAGCAAAACCAATCGTCTTCATAGTTTTGATGTCCTAAATTTGACATAAATGAGGTGAAAAAATTAGTTGACAAGGAAAATAATTAGTAAGCTTGCTAATTGAAATCAAGTTAAAGGAGAATATAGGCACAAAAAGCACATTGGTAAGAGTAAGGGAAGAAATATTGATTCTGCCAATGTGTGTCACAAGAACAGAATGGCCATTTGGTAGTCTGACAATTAAGGAATCCATTATTTTGTAGGTTGTGAAGAGTTATAAGGAACAAATGACGTGATCAGTAGCTCCGGAATCAAGAATCCAGGTGGATGACCATAAATCAGAAAGCATATCAGGTTTGGATGTACCTTTTTGATCAGTAAAGACTGTGTTAATTTGAGGTGCACTGATAAAATTTTCCTTTGAGTCATTTTCCTTATGTAAAATCTGTAGAAATTGTGTGTATTATTCTACAGTGAGGTTGTAGTTTGCAGGATCTTGTCTAGACTCCTTAGCGAGGGAAAGACTTTCAATGTCTGAAGAGGGCCCGTCCAGGTGAGTTTCTACTTGATTGACTGCTTTGAATCTGTCTTTATTGTTGTCTCTGCTTGTAAAATGTGGTCTAGAATTGGGTGAAAAATTAGGGGGTAACCAAGTTTTTTTTGGTAGCATTTGGCTTCTATATGACCTGTGTTTCCACAAAAGGTACAAATGGTTTTTTTGGTTGGAAATTTCTTCTGGTGTTAGTTTTGTTAAAGAAAGCTTGTGGCTCAATAACTGTAGATGGTAAGGATTGTTGCAATGTAATGTTTATTTGTCCTTCATGCTGTGCCACCATGACAAAGGCTCTTTTTATATCTGGTAAAGGATCCATGAACATAATATGGGATTTGAAAATAGAAAAAGATTCATTTAACCCTTTTAGGAATCTGATAACACAGTCTCCATCTTGATAGCTTTTGAATGTAGTAAGAAAATCACAATAATATTGTGGTTCACACTTGCACTTAGGCATGGGTCTTAGATTAAAGAATTCATCCCATAACGTTTTAAGATGGGTATAATAATCAGTTACTGAAAGATTACCTTGCCTGAAATTGTATATTTCTTCTTAGAGGTCAGATATTCTAAATGAATCTGCTTGGGAAAATCTTCCCTCTAAGTCTCTCTAAACTTCCACTGCAGAATCAAACCACATAATACTTTGTGCTATAGAATCTGAAACATATCTTAATAGCCATGAGAGTCCATTGTATTGCATCTTTCTCAATACATGAATAGGGGGTCTTCTTTTTGTGGTACTGGGATAGATCCATCAATGAACTTCAGTTTGTTTTTTGACAGCAGTGCCATTCGGATGGGTCTTACCAAGAGTGATAATTGGAACTTGTCAAAAGAGAGGAAACCAGAACCAAAGAAGGATTTTCACTGGGATGCAGGAAATAAGGACTAGCTGGATGGTCTTCTGGTCTAAGAAAATTTTGTGTATGTGACTGATGTTGTGTTTGATTTGCAGCTATGCTAGCATAAGAGGGACCTGGAGCTCCTGACATGGTGTAGAAGCAGGAAAGGAAGGGAAAAAGATGAAAAACAAAGGAATCATAATCAAAAAATAGATAACTGATAAAGGATGAGGCCCAAAAAAAAGAGAGTATCGAGCTACTCAAGGCTACGATACCATGACAAAAAACTCAACAAATTGTAAAAAAAAAGCTCATATCTTTTTTTTTTAATGATGAAACATCTATTTATAGGCTTTTGTAGACAATTTGTTATAACAAAATGAGGAATCTGTAACAAATCTATCAATTCTGTTATCAAGCAAAGAAAAGAAAGAAAATGAGAATAAAATTAGGATGGGCTAAGGAGAAAAGACTTGGACTAAACCAAGGTAACCTAAGGAGCTGGAAAGTTCAATAGACTCGTCTTGAGCCTAAGGAAGAAAAAACAAAAGAAAGAAAGAAAAAAGAGACTTGATCATCTTGTCTCCCAACTAGGCCTCCTCATCAGGTTGGAGGTATGACGAAATTAGGATTCCTTTTGACGCATTTTAACTTTAATCTAAAGTTTTGAAGAGGACTTCAAATATTACTATAAAGGTGACAATTTGTTTCATAGGCACCTTCGTTTAGTGGATTTGGTTAAGCCAACATTTAAGGAATTTATAAATTTATAATTGCGATATTTTAAATTTGTAGTAAATAAATTATCTGATGTGATTAAAATAAGTAACAAGTTTAATTTAATTAATATTTATAATTTTAAAAACTATTTTCCGTTAATCGGTTAACTTTTTTAAAATTTTAAGTGAATTAAAGTGTCTTTTTTAAACTTAAAAACAAATTTGTATGTTGAAATATTTCTTAAAACATATCAATAAGTATGATTAAAAGAAAAAAGGTGATGGCTGCTTAATAATTGCTCGTGGAACCACGAGGAGGAAGCCAAAAGTGTCAATATCAGTGGTAGATATGAATACATAGACAATTAACAAGACGGTGGCGGTCCTTCGCTCTCAAAAACTTGCATTGCATGCACAACTACGCTGGTTCTGCGTCAACTAAACTTTCCTCTCCTTAAAAGGCCAAATGAACCAAAAGCAAAGAAAAAACCAAACGCAAACATTTTTATCCAACAAAGCAGAAAAAAAAAAAGGTTTCAACTTTCAAGTGTCGCTTTAGATGACTCTTTTACACGTGACTTAATTCATTTTATTTTTACGTTTTGTTGCATGTCATTACTATATGAAAAGGAGACGAAAGAAATTAGAGATTGAAAAACAAGTCAAGCTTTCTATTTCACACGAATCTAAGAATGGTGTTCATTTTTTTTTGTTGGCACACGAGGTATTTTAGAAGGGTCTCAATTATAAGAAGACACCTTTAAACTATCTATTCTCAGACTAATCCTTGTTCGCACCAGATCAGCCTGTAAGGAGTAAAGTGTTGGTCAAACAGATTTCTCCATTCTCAAGACTCGAACTCGAGACTTCTGATTAAGGGATGAGAGTGCTGAACCACTCACACTAATATGTTTGGTTAGTATAAAATAAGTGTTTGACACTGCCACTAACTCTGTAACCAATTTGCAGTATCTTTAGCACATATGATTAATAATCATAATAGTATAGTAAATCGGAGGTCAAAAACTAAAAAGAAGAAAGGAAATTTGTGTCCCCGGTCCCCACCTCCCATCAAGTTTTTGTGGATGCTGCCAATTTATTGACTACAACAGCACCAAACAGTGAACAATCATTTGCATTTTGCAAGACAAACTGATTAGTTTAATTATATTTTATTTTTTTTGGTAAATCTTTACCTTTTTAATTATAAATTATTTATTTATATTTTGCTTGTTTTACTTTTACCCTCGCAGACCATTTGAAAACCCCAAGAAAGAGACTCTCTCTCCTTGATGAACTCAACTTTGATTCTTCATCATCACACCAAATCCGACATTTATTATATAAAATCATTTAATTAAACCCTGTACCATTTGCTAAACTAGATGCCCACATTTGCCTCTCGTCAACCTTCTTCCTTTCCACTGTTTTCCCTCTCAATTTTCACACATTCTCTGTAAGCTCCTAAAACCTCTTTCTGGGTATTCTTCCGCTTTAATTCTTTTTATTTCATTAAGTGACATAAAGGGTTTCTGGAACAGTCGTCTATGTCATAGTTATTGAATCATTTGAGGTGTTATCAATCTGGGTTCATGGTTTAATGGGAAGCTCTGTCAGATTCCACAAAATTTCTAAACATGGGTTTTGCGTCTTTGTTTGTATCTGATGTGTTCCATTTACTGCTCCTTTGAGACTCTACCTTACTAGATCTGTTTGGGACTGTGCCCGATCCACTGCCTTATTCATGCTTTAATACTCTCCGCCGAGGTCAGATCATGGCATTTTGTACTCTATAGCCATTGCCTTTTGCTCTTCGTATCCTGTTTTTATTGGTTTTGTTCCAATTGATGTTCAAACTAAGTTCTTTTACATTAATTTGTTATCCAAGGTTTTGGGGTTTTAGTTATAAGCGGGTTAGTTCCCTTTTTTACATCAGGGTTTTAGGTATTAATGCTTGGAAGTACTATAGTTTGATGATGTATTATCAGCTGAAAAGTTATGAGGTGGTTGAGAGGCTCAGTGCGTTCCCGAGACTTTGTCTGAATTTTTCCATCTTGTATCTGCCTATGGTGCAAAGTGAAATAAGCTCTCCGCATCGATTATCTTTCCACTCTTTCTTTTGAGGTCCATAGTGCTAAATGGGTAACAACACTTCTCGTGTTGTTGGTTGTTTTATGCCCTCCAATGGCAAACATGGTGTTGATTTGGAGTTCTTAGAGCCATTGGATGAGGGTTTGGGCCATTCATTTTGTTATGTTAGGCCATCCATTTTTGATTCTCCTGCTATTACTCCTTCAAACTCTGAGAGGTTCACGGTTGATTCCAGCACGTTGGATTCAGAAACATTTAGTGGTTCATTTAGAAATGATACAGTAGATGATCCTTCAGGTTTGCATAGACCAACCAAAACTGTCCCTGAAACTACATTTAAAACCATATCGGGTGCTTCAGTTAGTGCTAATGTGAAAACTGCTAGGACTTGTAACCAGAGTGCCTTATTTTCCAGTGATGTGCAAGAGCCTGCTGCATCTTTTGAGAGCACTGCTTCATTTGCTGCAATCCCTTTGCAACCCTTACCTCGGGGCACTGGACCTTTGAATGGCTTCATGTCTGGGCCCCTTGAGAGAGTATATGCTTCAGGTCCTTTAGATAAGGGAAGTGGCTTTATGTCTGGACCAATAGAGAAGGGGGTAATGTCAGGTCCCCTTGATGCTGCTGACAAATCCAATTTCTCTGCTCCACTTTCACACTGTCGTAGAAAGCCTCGGTTCCATTTTCTACCGAGGAGTGTTAGTGGACCAATGAGGAACACTCTATCCCGGGCATTCTCAAGACATTCGATTGGGTTGGGGTGGATTCATAAGATTTTCTTGCATCCAAGTAACCAAATGGCATGGCAAGTCAGGGAGCCAAAGTTCCGACAAGAAGTCATAAGGAACTGTCCTGAAGTAGGATCATCAGATGGAGAGTATATGAACAGTCGTAACTTGCAGTGGTTTCATGGGAAGGCTGGAGAAGATAGGGTTCATGTTGTAGTTTCTGAAGAGCATGGATGGTTGTTTATTGGAATATATGATGGCTTTAGCGGACCTGATGCAACTGACTTTCTAATGAGCCATCTGTACAGAGCCATAGACAAGGAACTTGAAGGACTTCTGTGGGATTATGAAGATAATGCTTCAACCAGTTCCATAAATGTTGAACATCATAAGAGTGAAGTTCATGCAGATGATGATTCAGGGTGCAGCAAGGAAGATCAGCCAAGTTTGAGGGGAGTTGATTCTTCTAATTTCAGAGAACCAAATGATCCAGCCTTTCTCAGGGATCCATCTCAGAATTATGAAATAGTGAAGGAAATTGATGATAATAGGAACAGCCAACAGCTATCATTTAATTCTGAAGAGCCCACCATTTCTGGCAGTGCTCCTTTTCCTGTTCAAACTGCCAAATTGACTGGCCAAGGCAGGAAAAGTATGCGGCTCTATGAGTTGCTGCAAATGGAGTCATCTGATGGACTAGGTTCCCTGTCAATCTCAGGGGTTGAAAAACAAATTACAAGCTTCGGCTGTAGGCCAGATTCTGATGTTCAGGGACAAAACTTCCAAGAAGGGCAGCTAATTTTCCCCTCATTGAACAGTAGTAAAGGAGCTGGGTCCAATTTTCGGGGTGACGATCCAACTACGTCTGGAGAAGATGCCATTGGGTTTGAATTGAATGATCAAGGAGTTGTAGCTGAATTTTCTGTTTCACAAAGACAGAGTTCAGGAAAGTCAAATATCAGTTCAAAGCTCAGAGAAATATTTAGGAAGCAGAAGTCTTTACGAAAGAAGCTCTTTCCTTGGAGTTACGATTGGCATCGAGAGGAAACTTCTACGGATGAGAGAGTAGTAGAATCCTCAGGACCTATTAGACGACACAAGTCGGTATGTTTTGACCATGATGCTGTTTTAAGAGCTATGGCCCGTGCCCTTGAGCACACTGAAGAAGCTTATATGGAAATGGTGGAAAAGGACCTTAAATATCCTGAACTTGCTTTAATGGGATCCTGTGTTCTAGTAATGTTGATAAAGGATCAAGATGTGTATGTGATGAACCTTGGGGATAGTCGTGCAATCTTAGCACAGGAAAGACCTAATGATCGTCATTCTAGTCCAAGTTTTGCCAAGGATGATATTAGGCCTAGGAACAGATCAAGAGAGTCTTTAGTACGCATGGAGCTGGACAGAATCTCGGAGGAATCTCCAATGCATAACCTAAGTAGTCAGGTTAATATGCTGAACAAGAACAGGGAGATCTCAATTTGTAGATTGAAGATGAGGGCAGTTCAGCTTTCCACAGATCATAGCACAAGTATTGAAGAGGTAGCCTTCTTGAATGTTTCAATCTTGCCATTTTCATTTCTAGTTCATCTCCAGACTTCTGTAGGTCATGTATCATGGTTGTTTCCATTGCCATCCATCAAGCAGTCCTCCACTTTCTTAAGCGTGCACAAAGTTATGAGCACCACTTTGCTGGCTTCTATCTAAATCAGAATGATTCAGTAGTTGCTGAAGATTGTCATTACGTTTGCTTGTAATTAATCACCAGATACCTTTGTTTGGTGCAGGAAATATTGAGAATAAAGGCAGAACATCCTGATGACTGCCAAGCCATTTTAAATGATCGAGTGAAGGGCCAATTGAAAGTAACCAGGGCATTTGGGGCTGGCTTCCTGAAGAAGGTCATTAATATATGTACATCTAGCTGTTTTTATTAACACATTGAACCCTAATTTCTGCCATGAGTTTGTCTTTAATATTCACTGATAACTAAGGTTTTCTGTGTTACTGAACTACAATTATCTAATTGTGTTGCTAATATTGATAACGCATACAGAGTGTTGAGGAAAAATTAGAATGTCCTATTTTAGGACAACATCAGCATATTAAAGCAGTTCTAATTGCTTAGCATGATTTTCTTTTATGGGCAATTGGGCATGCTCTTGGATATCTTTGATTGATATTCGAACTGCTTATGAAAAGCCCACTATTACATTTTGCATTTTGTCTATAGAATTGCATCGTAACTAGATTTGCTCCTAAATACAGCATGCTTGTTAGTATTCCCCAATTAACAATATATCCCTTTATTCATAATTATAATAATCTAATGGTGCGATAAAATCAGGATTGTAAAGGAAATTGATTAGAGTCAAGGAAAGGAATATGCTCTATGGTTGCTCTTTGACAAATGAACTTTGTTACTTCGTGCCAATTGATCATGGTTAATTCAGTCATGTAATATGCATCTCAAAGAGCAGAGTAGTATTTCCTTCAGCGTGTGGCTCTACTGTTGCATTCATTTTGTCATTTCCAATGGATTTCATTCCCTTACTTTTTGATGCAACACACATGGTTTTGACGAGTGATTTGGTTAACGTTGTAAGTTGTTGAAACAGCAGTGATATAGTTCTCTTGTCTATTATGAAACCTCATTATAGGTTGGCTGTTGATGGGTTATCGTGTTTGGCAACAAAAATTTACATGTCCACTTTGCCATAATGTTTGAAGTGAATACAAATGGATTGGTGATGACTTTTGAAAGTCGATAGTCATGCACCTAGGACTGTAATCTGTGGTTTTTAATGACCACGATTTGTGTTTAAGAACTTATCTTGTCATATTTGCTATCCTTACATTTTTTTAAATTGGATAAATAAAAAATTGTAGTAATCAGTAAGATAGCCTTTATGCTTACGTTAGCTATTTGTGTTTTTACCTGATTTGACTTTTTGGGTGCAGCCAAGTTGTAATGATGCTCTGCTGCAGTCCTTTCGGATAAATTACGTCGGAAATCAGCCTTATATTAGTTGCATTCCTTCTGTTCTTCATCACCGGCTTTCCTCAAGTGATCGATTCTTGGTTCTATCTTCTGATGGGCTTTACCAGTATTTCAGCAATGAAGAAGTGGTTGCTCACGTTACATGGTTCATGGACAATGTTCCTGAAGGTGACCCTGCACAATATCTTATTGCAGAACTTCTATTGCGTGCTGCTAAAAAGAACGGTAAGCATCAAAAGTTTCCTTTTCATTTACTTTCAAGGCTTCAGATATTGTTGGCAAAAGTCTAAAGCATGGCAAAAGACAAAATGGAAACCTTCATAGGGATGAAAGTGACAGCAAATAGTTTGTTTTTAAAGATCGTGCAGCCATGCAGACTTTTACTGTTTATTCCCCAATTAAGATAATGTATTTCTACGTATTCCATTTACTCTTCCGCAAAGGTGATATCTATAAAGGTTGACATCCTTGCTTAAGACATGACCTAAAAGAAATGGTTCTCAGAAACTAGCAAAAAAAGAAGAAGAAAACTCTACATTTAATACTGTGGTAAACATATTCAAGTTGCATTTTGATGTTTACAATTGTCCTTAATCGATACTTCTGCATTCACACATCTGACAATCCTCTGATGACTTTTGATTGGCTGTTGCAGGAATGGGTTTTCATGACCTTCTTGATATTCCTCATGGAGATCGACGTAAATATCATGATGATGTTTCTGTTATGGTGGTTTCTCTTGAGGGAAGGATTTGGAGATCGTCTGGATAATTTTCTTTTTTGTTTCACATGTGCATGTTGCTTCATTGATGTTAAGTGGTTCTAAGAAAAAGGCATTTTGGAGATCAGATCGTCATTCTTTTGGACAAAAACATTTCTCTGGGTCATTTTTGTTTCCTAGCAAAAAAGGCAGGATGATCAACCCATGCTGATGATAGAAGGCAGTCACTTATTGTCTCAACTCGAGCTTCCAGCATTCATTCGCTGCACGCCTTTTTCATTCTGTTTATATAGAAGGTTTTGTCGGTAAGCTTTGGAATTAAAAAACATCACCAAATCTTACCCCCCACATCCTTTCTTAGCCTTTCCCAGCCATAGTATGTTCATGTAGGCGAAATTATCTTTTGCTGTCCGTTCCAAGCAAGTTTCCTAGATGTTGCTACTATCCCGTTTGTTTCTAAGTTGTAGCTTTCGATCAGGATCGTCCATGCCCATTCTCCCACCTGAAACTCTTATGCCATTTCAATGACGATCTGCCAACTGCTTTATCCTAAATTGAGCACGTTAAAGGTGACACTGTAACGTTAAAACCATGACCTCCCGATCCTTTAGACTGATCCACCAGCAACGACGCAACAGAATCTCTGTTCAAATACGGGATGTCTAGCGGAGGTGAATAACTATGTAAAGCCTCAAATGGTGACATGGATATAGCATAATGGAAGGTTGTACCATACAACCACTTCGCTAATGCCAGCCATTTGCTCCACTAATTTGGATCATTCGATATCATACAACGGAGATAAAGCTTTAAGGAACGATTCATTACCTCGATTTGCCTGTCAGTTTAAGGGTGATACACCGTGGAAAAATGCAACTGCACTCCCTGTAATCGGAAGAGCTCCTTCCAAAAGACATTGGTGAATATTGCATCTCTACCACTCACAATAATTCTGGGCATCCCCTGCAATTAGCCAACATGATATGAGAACGAAGTTTTTGATTTGGAATCTTCCAACACTCCCCTTCAAGCTAGATCCGGAAGATTAATAAATGTTGAAACTGAACTGAAGGTAGAACCTTGGTGAACAAATTTGCCAATTGATCATTAGTTCGAATATAACAAGTTTTAATTAGCTTGGATTGAACTTGTTGACGAATATAATGACGATCAACTTTAATGTACTTTGTTCTTTTGTGAAAAGCAGGATTTGCTGTAATGTGCACAGATGTTTGGTTATCACAGAGTAGAGCCATTGGATAGTATAGGGGCAGGCTAAATTTGAAAGAAGACTCTTAAGCCACATAAGTTCACAAATCATAAGCTAAAGTTGCCATGACTCAATATTCAACTTCTACACTAGATAGGGCTACCATATGTTTCTTACTTTTCTATGAGACAAGATTTCCTTCGACAAACATACAATAGCCATAGTAGATAATCTATCTAGTGAATTTCCAGCCTAATCTAAATCTATATAGCCTTTAATGTTTGTTTGTCCATTTTTTAACATTACAATTCCACGATCAATTGATCCCTTTAAGTATCACAAAATGCGTTTAACTAGACTTAAAAGATAGGCCATTGGAGCATGCATAAAATGATTAACAAGACTTATGACAAATAAGATATTAGGTTGAGTGATTGTCAATTAATGAGTTTTCCCATATGTTTTCGATAGTGTGTAAGGACATTTGAGAACCTTTTTGCCTTGAATCAATCTTCAATTTACTGTCAAGAGGAATAGAAGTAGGTTTAGAATTTGTCATCCCTCCTTCTTGAAGTAAACCTAGAATAACAAGAACCTAGAGTGTACTTGCACTAGTTAAGAAAAAATCCCTTACTAGAAGTTGCCATTTCAATTCTAAGAAAGCATTTTAAAGGACCAAGATCTTTTAAAGGAAATGGTTGATGAAGATGTCTTTTTAACTTGGCAATTGAGTCAGCATCACTTCCTATTACAATGAGATCACCTACGTAAATAAGTACAATTAGTTTTTTGATCTTTCCAAGTTGAACATATAGAGATGAATCAACAATGATTTTTGAGAATCCGAGACCTTCAAGAGCTAAGCTTAAGTTCACATGCCAAGCTTGAGGACTTTAATCCATAAATGAATTTATGAAGTTTACACACCAAACTCAGATCACAATTGAGGATAACCAGGAGGAAGTTTCATGAATACTTCTTTTTTAAGATCACCATACAAGAAGACATTTTTAACTTCCATTTGAGACAATGACCATCCATTATTGATAGCTACAGATAACAGTACTTGAATAGTAGTCCTTTTTGTGACTAGAACAAATGCCTCCTTGTAATTTGCTTCATATTTTTTAGTAAAACCTTAGGCTAACAAACGAGCTTTATGGCGATCAATGGATCTATCAGACTTAAACTTTGTTTTATATACCCATTGGCATTCAACTACTTGCTTTCCTTTAAGAAGAGGCATACCACTCTAAGTGTTATTTTCTGCAAATGCCTTCAACTCATCTTCCGTTGCTTTCTTCTAAACATCTCGAGTTTGAATCTCTTGATAAGTTTCTGGATCATGAACATTGGAAATGGATGAAAGGTAGTTGAGTATGAGGGAGACACCTTCTTGTAAGTTAGATAATTCGTAGGTAGATGCTTGACTGAGTCACCAACGTAATCTTGCAACTTTCATAAAAGCTGACGATTTTTTGGTGATTCTGCCAAGGAATATGTGTTTGTTCTCAGTTAATAGTTATCTCTTTATCATTTGAAGCGATGCTAGATTCTTGCTACTCATTATTAGTCAAATTAACTTGAGCATAAAAAATTTGCAAGTCTGGTAATTACAGTTCTGCAGGATTGCAAGCTACACCTCCTTTTGAAAACTCAAGTTCTATTTCGGAACTTGGCAGTGGAAAAATTCATGATTCCCCCTTACTTGAAGCTATGAAATAAGGGTTAGCTTCATCAAACTGAACATCTCTTGTAACATAAAGTTTTCCATTATCAATATCAAAGCATTTTTATCCCTTATGAGTTTGTGAATTAAAAAAAAAACACTTAACTGCTCATGGATCTAGCTTATCTCTAGAATTTGTTGTCAAATGTACAAAAAAAGTTTAACCAAACACTTTCAAATGAGATTTATCATGGTCTTTATTTAGCAGAACTTCAAGAGGGCTTTTAAAATCCAAAACTTGACTAGGCAACCGATTAATAAGATAGGCAATTGTTAACACTCCATAAGACCAAAAATGTTTTGGAACAGTCATTTGAAGCATTATTGCTTTAGTTTTCTCCAATATGTCTATTTTTTCATTTAGCAACCCCATTTTTTTGGAAAGTATTAACACAACTAGTTTGATGCACTATTCTTTTATAACAACCTTGTAACATCCCATCATTGATGGGATGGGTAAAATAGCAATTTGGAACGGGTTAGGAGTGGTGAAAATTGTTTTGCTATGTTCATGCATTTATATATATATATGTGAATAGTGAATGTTGCACGTGTAATGATTGTACATGTATTCATGACATTTTCCGGTATATGTGTCTCTAATGTGCTTATTGTGAAAAATATGATTTTTGTGCTTGAAAATTGAATTGGAGTGGGTCTTTGTGAGTTTTGAATTTTTGGAGAATTTTAGAAATTTTTCTGAAATTTTTGGGATACTTTTTCGGACTAGGAAAAATGCCAAGTGGCAGACTGATTGTTACCGGTAGTAGAAATTAATGTCCAATGGAACTGGAAATTAGATACATGATGTTAGGATTTATGAAATTGAGCCATTGGAAATTTGGGGATAATTAGACTAGAAATTGACTTTGTATGGAACTAGTTAAATGAAGGAACCAAGCTAAGGCTTTAAATTGGGACACATGGCACTTGTTTAACCATGTATTAAACCTTCAATTTTTAATTATTAAACACTCCCCCTTGGTCCTTACATCCACGACACTTATCATTTGAAAGAAAATTGATGATGTATGTTAGGTTTCTCTCCACCTTCGTAGCTCTCACTCTCCCTCCTTCTTAGTTGGTTTTCTTCCTTATGTAATTGTATTACTAATCTCCAACCACACTAAACCTCTTATATCTTACTTGCTCTCTCTTCCTTTTTCACCAACACCTAAGCTCTCAAGAAGATGATGATTGTATATGTTGGAGGGAGTTAGAACTTTTGGGATTGTTTTGAAGACTTGGAAAATTGAAAGCTTGATTAGGTAAGATTGTGTTTTTGTATTGTTTTGTTGTTAAATGCATTAATTGTGATAATTGTGTAACTAATTGTATGAGAATTGTGTTGGTGTATATGGGTAGGTACTTTGTTTGTTAAATTGATGGTTGATTGATGATTGATGAGGTGGAATTGAATGAATGTAAGTAGAGATTTTTAAGATGATTTGAAGTGAAATTTGTGATTAATGATGAGGGTAGAACATGATGGATGATGGGGTGTGTGTGCTGCAATTTTGTGGATTAATGTTCAAGGATAGGGTGTGAGTGAGTTATGGTAGATATGTGAAGTGAATTGGGTGGGAAATGGTTTAGAAATGGTATGGAAGTGATAGGATTTGGTTTAGGTGTAAAAGCTGGAAAATTGACTTTGTACATGTTTTATTGTTTTTGCCATAACTTGTGATATGGTTATGCTATTGAGATGAGGTTTGGCTTAAATTAAACTTAAGAAGTTTGGCTAAAATTCTTATGAAGGAAGTGCTGTCCAATTGTGGCTTGAAGGGGTTTGAATTTTGCCTTGAAAGTGAGTTATGTGTGCAGCATGAACAGTAATACGAAATATGTGACCTGAAACTTTGATGAATTTTCCTAGGTTGATCTAGGTTGAATTTGCTCAATTGGTCTTAATGAAAGTTGAAGATTTTCTTGTTAGCTTTCTATCGGCACTAAGTATGACATTTTTCGATTCTTAGGTTGAGAGTTATGACTTGTTGAATTTGAGCCCACCTTTATTCAGAAACATTTTTACTTACAAGAATTGCCAACGTTTTTCAAATATCAGAATTTTTCCCAAAACAATACACCATTCTTCAAAAAACCATATCTTCCCATTCCCTTTGCCAAAAATTACAAGCTTTTAAATATTTCACGAATCAGATGCCTCGAGAATCAGGTCAATCGGATGTCGAATGAAAAAGTTATTCACAAAAGAAGGTATAAACCAAAAATAAAAATAAAAATGAACATCACACAGAAGCTGGCTCATGATCGCGAGTCGAGGAAAAAATGAGCAGGCTCGCGATCGCAAGTCGTGAAAAAACAATCTCGCGATCGCAATTTGCTATCTTCATCCTTTTCTTCTTCCATCTGCAAATCATTTACCTCAATTTCCAATGCCATTTGACAGTAATTTTCAGTACCGGAAACCAATCAATCCTCCACTTGGCGATTTTTTCGGTCCGGAGCCAAACCATGCTCTGATACCACCTAAATGTAGCGCCCTCTTACCGCAGGGTACACACCGGGACGCCCGTAGGTCATTCCGGTCATTAAACTCGCAAATTATGCTTATTTCAATTTTTTCTAGAATCACACTTTTGGTCTACTGCTCCCGATTAATGCATCAAAGTTTCAGGTCACATATTTCGTATTACTGTTCATACTACACACATAACTTACTGTCAAAGCAAAATTCAAACCCCTTCAAGCCACAATTGGACAGCACTTCCTTCATAAGAATTTTAGCCAACCTTCTTCAGTTTAATTTAAGTTAAACATCATCTCAATAGCATGACCATATAAAAAGTTATGACCCAAACATTGAAACCTACTCACATTCCATTTTCCAGCTTTTACAGCTAACTCTACTCCTATCATTCCAATACCATTTTAAGTAGCCATTTTTTAAATCGACGCCAACGACCCGAGGTTAACTATTTTTTAAAATTATTTTGTTGTTTCTTTCTCTCATTAGGAATTGATTATGCTATCCTGTTTTAACTGATTTGGGTATTATGTATGGATAATCGAACTTTCGTTATTGTTCGGTTATTTATGTATAAACCTATTGGGTATTGTTGATTGATAATTTTAATGCGTTCGTTGAATTGTTAATTTCAATCCCATTGCTAAAATTTCAATATAATCCGTAATTGTTGTGTTGAAATTCATGTGTAGCGACTAATGATTCGTAATCATTAGGGATAACA
>JANZXV010000004.1:4781128-4797313 GCA_027576455.1 Erythroxylum roigii | reverse complement strand
ATTTATGAGGAACTTAATGGGTCACACATCAAATAACAATTTGTAAAAGAAAAATCAATTTAATTAAATTAGACTTAATTATAAAGTTTAAAAAACTTTGAGAATCAAATATGAGATATTTTATTTTATTTTTATTAAATTAATTAGAATTATAATTTGATTCTAATTATAATTAAAGAGATTTAATTTTAATTAAAAACTGTTATAATTTTTCCACGTAAAAGAGAAGAGCTTTTTAGAAGCTAATGCTTTTTGTCTTCTTCCTCTCAAAACAGCTTGAAAATTACTCTATAAATATCATCAAAGACTGGACAATTGAACAACTGGTACTTGATCAACGAGAAAAAATTTCGAAGATTTTTCAACAGAAAGCAAACAAGGTACAATTTCTAAATTGATTTGTGTTTTATTCAAGTTTAATCAATTATTAAAATCTGCTCAGAATTCGTAAAATTTTTGTTTTCCGTTACGCCCGTAATTCGATCACGGTTGGATTCTAACATAATGACCGTCTCGTTCTCATATTAGTGGATAGATTGGTCTCGTTCTCATATTAGTGGATAGATTGGTTATTACCCTTCTAGCTATTAAATTCAGCTTGATTTGTAGAACAATTTCTTGAGAAATCTCGTCGATGCTTCTGCTTGCTTGTCTGAATATTCTGTCATTCCTTTCCTTTTATAGACCAATATGCTCCAGCTGATCTTAACAACCTTGTAATCAGCCAAATTCTCCATTTTGATTCTCATCAGCCAGTTAATAATGTCTTCCCAAGTTAATGCTAGACTACTAATGTTCAGTTCTGGCAGAATTCTTGCCCATATCTCCTTGGTGAATCTGCACCCGATCACTGGATGTTCCAAGCTTTCAATATCTGCTACACGTAGCTCGCATCTCAGTGAGTTGATCTGGAACTTCAATATATACTTAGTGAGCAATCCTCTATTCATTCCCAACCAAAGAATAAAAGAATGAGCTGGTCTAATGTTTGGATCCCAAACCAAGTTTATCGATCTAACCGTATTGCTTTGACCCACCTGTAGTACACCCTTGCATGCCTTAAAGTTAAAATTCTCCAAACTGTCAACAGTCCATAGAATGGTATCCTCTTCCTCCTGGCATCTTGGCATTTGAGCTACTATATATGTTTGTTTCTACTATTATGGTAAGGTCATGCCCATTGAGTACTTCTAATGAACCTGCTCACTTTGGTCTTTGCCCTCACAACGCTCCTTAATAGCTGTAAATCTTTCATTTTATACAGGGGTCCCCTGTTGTGGCAATTGTCAAACCAAAATGTTTGGGAATGGTGACAATACAGGTAAATCTTGGAGAACTTTGCAGCAGCTGATAAAGATTGCAATTCCCAGCTTCCCCTGCAATTGAAGCATGCAGTCAAGTAGCTTAAGAAGGAAATGCATCATGACAAAGATGAAATTAGTTTGCCGCAGAAATTCAACATGCAATTTGGAGGAAGGATACCTATTCATAACCTAGTTTGATAAAGCAATGATAGCGAACCATCCAGGCTTATTATTAACCAAATATTTCATTACTTGGAAGTGGCATAGGATACGGCCCTTTGCTTCTAAGCCTTGTCATTTGCCTTGTATGGATCCTAATTATCATTTATAAATGTAATTTTTAATTTCTAAAAAAAAGGAGTGAAGAGTCAGACCATCCAGTATACCCCACTCCTAGGAGACATGTAGCTATACCAAGGTACCAATTACGACAATTCACGGCAAGACAAAAATTCCATATGAATCTTTAATTCCTTTGGGGAAAAACACGCAAGGCAATGTTGTAGACGCAATCTCCAAGGAAAAGCTTTGCAAAGCACAGGAATATGAAGTAACAGATTCAGTTCAAGTAACTTAGATAAGTCGTTCTATATGAATGATTATGTAGGTCTTTGTAAAACGCATCTGCTTCGTAAGTGCATCATATGCCCAAATAATACTCGTTTATGGTTCTCATTTCAAGTACTGTGAGCTAAAGAAAATAAATACTGTGTGGGATTTTTGCCAGAGGTCACCAGCTGGATGGTTACAGGCGAAAGACATGGAAATTTTTAGAAGTCATAGACTCTTTAGATTCGTACTGGAGTTTTAATTCTAGGTAGTTGAAGACTGCTCACAAGAACTGTAGAAGTAGAAAAGTCTACAAAAGAAGGTGCAAAATCACTAAAAGAAACTGTTCTTAAAATGCACAATCAATATACAACTATATATGGGACCAAACTGTTAGTTTCCATATGATGATAATAACTGCATAAATCAATCAGAGAGAAAGCCTGGACAGCAGTAGAAAATGACAGATGAAGATTGATTTTAACCATTCATTTTCTTTATTTCCATCAAAATCTTTGCTGGACTTAGAGGGAGTAGGTGATTAAAGCACTCTCTGTTGAGTTATGCCCCAGAACTCAACTAAGGTCCTTTCAATTACTACCTACTTATGTTATGCACAATTAAGCATTTCACTGTCACCTGCGGCTGTGTATTTTGTTTGACAAGCATAGAATGAATTACGACACTTCAATGGCTTACTGACCTCTAATCATTTGATGCATCAAGCAACCAACCGCAGTTTTCTTTGATCTCCCCCTGCCATTTCTCCATTTTCTTCTCAAGGACGCAAATAATATTCAACTCCATCTCCTCAAAACCTATAACGCTTGTTTCAGCTTCATCTCCTCATCCGTGTTCCTTCTTCCTGCTCTAGTAAACATAACAAGCAGTCAAATGCACTTTCCAGTTTAAACAAGAACAGCATTGGAAATTGAAAAACAAATAAAGAACATTGGCATTTTCCTCTTGTTTTTACTCCAAAAAAATTCTAAAAAATCCAAAGAATATTCAACTTTATCTGAAATAGGCGCTTAAAAACTCAACCTGACTTGGAGCGGAGACTGAGTCTGAGAGCATAAAATATGACTAGGGACTCCTCCAGATTTTCTTTGAAGTTATGATTTGAAATTCGTCTCTTGCAGTTGCGCGGGAAATAGATGCATTGAATGAAAAACTTAGAAACGACGACGTATAGCAAACTGTTAAGAATGGTAGAATGAGAATAAATTAAAAAGCTGAGGGCCTAATAACAAATGTGTATAGCAAACTGTTAAGAATGGTAGAATGAGAATAAAATAAAAAGCTGAGGGCCTAATAACAAATGTGAGAGCTTCCCGACCGTTTCGACAATATTAAAAAGAGAGGAACATAACATAAGACTAGTGTAAGAAGTGACGTGAAACAAGAAAAGAAGAAAAGTGGTTTGGTTCAACTTTATCTCACCAACTTTTAACTTTACTTGGTTCACTCACGCCCATGGAATTTTTCTTTTCTTTTTTACTATCAACTTTCATTTCGTTGTTTCGTATTGTTCACACACTTCACTTCACTTCACTCTCACTTTTCTTTACTACTTTTTCACCGGTTCTCACGCTCACACGCTCAAGGGCCAACAGCTCTGATTGGAACCTTCGAAGCTTCTACTTCTTCTTCTTCTTCTTCTTTATGTTTCTCACTTTGCTTGAAATCTGAGAAAAGAAATGGCATCCATGGCTCTGTTTATGCCTTTTTTTCTTCTTTTTCTAGTGGTGTGCGGTTCAGTTGATGATGATAAGGACGCATTGCTTCGGCTTAAATCTGCCATCACGCAAGACCCACTTGGGCTAACCTCTGGTTGGGATCCTCAGGACACAGACCCGTGTTCGTGGCATGGCGTTACATGTCACCCTCTTTCACGGCGAGTCACTGCCCTGAACATCTCTTCCAATCCCAACACTACATGTTCTCTTGTTTCTCTGTCTTCAAATTCGGTTCAACCAAACGGGGCCGTGTTGGATGACTTCTCTCTACTCTTCCCTTGCTTAGGGTTTAACCACAGTTCGTTACCGAAGCTGGCTGGCGAGTTGTCGCCTGCAATTGGGAAACTTTCTCATCTTAAAGTTTTATCTCTTGGGTTTAATGGATTCTATGGAACTTTGCCTTCGGAAATTGGTGAACTTTGGCTGTTGGAGGTTCTTGACTTGGGGTTTAATTCCTTTGCGGGGTCTATTCCGATCAGTCTACGGAGCTGTGCTTCATTGCGTATTATTAATCTGTCTGGGAATCAGCTGAATGGTTCAATTCCTTCTATTTTGGCGAGAGTTTCGAGCTTGAGAATTCTGGCGCTTTCTTATAATATGTTAACCGGTTCTATTCCGGAGGATTTGGGTGCGGAATGTGGGAGTCTAGAACATCTTCTTCTAGATGGGAATTTTCTTACAGGTTCAATTCCTTCAAACTTGGGATTTTGCAAAAATCTCCGGTCTTTGGTTCTGTCTTCTAACATGTTGGAAGATGACATTCCAACAACTCTTGGGAAACTAGAGAACCTTGAAATTCTTGACTTGTCGAGAAATTTTTTAAGTGGGAGAATACCGCCTGACTGGGGCAGATGTGAAAAGTTGAAGTTGCTTGTACTAAAGAGCAACTACGGCCCTCTGTGGTCAAGAAAAGTCTCAAACTCTAAAATTGAGGACAACGGGGATAGGGATTTCAATTTTTTTGATGGTGGGTTGCCTAGTAATATCACCAAACTTCCAAGTCTTCGCTTGCTTTGGTTGCCAAACTCAAACCTGGAGGGCGATTTTCCTCAAGATTGGGGCCCTTCTAGCTCCTTGGAGATGGTCAATTTGGCTGGAAATTATTTCACTGGAGAGATACCAGTGTCATTCAGTAGCTCTAAAAGCTTGTACTTTGTTGATTTAAGTTCCAACAACTTGACTGGGTCGCTTCCTCTCGAACTTTCTATTCCGTGTATGATTGTTTTCAATGTTAGCTTCAACTCTTTATCTGGGGATATTCCCAGATTTCCTCGCGCTAACTGTTCTAAGATGTCGGTTGATTTTTCCGTTACTGGCGGCGACGGTATGATTGGTTTATATTCTTCTTTCTTTTATGCAAATGCTGTCGCGGGCATTCGATCTTTGTCTTTAACTTCCACTGGATTGGCTGTATTGCATGATTTGAGCAACAATATTTTTAGTGGGCCAGTCTCTCCCTTGTTGATTGCTTCAGGAAGTTTTCCTCGTAAGCTTACCTATGGCTTTTGGTTGAGTGGGAATAATCTCGAGGGCAACATTTCAACTTACTCATTTGATCTTTGTCTTAGTCTAGATGGCCTGATTTTTGATGTTGGTAGAAACAGAATTGTTGGTGAACTTCCTACTGCTTTGGGAAGATGTAAATGCTTGAAATGTCTGGACTTGTCAGGAAATGATTTTACTGGTTCAATGCCTCATGAGTTTACTTACTTAGATTCCCTGCTTAAACTTAACCTCAGTGAAAACAGATTGCAAGGTTCTATTCCCGTTTATTTGGGTCAGCTGAAGGATTTGAGGTATCTATCCCTCTCCAGCAATAACTTTTCTAGTGCAATACCCGAGGAGTTGACTCAACTGTCAGGATTGGAGGTTTTGGAACTTTCGTCAAATTCTCTCTCGGGAGTGATACCTCCTGAGCTTGGAAAACTTGAACATCTCACTGTCTTGCACTTGGAAAATAATCATCTATCTGGAGAGATACCATCTGGCTTTGCCAACATGACTACACTCTCTGAATTTGATGTGTCTTTCAACAATTTATCTGGATCTATCCCTCTCAATCCAACTCTCGTAAAATGTGAGAATTTTGAAGGGAATCCTAATCTTAAACCATGTCATGCTGTTCCGTCAGCATCTGAAGGGGGAAAGGAGCATTCTGGTAATGTTCCTCAACAGGAAGCAAATTCTCCTGATGCAAGTGCCAAGAGGAAAAGCAACGGTTTCAATCCAACAGAAATAGCCTCAATTACATCAGCCTCTATCATTTTCTCCGTTCTCATAGCATTAATCCTCTTCATTGTATGTATGAAAAAACTCATGCGTAATTCTTCTGGCCAAGTGGTGGGTAGGAAGGAGGTTGTAACTTGCAATGATATTGGTGTACAGTTGAAATATGACAATGTTGTTAGGGCTACAGGTGGTTTTAATATCCAAAATTGCATTGGAAGTGGAGGTTTTGGAGCAACATACAAGGCTGAGATTGTTCCTGGAGTTGTGGTGGCAGTAAAGCGCCTCTCAATTGGGAGATTTCAAGGTGTTCAGCAGTTTGCTGCTGAGATTAGAACTCTAGGAAGGGTACAGCATCCAAGTCTTGTAAAGTTGATAGGTTACCATCTTAGTGAGTCAGAAATGTTTCTAATCTACAACTATTTACCGGGGGGCAATCTGGAAAGATTCATTGAGGAACGATCAAGGACATCTGTTGAATGGAGCATGCTTCACAAGATTGCACTTGATATTGCTCGTGCCCTTGCTTATTTACATGATGAATGCGTCCCCAGGGTGTTGCACCGGGATATCAAACCAAGCAATATATTGCTGGATAACAACTTCAATGCATATCTTTCTGATTTTGGGCTTGCCAGGCTTTTGGGTACTTCTGAGACACATGCCACAACTGATGTTGCTGGAACTTTTGGGTATGTTGCTCCTGAATATGCAATGACTTGCCGAGTTTCTGATAAGGCTGATGTATATAGTTATGGTGTTGTTCTTCTAGAATTAATATCAGACAAGAAGGCTCTGGATCCATCATTCTCTTCCTTCGGAAATGGATTCAACATTGTGGCTTGGGCAGGCATGCTGCTACGTCAGGGTCGAGCTTGTGAGTTTTTCAGAGCTGGGCTGTGGGATTCGGGACCACATAATGACCTAATTGCGATACTTCATTTAGGCATTATGTGTACAGGTGAATCGCTCTCATCTAGACCTTCAATGAGGCAAGTGGCCCAACGACTGAAACGAATTCAGCCCCTGACATCTTAATGGAAGGTCTGGACGACACATGGCCTGTAAGTTACAGTTTTAATGCTAATGATTACCATTTTTTGATTCCTTCATTCTGATTTCTTTTTTGTAAAGAAAGTAGCAGACTCACCGTTTAAGATTCTAAGCCTAATATAGCTTCAGATGATATGAAATGTTATATGAATCCATGATATTTTTGTTGAACTTTGTTCTGTATTGTTAAATGTTGAACTGAAGGTATTGTGTTCAGTAAGTGGGATATTTGGTTATTGAGAATGCATTTTGGACCGACTTAATTATATAACATCAAAGTTCATTTGGGGAAAATCAATAATCTTTGTTTCTTCCCTTCTTTTATCTAATCATCTTCGGGGTAAATCAATAATCTTTGTTTCCTCCCCTCTTTTATCTAATCATCTTAGTTAAGTAATTGGTTCCTGCAATTGTATATGCTTGAAGGAACCTTCAAGTTTTTCTGTCTCCTCATGTCCACCTCTCTTGAGGATGGGAAAAAGTTTCTTCCATTCGATTTATTTGTGCGTATATGTACAAAAGTCATATTTCATTTCTGACAACTAATTGACCAACAATTTAGCGCCATGTCCTCCATAGGGATGCTATGAGATACACAGGTCCAGTCCTGTCCAAATGTTAGAAACTCTAGTTTAAGAGACTAGAGATACGTATATTATTGATAGAAAATCAGTGATCACTCGATGATCCCTCACTACACCAGAGCAAGAGTTGCTCCTCAGGGGAAGAATAGCTCCTTCCTCTGTCACAATACACTCCTTACTTCCAGAATGCTCTCTCTCTCCTCCCTCCTTCCTTTTTCTCCCTAGCTGTCCCTAGTATAGTCGGTTATTCCCTGTGCCACATCAGCACATCAGCTCTCCCCATTCTAACTAACTCTGACATCATTCCCTGCAGCCCCTTCTTTCTTCCTACGTGAATACACTCTCCAAATCCTAGGCTTATTATTATTGTCATTGGTCCTAACACCAAACTAGATACATAGTCCCTTTATATGAAATGGAGAAAGACTGCCAAGCTTGTTACAAGTTAGCTTAGTTCTAAGCCTAAGCTGAATAGCAATATCAGGCATTCATTTCAAGGTTGCTCTTATAGAATTATGGTAGACTTCCACTAGGAGGGTAGTCAATGTAAAATGCTTTGAAGCTAGTTACTAGGGGAAAGATGCACTTTGATAGGAAAATAGATTGGAAACATTAAAAATCCATGACTGCTAGTTTGATTTTCAAATGAAGCTAATTTGAACCACAAGCATTTTATTTGTTCCCCCCTAATGTAAGCAGTCGCTAACTAATACTTTCCATATTGAAACATGCAGTAGATAACTGAAGATATGAGGAAAGAAATTTATGCTGTTCTGCTGTGCAACTGCTTGCTGCAAATCTGTTGGCAAATATATGTTGTAGATTCAATTTATTAACTGCTAATGAATATTCAGTATCTTACAGAATATATGATCTACTTGAACGTTTCTCACTGCTTGAACAGCCCAGTGTCAGTAACTTTCCTGTGCAGTGCAGCTGGATACATAACTGTCTATCTGGAACTTTTGTATCCAGAATTTTTGCCGCGGTGGCATTGATTTATGAGACTAATATATGGCACCTACTTTCAGTCTTCCAGGTACTGATAGTTTTAGGCTTATCAACTGATGAATGAGGATGGTCGAGGCCAACCAAGGTACTGCTTTCTCTCAGATTCTACTAGGCCAATTGGATGAATATTTTGTTAATACAAGGAAAAAATATATTTTGCTAAATTATCATTTTAATAGTATTAGAATGAAGTATAAAATTAATGACCTCAAGATAGGGTCTAAGGACATTGAAGATGTTCTTTTCCTCCGGAATTTAGGAACCTGAGCTTTATGAGGAGCTTTCTTAGAGCAATACCAGTAACCTGGAATCCTAGCTACTTAATGGTTCCTTATGAAGCAGAGAATACAACTTCTTTTATGGAGAATCAACGTGGGATTGATAAGAAGGAATGAGTGAAAATGGAGCATTAAGATGGCAACTTTCTGCTATAAATTTTTGTCGACATCCTTCCTCATTTTGTTAGCACTAACTATCTTTTCTTCTGCAGAAATTATTTGCTGGTTCAACTGATGAGATGCGACTGTCCAGGAATATAGTATTCGGGAGCTCTGCGTTCTCTGAACCATCCACAACTTCATACATGCTTGGTACTGAGACTGACTAAAGGTTATTGTAAATGTAAAACACTGAATGAATGTATAACATATATGACCCTAGTTCCTTGACTCTGCTGCAGTTTTGCCGTTCTGGAGTTCAATATTGTTTTGGATATTGAATTTAATTGACAACAAGATCTCCAATGTGAATGGCCACCATACCTTGACAAGGGTTTTAGGCTGCAGGAAGACAAGCTGAGTATCGACAAACTGCAATCAAGTTTAAGGACGGACAGACGGCCCAAAAGGAATAATCTTATGCTGTTAAGTGCTGACACCAGCTCGTTGTAAAAATGTATTAAGCCAATCGGTCGTCGTCGTCGTCATCATCGGGAATATTAGTATTAAATGTTGAAACACTATACGATTCATTAAAGTGTAAGCATTATGGTTTCTATCCATCAGTACATATGGAAGTAATACCACCAACATTCATAATTCAACAACTTTTTGTTGATTTTGTAATATCTTTTTAGCCTAGTAGACGTTCTTAAATCTTTTTTTCTTATATATTTCTCTTCACCTTTATTTTCGATAACATATATAGTACACAACCACACATTTTGAAACTAAAAAAGGTTTTTTTAATCGGGTAGAATAAGAAAATAGAGATTATTTAAGTTATTAAATGCAAATCCGAGAGGTGAATATTTAAGTTCAATAGTAATCTACTTTTGCAAGGTTTGTGAAGTATGTGAATTTCCCTTTTGATACATTGGAAAACACAGCTATTTCTTTGATTTGGGATCTATTAAAGTTCTAATCTTGCAAGGATGGTAACTTTTTATATGCCTACTTGCCTAGAGCAACTACCAAATACAGAATAATACAGTTGTTAACAATTAATTGTACACAATATTGTTGGCATTACAAAAAGCACATGTTGGAAACAAAAACGTGTAAGTAAGAACATTCATTCTAGACTCGTTGAGATACCTTGCCAATTACAAATTGAGGAACATGTGAATCATAGCTCCGTCTGATAATCCACAAAGAACTGCATGACCTGGTGATATGTGCACGTATGTTTCTTGGAGGGATGTTAAATGATCGTCCCATCCGTTATTACAGCATTTTCCAACACTACAGTTATCCTGCTCTGATGTAGAATCCCTCTGATGGTCTGTCAGCTTCTTCCACTTTCTGCATGGCATGACGGATCTTAGAGATGTATTATGTTTGTTACTTCATTGAATGATTCAATAGAAACAATTTCTTCTGCTTGCATTCTCCTGTGATAAAAATGAAGAGGGCCAACAGGGGTGGAAAAAGAACCAGACAACTATTCAGCATACTCACGTCCTTGTTTGCTATGACAACATTCTTTCCAATTCTTGCATTCTTGTCAATGATGGAATTCCTGAAAGTTTAAAAGAGATTATCCTATTCAGATCAAATGATTAAACAAAGAACAACTATGGTAGACGCTAAGACTGCATCTTATCAAACAAAGAACAACTATGGTCGGACAGAGTATGCTGGAGATTGGAGTGGAAGCAGATGTGAAGAGGGACTTTTTGAGCTATGCTGATGCAAAGCCACAAATTTCCTGCAATGAAATGGTTTTTTGATGCCTATGGATCTCAATACAGTAACAGAAACATAAGTGTGTAATATCAATATGTTTAGTCAGTGGTTAAGAACTTACATGATTTTGGTTTCTCGTCCAACACCTACTGGAACCTTTCCTTCAGCTAAATAGGCCGCTATCGCTGCGTCCATCTGGTAATAATCAGCACCTATCATCATGGTATCCTGTAGAATTGCTCCAAACAATATTTCCACAGATGAAGAAGCATTCCCTCAGAAGGTTTCATGAAGTAAGTGCACTGGCATAATGCAAGTTCTGAGGGTAAAGGCAGGAAGTTTATAGCCTTAATTTGTTATGTTAAGTGTCTAGCGCTGTTAGAGGACTGTAAAATAATCCAAGTCATGACTTGTATATGATCTTCCAACGAACAAATAGCAACTGCACCAAAAGATATTGCTACCTCCGTAACTCAGTAAGATATAGCCTTCAGATAGTTGACATCAGATATTCAATTTCTCATCCTTAATATGGTATATATCACAAAATCCTCCCTCTTTTCATCAGACGGTCCTCTGTTCAGTTCATACGAAGCAGAGAAGTAACTAGACTATGTTACCCTTAGTTCAATTCCATGGTCAAGTCTTGAGCAGATCCCCACGATTGAATGCTCAACACTGCACTCTCGTAAAAAGCAACCATGTGAAACTATGGAATCCTTTACCTGTGATCCAAAGAGTTTAATAGCATTAATCAATGAATCCAGTGTAATTAAGGTTCAAGCTATACATGTAAAATCACCTACCTGGCAATTCTCTATTTTGGTTGGCGGCAGAAACCAAGGAAATGTGAATATTGGTTTGAGCGGAGCAAAGAAGTGAAATTTGGGAGGCTTAAAAAAAGATAAGATGTTATATTTCCAGGAAAGTTGGTTCAAGAGGAGAAGAAAAAACAAAGGCACATGCAACTACCTGATCTGTTAGGGCCAAGTTGGCATCAAAAAATGATTTTATAGTGCCAATATCTTCCCAATAACCATTAAAGACATATGCCTGCACAGGTTGAACAGTGATCAGCTGTACATATGCCTGCACAGGTTGAACAGTGATCAGCTGTACTCATCAGTTCTTGAAGTGGAAGAAATAGCTTAAGCTTATTACAGTCAAATACACAAGTGAAGTTGCAATCAAGTTTCATATCAGTAACTATGTTCTATCTGCAGAATTGAAACTTTTTAAGAACAGAATGCATGATAACAATAGTCAACAATTATTTCACCTGAACATTGTAATCTTTGGCTGCCATGGGAATAATTTCTGATCCAAAGTCATTCGCCATGGATAATTCCACCTAAAGAAGCATTTAGTGTAGAAATGAAACTTTATTGTGTTATCTTATAGCAAACTAAAAGTTACAAGACCATTCTCTCTAAAGATCATTTCTTTAACTTGAAACTAATCCATAGACCAAAACAACATAACCTATCAGAAGTAGAAAAGAAACTCAATAGAAATGAATGATAAATGTTAACAAAATTGCAAAATAAGAGGCTTAATTACCTGAGAAGTTTTAGTAGAACATCAGTCCTGAACAGATATATGCCCATTGATGCAATATATGGGTTCTTCCTTGCTTCTTGGATTGATAATCCTAAACGAGTAGTGTCAACTTTCTGATACAAATAAAACTGTCAATCAGATACCAATTTTTATCATATGATAATCAATCTCAAAAAGCAATAGAAAGTTTAACGACCATAGATTGCAAACTTTCATCCATTGGCTTCTCAAGAAATTCCCTGATTTGTCCCATTTCATCAATCTTCAATAATCCAAAATCAGAGGCACGACTGCAGTTATTAGGGAAATTCAGTGAGTATATACATACTTCAATTAATTTTTGCTTCAGGTGAGGCTATAATAGGTCTAAGCCTAAAGGCACATGTCATTTGAGGACTTAAAATGTAAGAAGATTTTTTTTCCATGAAATAGTTACCTATAATCTACTGGGAGACATGACACAGATATGTCAGCCCTTGAGTCCATATGCTTCTGCAAATAGTTATTCCATTTTATGAGGAAAGGACAAGGAGAAGACAAAGGAAAGCTAACTGCAGTAGAAAACAACTTAGCCAAGTGAAATAGAAGGATCAATTATGCTTCAACCTGCACAAAGTCCATGTAATCCATTCGATGCAGATGATCACCAGACAATATCAGAATGTTTTCAATTTGTCTATGTTTCGCATCCTGCAAAGTTATCATGGATTTCTTAGTTGAAGTTGATAAAGATCATACAGGGCTCCTATCCGGCTAAGATAATCTGACATTATTTGATCGTGCAGGCATTCCAAGGTGAAGTTAAATTTGGGAATTGACAAATATTTTCTATACCTCAAACAACCAGGTAAATTGTCTTGCAGCATCTGCGGTACCCTGAAACCAGTTCTTTCCTGATTCACCAGGAGTTTGTGTAGCAGCTAATACCTATCATGACAAATTGAATTTAGGAGCATATGCAGTAAGAATTTTCAAAAACCTTTAAAATATATGAAACTTCGTCAGGAGACTCAGTATACCTCAATAAATCCATCACCAAAGTTCACACCATTTCCTGTATTATACGTTCGATAAATGTGGCGGTTGAGAGATTGAGAATTGAACTGGGTGAGGATATAAATTTTGTTAATTCCACTGTTGATGCAGTTGCTCATTGGAACATCAATGGGTACCTAAATACCATATGATGGTTACTAAATATTGTAAAATTTTAAAGGATACAGACATACTCTTAAACTGAGTTTTTAATCAATCTAATTAATTCAAAGCTTACAGCTGGTTTAGCCCTTCTTCTCGTAAGAGGAAAAAGTCTTGTTCCAGCTCTACCACCTAATCCTTGGAACCTGAAAGTTCTGCTTTTTCAAGTCCATGATCAAACAGATAAGAGGCACTTGATAATGACAAATGGTAAAGTTAGAAAGAGGACAGTATCAAGACATGGTCTGAAATGGAAAATTGACATTCCGCACAAAAATAAGAGAGAACTGAAGTTACCTTAAATTCCTTAGCAACATCTGCAAGAAAACAAGTAGTTGAAGACCGTCTCGCAGTCTTATACATTTGTCTCGGATACTTGATTTTACCCACCTCAACACCAGAAATTAAGCTTCTTGAATGTTTAATGTCAGCTTTAGGGCTGATTAATGACGATGAAAGAAACATTTCATGTTGAGATGAGTGCGTTCTTACAGACATTGAGATAGATTCATGAAAAACCGCCACCTCCATTTTCATGAGAATACGTACAGGGATACAACTGTTGGCCAAGAATCTTCCATTTCAACCCTGCAACTGCTGATCTTCTCTGCTCTTAGAACACTACAAAAAATGGAGGGCAAAAATCAACCATTAGTTCTAATACATTGTCAGAGCTATGTTCATTGGGATTTGAATTGCATTACAATCGAGCAGCGAACAAAATAAACCACACAAAAAGTAGCGATAGAGAAACAAGATCACACCTTTATGTAAGGAATGTGAATGTTTGAGTTGCCTCGGGATAGAGAAAGAAATGGGCACCAACACAACAGGTTCTCAATCAACTAGAAGACATACACCCTGTTTGGAACCATAGGAATTGAATTCAATTACAACATTGAATTCAATTCAAGTGTTTGGAACAGAAAAACAAAGATGGGTTTAATTCACATATGTAATTGAAACCTACCATTCTTTATAAATTCAATTCAGCTACAAAACAACGAGAATTGAATTACAAACGGCCTGTAACTCTTGTTTTAAAACGTTGAAAATGACCATTCCAATAATACCCACGCAATAACCCTATCTCTTCAACTGACGCAGCCACTCTGTTTCTTTGACGCAGCCCCTCCCATCTCACTACTCTTCAACTGACGCAGCATTAAGGAGCCCCTCCCACAAGAAGAACAACAGCACCTTCTCTTCGGCAGCTCCCACAGGTTTTTCCTTTTCCTCATTGTGTTTGAATACTGGTTGGGGTTTTGTTTTTGTGGAGAAGTTTTCATTTTGCAGTTTGTGGACGGTTTGTTATATTTATTATGAATCCATCCCACGATTGTGGAATTAACCGTCACCCATAAGGATGCTTCCGGAGTTCCTTCCTTAAGCTTGGTTACAGTAGTCCGTCTAGGGATAGAGGTAGTAGGGTGGTGTGGAGTCGAAGGGTTTGGTGGTCTCGTCATCACCCATGACAAGATTTCGGTAGTCGGATTTCGTGTTGGAAGGTCGAGGGTTTCAATCGCTGGAGAACGATTTGAAAAAAAATTAGTAGTCGGTTGGTCTAGATCTCCTATTCTTGACATGGCTCTTATACCAAAGAGTTTTGTGGAATGATTTTTCTCATCCTTGAATATAGTTGAATGTTGTAGTTTCTCGTTTGCATATTGGAGCTTTGTGAGTTGTTTCACTTCCCGTTTGTACATATTTGCTTTCATTTTTCGATCTTTACCAGCAAGGTTTGTGCAATTGTATCTATGGTTTCTAGATGAAATACTAAAAGTTCTCGTGGATTTTCTTTTTGTTTTGTGTTTTTTTTTCAGCTTATCTCACTTTTAGACTATTATTTATTATATTACTTTTTTTAATAAAATGATTTTAGCCAATGTCAATGTTTTTTTCTACTTGTCTTGTGACGATAAATAAAATTTAATTGCAGGCAACACGAGAAGATTTGAAAGAAATGCTCTACTTGTTATGGTAGCTTATGCGGGTTATTTGGTTTGCTTGAGGCATATATATCAATATATGTCTCGAGCTAATCGACAACTAGTGCATCCAAAAAAAGGTCATAGAGAAATTGTACGTCAAGAATTAGTAACCACAACAGAGATACATTATAATGCATGTAGCATTTTATGCATGAGTTATGATGTATTTATTCGCTTATGCTCAATTTTTTGTGGGAGGGGACTGTTAAGAGATAACCAATATGGTTTGGTTGATGAAAAAGTTGAAACGTTTTTACATATTTTAAGTGGTAGAGCTAGCACTCATTCACAAAGTTAGGATGCTGTACAAGCTAAGTAACTGCATCCAAGAGAACACGTCCTTCTAATCCTAATTCTTTCATTGCGTCAAATATTTCCTCCTCTTTTCTAACACGAGAGTTTGTGGCTACAATAGCTTGTGCAATTTCTTTCATTGCATTGGACATAACTTGTAATTCTGAAGAAATTTGATCTTGCACTCGTGCTTTTCTTTTCTTACTTGTGTAGGATGGCTTTGAAATTGAAAGAGTTGATGATGAGGGAACTTGAGTTGTTGGTATTGTTGGAGTACTCTCGCTCTCAAATGGATAAAAACTCTCTAAATGAGCCTCATTATTTGCTCGCATATTATCAATGTCCTCAATATTTATATCCCACCTTTTATTTTCCCATCTTTGAACCTTCTCCTTTGCACTTTCAGCTTCAGATCCAGTAGCTCTATCTTTCTCACAAATCTCGCGAACAAGGTCCAAATTTGGTAAAGGCTTCCCTCGAATATGTTTCACCTTTTTGTTAACATGTACAAAAAACTATGTTAACAAAAAGGTGAAACATATTCGAGGGAA
>JANZXV010000004.1:4740311-4751615 GCA_027576455.1 Erythroxylum roigii | reverse complement strand
TTATTTATATATTTATATTTAAAATAATTTTAAAAAAAAAACTTGGGGGCCCAGTAACCTCCCAAGTCTCTATATAATTCCGTCTCTGATCATAGAAGATGTAGGCTGAGCTTTTGGAGGAGATGAAGGTGATCGGGATTCAATTCTTTCCTAAGTGTACTATATAGAACTGGCTTATTATCCAATTTTAAACATGTCTGCTGGCTAATCAAAATGGCTATTCCATTTTCATTATTCCTCGTCCCTACAGTCTTATCACTATAGAGAAATAACAAATTTTCACATTTTGTATCATCTTTATTGTTGGAACAAAGAAAATGAGGAAGAGTGACAAAAAAGAAAAGAGGAGTGGGTCTGCATGTTCTCGAAGAAGTGAGAACAATTAGAATGTGAGTGATTTGAATAAAGTGAGGTAAGTTATTTTTCTAAATTTAAAACTGATTTTTTTAGAGTTTTTGATGATAGTATTAACAAAGTAAATTAGAATGATTGAATTTATTATATAAATTAAAAGGATTGAATTTGTATGGGAATAATGGTGGTGTTATAATCCCTAAACTTTTAGTTATGTAAAATAGAATGATTAAATTTGTGACCATAAAATCACATGTTCGAATCACAGAAACAACCTCTTTGTAAAAATTACAAAGGAACGGATGCGTGCATTAATGACCCTCCTTCGACCCTCACAAAACAGAGAGCCTTGTACATTAGGGCATGTTGACTTGATTAAAGGTTTTCTAACTAGATAAATTTAGAACTAGATCAAGATCAAAATATTCTTTCATTTCATTAATGCTTGATAAAGTTCCTTTAAATGTTTATACATATATGTTTTCCTTATAAGATTATGCACTTTTTGTTAATGGACCCTGTCAAAAGTAATAACTCAAACTTATTCTCTTTAATTTTTTCAATTATACCTTTTTTTGTCAATTGTCTTTATGATAACCCCACACTTTACTTCATCATATAAAAAACCCATATGAACTTATTATGTATATTTGTCAATTGCTGCTTAAGGATATTGTTTTTGGCAACCTCAACAGTCTAAAATGTTTAACTCATTTCTTCTCTTCGCTTAAGTTCTTGAATAAAATAAAGCCTATCTTCATATGTTGCTTTTCATTGTTCATTATCTCGATGCTATTAGGTACTTTTAGCACAAAATTTTTAACCATATTAACTCATTTCTTTATTAGTAGGAGGTAGCAAATTAAGCAAGAGGTGGAGAATATCTAAATGCATAATTTAAAGACAATACATGCATATTGTAACCTCATGTCGTATTGTGTAATTCATCCAAATAATGGTTATATTCATATATAGTACATGTGTATTGTTTCAAAATTATTGGTTTATAAACTTGGACTTATTTGAGGCAATTACCTTTGTCAAATGCATTAGAAGTAACTACTAAGGTTTTGTTTATTTTTGTGTTGGTTTTGAATAATCTGACATTAAATAATCTAATATTGTATTCTATTCCCTAAGGTTTTATTTAGAGATATTGAATAGTTTGACATATAAATGTGCTTTTAAGGCAAGATATTAAAGACATTGATAGATAGAGATGCGTAAGTTGAATAGTGTATTAATTGTATTGTCTTATATGTTTGAAAAATATGATACATTAGGGACAATCTTGACACTCTATGATGTTTGTCTGTCTTATTGATATTCATTTTATTATTTTAGAAATTCAATTGAAAAAGTAAAACTATTTTATTATGAGGGACAATTTGATAAAGACAACTCATTTGAATATATTAGTGGCACTAAAAATTTAATGGAAAGCATTGACCTAAACAAATTGTATTAGTTTAATGTTAAGGTAATTGCTAAGCATAATTAGTGTGATGGGTTAGATAAAGTGCATTATAGGCAACCAAATAAACATGAAGAAAGTGAGGTAGTTGAAATTAAAGATGATGGAAAAATAAATAATTTAATCTATATTATTTTAAAACATAGAAGTACGGATGTTTATTTTAAGGGCGAGTACAATGCAAATAAACATCAAAAATAGAACATATGGATGATGAGATTGTTGATAATAAGTTCCAATAAATTGTATGTAAGAAGACAATAGCTACATAAATGATGAACTATTTGTTCTAAGGGTGAATAATATGGATGATAGAGACTATAATGAAGAAAACATTATAGTGTTAGATGAAAATGATGATGTGCTTATTGCCACTAGTGGCGTGTTTATTGAAGATATGGCTATTGCTATTGATGGTGTACCTACTATTGCTAATGGTATGCCTACTAAAACTGATGGTATACCTACAGAAGTTGTGTCTAATGCTTTTGTTATAAATGAGGTTAATGATAGCGAATCATTGACTAAGCTTGGATTATGAAAATGGAAGAGATGATGTTATATAAGTTGTCATGTCAAAATACATCAAAAGAAAGTACAAAAAAAGAATAAAATATGAAGTTGTTAGTAATAAAGACAGGGATGAGGTTGTGATTGATGATATTATATACCATGAAAGTGAAAAAGGAGATGAAGATGAATAAGAAGGTTTTTATTTTGGAAAAAAGAGTGAGCATATTAAGAGTGGTAACTTAAGTCAGTACTGCACAAGTTTAGATGAGGATGCTAATAGTGTACTGAGAAGTAAGTGCAAAAACTTTACTTATGACAAATAATCTAATATTCTAGCTTGGACTATAGGTTTGAAGTTTAAAAAGTTGAGGTAAATTAAGGGAGCATTTATTAAATATTCTATTATAGAGAGTTTGATTCCAAATTTTTTAAAAAAAAAGTCTAAGTGAAAGTAAGATATAAACCACAATGCCCGTGTTTACTTTTTACAAATATTAAGAGAAATGATTTTTTTTGGTTGAAAAGGTTAGAACCTTCACACAATTATACAACAACTAACATTAACAAAGTCATTGATAAGATGTGATTTATTTATATTAATTAGATTAATCTCTTTTATTTGCGTTGATTTTAGTGCTTAACTGGTAAAATTAATACTAATTTTATTTTAGGAGGAGATAAGTGGAGATTAGAGTATTATTTCTCAAAGCCACGAATTTTTAAAAGATATAGTTAAAGATGATAAATTGTTAAAGTGCATAACGTGAGATTGAGCCAGATTCACTTTAAGAAGTTTAGTTCAATTAAAAGATTTATTCCCAGCCCTATTAAGTAGGGAGTTTGATTTGTTGAAAAGATTATCTCTAGAATATTGAAAAAGGCTAGTTTTTGAGTAGCGGAAGAAGAGAAAAATAACACCCTCCTTTATTATTATTCCCCTTTTTATTTTCTTTTCTTCATTCATCTATCTTTGGTATGGAACCATAGTCATATTTGGCTAAATCTGAATCTTCTGATTGAAGAAGAATCGAAACTCTAGTTATAGCATTGTCTAAACCTAGATCTTATTTTAATTCAATTAGTTCTTGCTTCTTGGTCTAATATTTGATGAGTAATTAATATTGATTAATCTAATAAACTAATTCAATGTTGATTATTCTATTATTATCCATAAGTTTAATGATTCATAATTGTAATGAACAATAGTACAAGTAGCAAGTAGATTATTTATGCTTTTGCATATTTAACTTATGAGAAATGAGAGAATTAAATTGAATAGTTGTAATTATCTCAATTATTTAATTTAGGGTTTAAACTTTTTGATGAAGGTTATTGCTATCATTTAATTGAAATTGAATGCTACCATACCCAATCAACTAATGGTAAGTTTTGATTTGAATGCTAGGTTTGAATTAATTAATTTAGAAAAATTGAGACTTATTATGACTATGCTAAAGGTTTCAAACTAACTGCTTGAGTTATGAATATTGATTTCTTTTCGACCAATGATCAAAGTTACAGTTGAATGTGATCATTCCCTTGAATCAAATTAAGAAAAATTAATTATCTCGCATTTACACTCAATTGATTTATTTTGATCCCTATTAATTTTAGGAAATTAGTTAATTAATCCTAAAACCTCCATTATATTTTCATGACTACTATAAAAGTTAGTGAATCAGTGAATAATTTTGTGGGTTTCCACAACTTGTTCAAAATTTTGGTGTTATTACTAGGGATCTATTTTAATTTATTAATTTCTTTGACTTGTTTTACAATTTATAACTAATCTCTTATCTTATATGACTCGTTCTTCTCAACCAGATGCATTGCAATATAATCCAAAGATTGAGAAGATGACTCATAGTTTAAGAAAAGAGACTAAGGAAAAAGTCATTCACCTTCAAAAATGAAAGTAAAGATAGATTTAAAAATTGACGAAGATTCTAATTTCCAAGAATTAAGTTGAAGAAAAGATAGCAAATCCAAACAATAGAACATCAAAAGAAGTTGGTTGTACCAAATTTGAATCAGTAGCCCTTATGTATAAGTTTTCTAGATATGAGGTACATTTTAACTTGAAATCTAGTTTGATTCACTCGCTCCTTATCTTTCGTGGTCTTACAAGTGAAGGCCTGTAAAAACACTGAAAATAATTCCACGTTATTTGCTCTGGAATGAATCTACAAGGAGTAACAAAAGAGAAAATTAATCATAGAGCCATTTGGTTCTTCTTGAAAGATAAGGCAATGGCTTTCTTATCTTCTCTCTAACTCAATGACCATATGGAATGAAATGATAAGTTATTCTTGGAGAAGTTCTTTCCTACATCGCGAGCTGCCAATATAACAAAAGAAGATATATGGGATAAGATAATTCGCTAGAGAAATATTGTAAGGATATTAAGAGAGGTTTATGGAATTATATGCTAGCTGGCTACACCAACAGATTACTGTGCAACTTTTAATTTCATATTATTTTTGAAGGGTTACTACTAATAGATAAGACTATGGTGGATGAAGCTCATGAAAGAGCTTTACTAAACAAAATGCTAGAAGCAGCGAAGTAATTGATTTAAAACATGGTTGAAAATTTTCAACAATTCTGGACAAGGATGGATAGAGTTGTTAAGCACGTGAATGAGGTCAGTACTACTAACTTTGAGGATAAAATTTTAGATTTAATTGCTCTAGTTCGTTAAATGACTATAGGTCAATTTCAATTGGCATGAGTATATAGAATATGCTCATTCTATGGGCATCTTATGTGCCCTACATTATAATAAAACTCCATTCAAGAAGCTAAAGCAATAGGGGGATTCACAAATCTCCTAGTCAAACTCAACGGAAATATGACCCTTATTTAAATTAGTATAATCCTAAATGGAAGGATCACTCAAATTTTAGCTATGGAAATCAAGGAGAGGAGTAAAAAAACCAACCTACAAATTTTAATAAATAACCTTAAGCAGCTATATATACTCAATCTTAACCTTCAAATTTAAGTATATCTTTAAATCCAATTCTTAAGGCGCTTGTTACTAATTCTAAACAACTTCAACGAGAAATAAGGGCAAGCCTTTAGAATTTAGGAAATCAAATCACTCAATTGGCCACCTTTGTTAGTAAATTGGAAGAAGCATAAGGAAAATTACCTTTACAAATGGTGGTGAATCCTAAGAAGAATGTGAGTGTCATAACGCTAGGAAGTGGGAAGGAAATTCAATTTAGATGTTCTTTATCAATGGAGGTAGAAAAATATCAAGGAGGAGAGAAGAAAGATGTAACTAAAGTAAAATATGATATTTTTTTTACCTACTATCTAATGCACATGTACCTTCTTTCATTTATAGATTAGCTAAATCAAAAGAAGAGGAATATGAGTGAGAGATCGTAGAAACCTTAAAAAAAAGATAGAAATTAATATATCACTTCTACAAGCCATCAAATTTTTTTTAAAGAATGTAAAGTGCTTGAAGGAATTTGTATAAATAAAATAAAATTAAAGGATAAAGTGAGAATAATTTTAGCATGAATGTATCAGTTGTGTTAAATAGTAAATTACCAGAACGATGCAAAAATCCATATATGTTTACATTTCCTTATGTCATTGGTGAAACAATGGTCACATTACTAAACTAGAAGACATTTGGTGATACAAATAGATCATCACAATTTAAAATACTTGATGGATCAGAAAATCACAACTCCTTTCCAACAGAATTGGCTGTCAATGTTGTTGGGTTTTGATTTTTCTATTAAGTACAAAAAAGGAGTAAACAATTTTGCTGCAGACTCATTATCTAAGGTGAATAGTTCTGAGCTCTTCACCTTAACCATTTCTTATGTAAGCAAAGGGTTGCTCTCGAAAATTAAAGAAAGTTGGCAATAAGATACAACTCTTCAAAAATTGATTCAGCAAGGTGAGTATAAAGGGACAATTTATACTAGGTTAATGTTATTTTATGATGGAATAGGTGTTCGGTGGTTAGTAATTCAATACCTCTTCCTCTCAAGCTAATTAATCTATCACATGCATCCGCTTAAAGAGGACATTCTAGTTGGTTGGGAATGTATAAAATATTGAGTGCATATTTTTTTTTCTAGAGGAGGTTACAATGAGATGTTAGAGAGTTTGTAAGTAAATGCAAAATTTGTCAAAGAAATAAAAATGAATACTGCTTCACCTGGGTTGCTTCAACCTTTACCTGCTCTTTACACTTATGGATTGATATTAGCATGGATTTCATGAAAGATTTACCATTTTTGGAAAGGTACTAGGTGATTTTTTAGTTACTGATAGGATGAGTAAATATGCTCATTTTCTTCCCCTGCGTCATCTTTATACTACGAAATTGATTGTTAAAATCTTTATGGATCACATTTTTAAGCTATATGGTATACCATATATGATTGTTAGTGATAGAGATACCATTTTCATGAGTGTTTTCTGGAAAGAGTTATTTCGTCTTCAAGATGTTAAGCTACATGTTTTCATTGAATTTCCCCCACACTTAGCTTTTGACAGTCCTCGGGCAAAACATCAAAATTAAGCTCATTGGCTCAAAGCATCAACTCAATTTTCATAATTTTCCAAGACTATATAATCATAATCAAAGATGAATGACTTTCAAGAATCATAGCAAGAAATCAACATTCTAAGCTTTTACTCATGATCAATCAACATTCAATATCTTCAAAAACTGAGCAATCTAATGGTAGACTTGGAAAATGTGTTTAATTAAAATATATCTACGGGTACACTCAATACCATTCATGATCATGACAATTCATAATTTTGCATATCATTTCATTTCTCCACCACTAATATTCACATGCAAAATCATAAATCAAAGGACTTTTCAAGGTTGTAATGTTGGCAAAGGTAAGGTGAGATATATTTGGGTCAAGTGGCATGAAAGTCATCAAAGCTAGTGAAACAACGCAACACTCATAAAAAACTGGGTACCGTCAGTTATGAAAAATGCAACATTATATTTCACAACCTCATTTAGCTCTCATACACAGCCACATAAAGCATATCCAATCCGAAGGAATCACTCATACAATCTATACCAATGGAATCCCAAGAGTAAACCTTCCAAGTCAACCTCTACCTCATATCCAACATACTCAAATAACACAGTCATTACAACTTTAGGAAGATGCATAAATCATACATAACTTTTAAACACATATGCAATTCTTCCTCGATAAACTTTTTTTTCAATATATTTTTTTCTTTTTTTCTTTTCCTTGTAAAAAAAATTAAAATAAACTACATCAACATGGGAATTTCAAAGATAAGATATTAAATAACTTCCCGACATTATAACCAACCCTCACATATATACACCCCCACACTTAGAGTTTTGTATATCCACAAACTCAAAATCACAAATGTTCCACTAGCTCTATGACTTGGGTAGGAAATTTGGTTAAGTTTAAAAGCATAAAATATGGTTTATACAAAAAGAAAGGTATAAAGCTCAAAGGGGATTAACAAGGGAAAAATTATGTCAATAGGGTAGGTCATTTGGCCAATGTAGCTTATGAAAAACAAAGAATGCCTAATCATATCCATGTTAATGCATGTGATAAAAATGTGGTCTCGAATAGAAATTCAACGCAAAATCAAGACGTACATGTCATGAAGGTCACACATTATCAAAAAGCAATGAGACTGATATGGATGTGTCAGTCAAATAAGGCTCAAAATCTCACCGGCTTTGTCTACCATTAGTCACTACTCTTCTAAAGATAATGCACATTAACAAACCACAAGAGCAAAAGTACATGCCAAATTTTGCTATGGATTTTACTAATCAATTCACACTCTAATTATGACTAAATAATCATAAAAGCAATAGAAAACAAGAAAAATTTTGGATTTGTTCGTTTAATTTTGAAAAATCGCCTGAGGAGTCATGGAAGCTACGATTAAGCCCAAAAGCATGCATTTAAACTAATGTACCCCACCCCCACACTTAAAACTTGCATTGTCCTCAATGTAAAATTAAATGCCAGAAATGGAGTAACTAACAAAAATAACAAAAGCAAAAATGTAAAAGACAAAAATTAACTCCCCTTGGGTTGCCTCCCAAGTAGCGCCTTTGGTTAATGTCATTGGTTCGACCTCCGGTTGCGTGCTTTACGTGACACCGGCCACATCATCTAGCATCAACACCACCAGATCCTTCGTTTCGAAGCTCTCAAAATACGACTTTAAGTAATGACCATTCACTCGGAATGTCTTGTCAGTTTTGAGGCTCCATATCTCCACTACACTAAAAGGAAAAACATGAGTGATAACAAATAGACCAACCCAATGGGAACGTAACTTACCAGGAAAGAGCTTGAGTTTGGAGTGATATAGTAACACTTTCTGGCCCACTGAGAAAGTTTTACTCAAAATCATCTTATCATTAAAAGCTTTCGTCCTCTCCTTATATATTGTAGCATTCTGATATAATTCATTCCTCATCTCTTTCAACCCCTGAAGCTGTAACTTCCTATGCACTTCCGCATCATCCAAGGCAGCTGTCATTTCCACAAGCTCCTCTCCCATCTCAACATCTACGTTGGCTTCTACATCCATATCCTCGATTAAAGCTATTTCTAAATGACCTCTGCAACTTAATTTAGACATTTCTTGCACCAAAGGATCAACCACATCAACAGAAAAAATACAATGATCGTTAGGAGGATGTTTTATGGCATCAAAAATATTGAAATGAATTACTTCCCCATCAAATTCCATTGTGAGGGTGCCTTTAAGAACATCTATCTTTGTTTGAGTCGTATTAAGGAATGGTCTCCCCAACAAGATAGGTATCGGATTGGATGAGGTGTCATCATTCATATCCACAACATAAAAGTCTGCAGGAAATACTAACTCATTTACCTGCACCAAAACATCCTCAACCACACCATCAGGATAAGCATTAGTGCGATCAACCAATTGGATGACTACATTCATCTTTTTCAAAGGGCACAAATTCAAAGAAGTATAAATCGAATGAGGCATCACATTAATATAAGCACCCAAATCCAACATCGCTCTACCGATCACAGTATTACCAATTTTGCAAGGAATAGTGAACATACCTGGATCTCGCATTTTGGAGGCAGCTTCTTTTTGAACACCGCCGACACATTCTCACCCATCATCACTTTCCCACCACCCCTCAATTTCCTATTCTGTGTACACAGTTCTTTGAGGAATTTGGCATACCTTGGCACTTGCTTAATTGCTTCGAGCAAAGGTATATTGACTTTTACCTTTCGAAAAATCTCCAATATCCCTTTATCCTTGTCCTCCTTGTTTGGCCTCGTTAATCTGCTTGAAAAAGGTGAAGGGTTAGTTGTAACAATATTGGGACTTTCGATATTTGCCTTTGTACTTGAGGACGAATTTTCTTCCTCTTACAATTGCTTCTCGATCTCTTTCTCGGTAGCCATCTTTGTCGGGGTCCTTTTGGAATCCTCGATCTCCTTTCCGTTTCTCACGGTTATGGCACTAACATTCTTCGAATTCACCTTGGGTTATGATGGCAATTTTCCTCTTCCTTGTGATTCTAGACGATTGAGCCTCACTGCCACTTGACCCAATTGGTAATCCGTACTCTGTTGGCTTGCTCTCATTTCCTGTTGGCTCGCTTTCATCTCTTGAATATCCTGGTGCATTTGCAAGTTGGTAGCGACAAGTTTGTTAACAAGTTCTTCTAAAGACGCACCTAAACTTGAAGAAGAAGCTCCCTGTGCTCCTTGTTGCCTTGGTTGAAATCCTAGTGGTCCTTGCGGCCGATTCTGGAAGTAATTTTGCTGTCGATTCTCTCCATAACTCAAGTTGGGGTGATCCCTCCAACCTGGGTTATACGTCTGCGAGTATGGATTGTACTGGTTCGGAAAGCTCCCTCCTGCAGCATTCACGTGCTCCATACTCCCTTCTTGCAAAGCTGGGCACTTGTCGGTTGGATGACTCGTGTTTGAACATATCCCGCACGCTTTCACTTGTGCCTGTCCAACTGCAATCTGTCTCACAAAAGATGTTAGTTCATCTAAACGATGTTCAAGGGATGAAGTTGTTAAGTCAAAATGACTTTACGCGATAAATAATTTTGATGACAAATAAAAAGAAGACAAATGAAAAGCAGACAGAAGCAAATACAGACGAAGAAAAACAGACGGAAGATATTGGAAGAAAAACAGACGGAAGTTATTGGAAGAAAAGCAGACGAAAGCTATCCGAGAAAAGCAGACAAAAGCTATCCGAGAAAAACAGACGAAAGCTATCTGAGAAAAGCAGACGAAAGCTATCTGAGAAAAGTAGACGAAAGCTATCCGAGAAAAGCAGACGAAAGCTGTCCGAGAAAAGCAAACGAAAGCTATCGGAGAAAAACAGACGAAAGCTATCCGAGAAAAGAAGACGAAAGCTATCTGAGAAAAGCAGACGAAAGCTATCCAAAAAAAGCAGACGAAAGCTATCCGAGAAAAGCAGATGAAAGCTATCTGAGAAAAGCAGACCAAAGCTATTCGAAGAAAAAACAGACGATACAATAAGCAGACAAAAGCGAAAAGAAGACGGAAGTATCCGTCTGAGTTAGTTACAGAACTCAACTAAATAACCGTTTCTTTAAAGATTCAAGAAGTAGTTATCAAGAAGCAGTTGGAGACGGAGGCAATAAATAAGAAGTCGAAGTCGAAGACTATAAGAGACATATGCAGAGATATAGATATCAAGCTTGAATTGATCTGATAAAAAGCCAGAGAGATTATTGTGCGATCATTGCTAGAGTAATATTTTTTTCTGTAACAAGCTATATACACTATTCAAGTTTGAAAGTGCTACAGATAGCCTGAAGAGGCTAAGTGTAAAAGAATACTAATTGTAAAGAGACCTGGAGAGGCTCAGCGAAAAGAATACTTGTAAAAGTTTGAGAGTTAGTGAAATCTCAGAAGATT
>JANZXV010000004.1:4715869-4725944 GCA_027576455.1 Erythroxylum roigii | reverse complement strand
ATCAATTGGTGCTTTCATTGAGAGGTTTAGAGGGCAGAGATTGTATGCCAACTAGAATGGAGGCTCGAGTATCTGCAGTAGAGGCGTCTCTTAGGAGGCAGGAATCATCCCTCTCAACACAAGAGAGAATGATTAAATCGCATGACACCACTTTGAAGGATCTTCAATAGCAGCTAAGCTCTCTCCACGCTAGCCAAATCGCAACATCTGCTACAATCAGAGATGAGGGATGGGTTTCAATCCTTGATGGCCAGAAACTCGCAGAAACATAGGCGAAGAAGAAGAACCATCAGCGTTTACCCATCTTGCGTCCTCTTCAACTGGTGGTGACAGAGCCGAGCACCTCTCTTCGGTTACTGCCGGCAACGACAGACCTATAGATGGACCGTAAGGAGTTGGGCATCGCCGACAAGGTGACCATGCTTCTTCAGCTGCTACAAAAAACGCATGGGAGGAATATAGGAATGTCGCGCGTAGGGTCGACCTCCTCTCTTTCCATGGGGATGACCCATTCGCATGGGTCACGAGAGCTGAATCCTACTTTGTGATTCACGAAATCCTTGAGCTTTGTCTACCCATGGTTCAGATTTGTATGGAGGGATCGACGTTATATTGGTTCATGACTTTACGAGAGTTGGACCCACGGATGACTTGGGAGAGATTCAAACGATCGTTGTTCGATCATTATGGGAGGAAGGCTGAGGGTGACCCAATAGAAAAATTGAAGTCGATCTCCCAACTTGGCTCGGTGGATAAGTATATCGATGAATTTGAGAAAGTTGTGTCACAGATTGGTCATTTTTAGGAGGAGTGGTATAGGAGTTGTTTTTTGAGAGGCTTGCGTGAAGAAGTAAGAAAGAAGGTTCGCACTCACGATCCCTCAACCTAAACTCGATTAATTTCTATCGCAAGGAAGGTTGAAAGGGAATTAATTGTTGAGGGAGTGATTCGGCCAGGAGAAGGGGGAAGAAAAATCGAGGTCCTTCATGCGATCCCTGGGCACTAAACAGGAAACAACCACACATATCGTCCAGATCAGCCGAACCATACAGTGGGGAATATTAAAAATGAAGTGAGGAAGCTACCCCATAAACAGAGAGACCCCACCACCAACAATCACCGAACAATGAATCCAAAATGGAGAGGCAGGCGTAACTTGACTTACGATTAGCTTATGGAAAGGAGAGCAAAAGGGTTGTGTTTTAAATGTGAGCATACTTTTGGTCCTCTCCATCGCTGCCCAAAAAAAGAATATAGGTTAATTATACGGGAAGGTGATGAAGCAGACGTGGGAGGAAGTCACCGAGAAGCACCAGTGGAAGAGGATCAGCAAGAAGAATGGGAGTTAGTGTGCAATTCCATGGAGTTCATGGAATTGGGAAGTGATCAATCCTCACCCTCGAAGTCGATGGTCTTAATAGGTAAGTTAAATGAATTGTCTATTGTTATAATGGTTGATAGTAAAGCTAGCCACAACCTTGTATCCCGAAGATTGGTTCAAGCTAAGGGTATCACTATCACTTCAACCAGAACTTTTGGTGTTAGGTTGGGGGATGGACATCGATCCTTCTCACAAGGGCTTTGCAAGGAGATTAAGCTAGAGTTGAATGGAGAAGACTTTAGGGTAAATGCATATGTGTTTGACACGGGAGGACCTGATCTAATCTTAGGGGTTGCATGGCTAGAAACACTAGGAGTGGTGAAGGTTGATTGGAAGAGAAGGTACATGTCATTTGATCGGAAGGGAGTAGAGGTTACTCTGCAGGGAATTCATATGCATGCTTCTTCTCCCCATGTACTGCAACCAATTTTGAAGCATCAAGAGTTGGAAGCTGAAGGATTGTTGTGGTCTTTAGAGGTCGGAAGAACTCTCACTGATGAAATGGGAACCTTGAATAAGGGTCAAAGAGATGGTTTGGGGGCAGTTTTATTCAGTAGCTTGTTCGTTGGAGAGGCACACCAGCAGAAGAAGAAGGGCAATTCCCTTTCATCCACCTCGAGGACAAGGAATTCTTGGTCAAGCTTTCCTGCATCAGGATTCAAGGTTGAATTTGACACTACAAATCAATCATGTCCACCAGTTGATGGCCTAAGGGCAGAAGACATTGCTTGGGAAACAAATGGGACTTTAAATCAGAATTCATCTTGGGATGCAACTGCAGCAGATAGTAAAGCTGTTGTCATCCACCTTGAGGACAAGGTGCCTTTTGAGGAGGAAGGAATTGTTAGCACCCCTCCTAGTAACCAGCACACTAGTACTGATCATACTAGTCCATAGGGGTATGATGGGGAAGGGAACAAATACAAATGCCACATAGGCTAGTGGTCAAGAGTTAGTTACGGAGAGAGAGAGAGAATGAGAAGGTACAAAAGTATATATATGGGATTCGGTATAGGAGGGGGGATTCATTCTGGATTATTGTGGAAAATACAGCTATTGTATTGGCCTGGGAATTACATTTCCAGGAGGTATTCTACTATTGTACCTACTGATTTAGTAAATAATGCAATCTCTACATCGGCTACCTATCAAGAGCTATTCGGTTGTTTCCACCAAACAGAATAATACTAGAAGATCATAAATAATGGCTTCTTGACTTGAATATATCATGTTCAAGCAATAGAACTACTCTGAACATATGATTTCAAAGTTTTTGAGAAACTGAAATATTAATCAAATTTGGAAATAAAGATCAATGCCAATTGATATCTGTTGTACTTTTAGTTGTCTTAGCATTATACGCCAATTACCAAGTTATAAATTTTTTTTCACTCAGGCCGACTCTCTTATCAAGAATATCTCTTAGTGACATATGGAGACCTGCCACAAGAAAGTACTGTGGGAATGATGTCTGGAAAATGTTGAAGACTTCTTTTTCCATTCTTCTTTCACAATCAGTTCTCCAGGTATGCTTCTTGCACATGATCAATTTGTTCTGCTTGTCACTTGCTTTCAATATGAAATGAATTTGGACTAAAAAGAGATTGATGTGGTAACATGTCAAGTTTTTGACCCTATGTGAACATAAATTGTGTTGTAAGGCGTAAATAAAATGTTCCCACGTGTCCCAAATGTGATTTCTGAAATTTGTGTTTTATTGACAGGAGCCTGCATTCAAGGAATTGATTTTGTTATATACCGATGAAATGACCAAAAGTGACAAAGAAAACAAGATCCAGGTGCCATCATTGCAGTTGAAGATCTATGAGAGAATTCCCATTCCAGATCTGCCAGTAATTACTTCTAACGCTGCAATGTCTGTTAATGCTCTCTGATGTTGTATACTTGTCTATCTTATGAGATTCTAGCTTTTGTATAGAATACTTTATTTTGTTATTTAATTCTCTGTAGGTTGTATTCCCTCACAAAAAGCTATCTTTCCGGATCATAGACACGGTATGTACTGGTTAAATATCTTTATTACTGAATATATGAATTTCCATAAATAGATTAATGCTTTCTAGTGTCATGAGCAACTAGGGAATCTAGGGTTAAGCAAAGTGTTTACACCAGGTTATTCAGAATGAATTTGACAGTTGACATAAATTCATTTCTACCACACTGATCGAATGTATTTCCATTAACTGTACAAAATTCTGACCGAAGCTCTAGCAAGTCACTATATGTTCCTGATTATCCAAACACAAGCTAGTATGATGAAGAGCTTTGAAGGTTCCACTGGCTTAAAGTACTAAATTACATTTATAGCCAAGTTTAGGACTTGTTACAAGTTTTTGATACGCTAATAAGAATCTTCTGTATTTATAGGTACGCTTGGATGTTGCCACTCTATTGGGGCTTGCGGCATATTTCATAAACTACAAATTTGAGAACATCTTATCTAACCCGTATGTATGTGAATGTTAACTTTCAAAACTTTGGCACATGACTGAAGTGTATAAATTTATACTTGCTATAGCTTGTTATTTATAGTTCATAATGAAAGGCAGTTTTAAGGAATTGGTTTTCCCTGTTTCCACTGTCTGCCACATATCTTAATTCGTGAATTTGAGAGTTCCCCACCTTGCCTCCATTCTAGATTGGTTGCAGAGGCAGATGTTTTTCGAGTTGATATGTTTACATTAATATTTCTTTCTACACAATGCAGATCAGCAATATTTCTTGATGTGATTGCTGTCACTGCTCTTATAATTTATGTGACACGTGTGACTTTGGGTTACAAACAGACATGGGATAGATATCAAGTGAGTTGACTTTACTATGTGAGTTATAGCTTGTGTTAAACATCAACTTGTTTTTTCTGTGCTGGGCTCTTCAAATGGTATTTAACAAGACGTTACTTCTGCAGCTACTGGTTAACAAGACACTATATGAGAAAACATTGGCAAGTAGCTTTGGCTCAGTTCATTTTCTTCTGGATGCTTCTGAACAGCAGCAAGTGAGAAGACCTATAATGTGTTATTTACCATGATTATAGATATTAGAATGTGGACTATGATAGAATATAGCAACTTAATAATCTTCTAATGTTGTTTTCCTATTCTGTTTCTTTTACCTTAATTTAAAGGAACTAATTTACAAATTTCATTCTGACCCTGGTACATACACAAGATTTTTGACTTGTCCCTAATCAGTCTTCGTAGATAGACCCAAATTTCTTTTCTCTTTATCACCTTTAGTTTGGTTGACGCTCTTTGATCTACAAAGTATTTGTATTTAACATTCTTTTGTCTAATTATTTTTCCTTTTGACTGATTGTTTTTTGCAGTTTAAGGAAGCCATTCTAATGTATTCAATTTTGCTTAGAAAGAAAAATGCTCAGGTTTGTGTATCCTATTGTTTATAATATTCTTCGTTGAAAATTTCTGTGTGTGACTTCTGCATCACTAACTCGAATGGAATTAGAACTCAGGGATACAGTTACCAATTATGTTGTATCCTGTTTCAAAATTCTGATACTAACATAGACAGGATTATTATAAAAATTTTGTTTGGTGGCTATCATTTTTCTATTTTAGTTCTTTAAGTCAAACTATTGAGTTATATGAATGAAAAATTTTAGTCCCCAACTTCGTGGATTGCATAATGAAGCAGGAAGTAACACTTAACCTCATCTCTCTTCTTGAGTCTGGTTACTGCTGAAGTTTTCGCTATTATAATTTATCTGCTTGAAAATTTAGGAACCTCAAATTCATGGGATTGTAGCTGGTCTACATGAGATCTCCATAGTAACTAGTAAAATTTATTTTTTCCTATAGTTGATGGACTGCCTGATTTAGCCACCACATCTTGCAGAATTAGCCTGCAAGGCGGCGCATGTGATGTTTATGATTCAACATTTTCGTTTTCCACCTAATTACCATGGATTCCTCCTACAGGTCATTTGTCGCCGAAGTACTGGAGATGAGTGTGAGCGATTTATGTACGATATCTTCAAAGTGAAGGTAATTTAAAAACCAAAGCAATATCAATTAATGTCAGCTAAATATGTGCTAGTCTGAATGAAAGGAATGCAGGTTGAAATGCCAGTTAATGAAGCCATAAGTACATTGCTTAGGCTTGGCCTCGTCAGAGAAACAACCACTGATGGAAGAATGAGTTTGCAGGCTATTCACTGTGAGAAGGCACATGAAGTCCTCAAAGAACGCTGGAACAGTTTGCTTGGTTAGCTATTTACGGATCAAAGTTAGCGGGAGAATGAGTTAAATATCTCTTGATATTAACCATTTACAGACCAGATTATATTGGAAAAACCTACACAAACATAACTGTATAGATCTTCGCCAGGAATTCCTCTCCAGCTGTTATTCACTTGATCACGTACAGCAGTTATCTCCAAGGTAACAAAACTCCAGTAGTTAGGGAAGCAAGGCCTATAATTTACCTCCAGTACTTCCTCTTCCTCTTGTGTTCATTTAGCTCCATTCCTTTTTTAATAATGTTCATTTTGTGGTTTGAGTATAGTTGGGGTTAAAAAAGAGCGAATAGCACGAGTATCGGATGCTGTGCTTGCGCAAGTAGAGAACATACGTGAACAGATGATGATATGCATTAAAATGTCGCACACCGAAGAAGTGTGATTGACAAGAGTATGTAATTAATATACCGTAGATTGTAGCTGTAGCATCTTCATAAGATTGAACATGGTGACAGATTGTAGCTTCATACAATAATGTACTAGGGCTCTGCTGTTGTTCATTTATCTATAGACTTGAGATTGAACGGGAATGTACTGCCAGAGCCCTGAGATCTAGATTTTGCTACTTATTTGCCAAATGCAAACGCGGAGAGCCAAGTCAATAAAGGAATCAGACAGCTGCGCCAAAACTAGAACAGGAAAAACAGATGGTGTAATGGCTAGGAAGGAAAGATTTCAACAGCTCTAAGCCTGTTATTATAGCTAGAACTCAGCGAGCTTGTTGACACAACAAAGATCAACAAGAGGGCTGAGGACCCTTCGATGGGAAGAGAAAGCTGCATGATATACAATCTCGACAGTTTTGGATGCTTTGTTAAGGCACATAAGCTGACCTTTTCAAATTGAAGATAGATGCTAAGCGCAGGACAACGTCGAACTTGGAGAAACTAGTAGAGTAGTACCTTCATGTTCCTGTATAACATAAGAACCAAAAACATGCACAAATGATTTTGTTTTTTTTTGTTTTTAATACAAGGGAAAAGAAATATCTAAGAACTAAGTCCTAGCTAGCACAAAGATCTGCGATATAGGACTTTGTGAGTATCTCGGGACATATGCCCTAGGATAAGCGTCGGTGCCTCTTGTAAGGTATGGATTTCGGGGCTAGAGTAAACAGCAAGAGTGGCAAGGTTGTCCGCGCACTGGTTGTCTTCTCACTGCACATGTTATAATTTCGTCTCCTAAGCTCGTTGCAGTAATTTCCGGATACTTGCCACTAAAAAAAGAAAAATCGGTTAGGTGTAAACTAGCTGAGGAAAGAATAATGACCTCTAAGAAATCTACTTTCGTAATAATCCATAATAATCGGCGGAAATGATTTTGTTTCTTTAAATTCACATTATGGAACATCAACTAGGTTTTGTTTCCTAAATCAGTTTTTTTTCTTCTTCATTTTATCAAACTATTTGCTCTTTATCAGTTGTGTGCGGAAAGTGCCTAAACCTTGTTCCTTTCAGGCAAAAAGGGAACGAGCGATGTCTGATGGAAATTAGTATCTAGCAGATAGGGATGATAACAGGTGGGGTTCAATTTAGGGATTACTTTCATATTTATTTTTTATGACTCAATCCATTATTTATTTAAAATTTATCGGTTTTTACGATTTACTATTTATATCTAAATTTATTAGGTTGTTCGGGTTTTTAGATATTTATCGGGTTATATAATACATAAAAATATAACTTCTAAATAAAAATATAAAAAGTGAATTCTTGCGAATGCTCTAAATCAAAATTACTTTAATAATAATAAGTCAAGATTTTGATTTGTATGTCTTTAAAAATTATAAAATTGGAATAATAAAAATCATAATGTCTAGTACAAAGATAACATATATTTTTCATAATAAAAAACTAGAATAAAGACAGAAATATTCAAAGTTTTAAATTGCCTTTGCACGAACTCCATAACATTCAAAACTTCGTCAGCATATCATTTACATTATTATTATCCTATAAGAAAATAAAATATGATGAAAAAGGTGAGGATTGAAAAGTAAAGTGGAGATTTTAAAGTTGTTTTTATCATAAAATATTCATATATTATTATATTTAACTATAAATATTCAAAAAAAATAAAAAATAGAGTTTAAAAAAAGTAGGGTATATATATCCATCGATACGGGTTATCACTATACTCATATCTAAATGCATATTCACGTTTATTTTTCAGCATCTATTTAAAATCTTTTTTTAGCATGTCTATTTTTTCGAGTGGAGTGATGCAAATATTAATCGGATTAAAGCCACTGTAATCTTTACTAGCAAGGTAGATCTTCTGTCCCCCTTATTCGGTACCTAATCAGTACCCCTTTAGTCCCAACCATCCAATGCAATAAATTAGATGGTTGAAATTAAAAAGAGACAGAGGGTACAAAATAAGAGGTAGAGGGTACAAAATAAGGGGTACAGAAGATCTGTACCCAGAAATATAATGCCTCCATTGCTGATCCTGCCACTCAAGTTCCCCCAAGATCCAACCTTGTTTCAAAAACATGGGCATTATATTTAATAATATTGTTATTACTTATGTAAAATTTTAAATTTTAATTAAAAAATTATTAAATAAAAATTTATCAATTTTTAAAAATATAATTTATTAACGTAAAACTAACTAAAAAGTTTAAAATCAAAATTGAAAAGTAAAAAAAGTTTAAAATTTTTATAAGTTATAATAAAAAAATCCTTAAAAGAGATAAATTAAAGTTTCATAACAAAAGCTTTTAATCTTAAACTGGTGCGCCAATGATGTCTTTCTCCAAGTTCACATGCCAATACTGGAGTAAAATAAGACGAGCCTGGCTGCCAAGTCCATATCTGCTTGACACTGAGAGCGAGAGAGGCCGAATTAACGCGTCTCTCACTTTGAAATGGCCTGCAAATCGCTACTATGTCAGACCTCTCCGTTAGCTTGTCAGCGAACGACTCCTTTAGGGAGAGTTAAGAGTAAGTTTGGTGTTGGTACTTTAAGGGGGTGTAGCAGTGGTAGTATTAGTAAGTCTTGGGTTGGTGTCAGCAGCTCGTTCCCCGACACCGCATTCGTAGTCCCCACCGACGATAAGTACGGGAACAAGCAGATTATCAGCATCACGCCTCGCCTCTACGACTATATTCTTTCCAACGTTCGAGAGCCTCCGGTACTCGTTGCTCTGCTCTGCGGACCCATTTTTTCTTTTTGGTCAATTAATTTGTTTATGGGTTTTTGTGCGGCAGATTTTGCGGGAACTTCGAGAGGAGACGGCTGGTATGCGTGGCAGTCAGATGCGGGTATTCACTTATTTGGGTGGCAGTCAGTTCAGTAAATTGTGGTTTGGATAATGACAAGTTGGTTAATTCTGGGTTATCTGGGATATAGGTATCTCCCGATCAAGCTCAATTGCTTGCGATGCTTGTGCAGATTCTTGGTGCTCAACGCTGCATTGAACTTGGTGTTTATACAGTAAGTATACATGGGGGGATTTTGGTAGTGTTAATTTGGGGAATAGAGAGGCACTTGATGAGAAAGCTAATTGATTATGTTAGAATGATATGATTTGATTTAATGATGTTCTGCTGTTCAGGGTTACTCTTCGTTGGCTGTTGCTTTAGCATTACCAGAATCAGGTTGTTTAGTTGCATGTGAAAGAGATGAAAAAGTTCTCCGGGTTGCTAAAAGCTATTACCAGCGAGCTGGTGTTTCTCACAAGGTCTTACATTTCCCTTCTTTGATAAACTTTATTACGTTAGATATCTAAGCACGGTCACCAAAGTAGTAAACACTTGCCTTTGAGATTGAACAGCTAGCCTATCGCTTTCTGGGAATTGTGGAGCTATCATCACAAAACTTTGCAGTTTTATACATGTTTACTGCTTTTACGGAAATGTGCACAATGCTGGAATATTTCTAAAAGTAGATCAAAATGAAACATGGAATGGCAGCAGATATTCTAAAATTAGTGATTATGGATGGTGAAGCTTATAGTTATTCTCTTCAATAGAATTTAGATCTCTGATTCTCTCCGCTAGTTTCTTCAGAAACCAATGTCTTCTTTCTTTGAAACTAAAATTTTCTCATCCTTTGTACAGCTATGATTTTGCATTTGTTGATGCTGAGAAGAGAATGAATCAGGAGTACTTCGAGCTGTTGTTACAATCTGCGAGCCAAAACATAATGTTAGAGATAGGATAGTTTATTTCCACTTTCCTTGGATACATTGTCAAAATTTCTTGTCCTTACTTGGTAATAACAATCATCAGTTGCCTTGCAAGCGAGGACTGGTGGTGTCGTTGCAATAGACAATGTCCTTTGGCATGGAAAAGTTGCTGACCCCTTGGTACGCATGTTTACTGTCACTCGTACGATGTTGTTATGCATTGTTGGCTAATCTCATCTTTTGAACAGGTTAATGATGCCAAGACTGTCAGCATCAGGAACTT
>JANZXV010000004.1:4683396-4715769 GCA_027576455.1 Erythroxylum roigii | reverse complement strand
TAATTGATATGAAAAATCTACCTGAAAAAGTTATTTGAGAGGTTTTTTGAAAAACTCTAAATTTAAGGTTCTTAAAAAGCTGTATTTTAGTTGCTAAAAAAGTCATATATATTAAAAAATATTTTTTTATTTTACGGTCAAACACTCACTTAAAAAAAAAAATTTCGTGATAGAAAAAAAGTATATATTGACCTACCAAATGTACATCCGAACAAGCACAACTTGCTACATTAAGACGATGTGAATCAACCGTTCACCTTGTGGCGCCACCGCCCCATTCTGCAAATTTCTGATTATATATAATTAGGAGGTGAAGTTGGAGGAGAATCCAGGAAATAAAATGAAGGAAGAGGTGTTTAAGTTCTTGAAGGTATGGCTCATAGTAATCGCTTCACTAACTTATTGCTATGCCATTCGAAGACTCATCCCCAAAGGTAGTAAAAGATTCATCTGTGTTCTACCTATTGTCTGCCTCTTTCTTGCTCTTCCTCTCAAATTCACTTGTGTTCATTTCGTAAGTACCACAGCTTTCTTCATTTCTTGGCTCGCAAACTTCAAACTCTTACTCTTGGCTTTTGGTAAAGGCCCCTTGTCTTCAGACCCTTCACTGTCTCTTTCTCTTTTTATCTCCGTTGCTTCCTTGCCAATCAAAATCCAGCAAACCACACCTCAAAACCCACCACATGAATGGCCCAAAAATGGAGGAACCAAACGGAACACATATCAAAACGTTTTTCCTGAAAAGACCCAGAAATCGTTTGTGTTGAACTATGCAACGAAAGGTCTGCTTCTGGCTATATTCTTCAGAGTTTATCAGTACAAGGACTCTATCCATCCACAGCTCCTATTACTTTTTCAATATTGTCTTATCTATTTCTACCTTGAACTAACCCTAGCAAAGGTTGCAACCCTGGTTCGAGCCATATTTGCTTTGGAGCTGGAGCCTCAGTTCAACGAACCCTACCTATCGAGCTCGCTCCAAGACTTCTGGGGTCGAAGATGGAACCTCATGGTCAGCAATATCCTACGTCCCACAGTGTATGAACCAGTTCGCAACATGTTTACGCCACTCATTGGTCGGAACTGCTCTCAACTCTCTGCAATGTTCGCAACCTTTGTCGTATCGGGTGTCATGCACGAACTGATTTTCTTCTACTTGGGGCGCGTGAAGCCCTCGTGGGAGATCACGTGGTTTTTTCTGCTCCACGGGCTTTGCCTAGTGGCCGAGGTCGCCGTCAAGAAGGCGGTCGGCGACAAATTGCGCGTTCCCAGGTTGGTATCCACTCCACTGTCGGTCGGGTTCGTGTTGGTTACCGGTTCATGGCTGTTCTTCCCACCTCTGCTTCGGTGCAATGTCTTTGATAGGGCGCTTAGAGAGTACGCCGTGTTAGGCGCGTTGGTCAAGAATGCAGGTCAAGGGTTTAGCGTATCTAGCGGCGGCTAAGATTTGTTGCCGGCAATGTACGGTCCTCATTAGCTGCACACAAAATGGTGCAGATGGAGACATGCAACCATAGATTGCAATTTGCAAGGAATATTACTTTAATATGATAAATTTTTTCAACTTCAATTAATTATATCTAACTAAATTCAAGTTTAAGTAGGAATAATGTGCGTATACTCTTAATAGTTTGAATAATCCAACATTTAATAGATTGTTAAAACAAGCAATGGAGTTGGGAATTGAATTATGAGTCTAGAGAAAAGTCAAAAAGTTGTGTTATAAGTGATTCATCGCCAATTAGCATATAGGCCTCGTTTGGTTGTTGGCTAATCAACCAAGTTAATTGAATAAATTTAGCTAATTGATCTTGTTGATGAACTGCCCTTAGTGCTTGGTAATTAGCTGATTGATCAGTTGATTTTTAAAAAGTTCAGAAGGAATAGCATTTTGCTTCAGCTTATTGTAAATGACGGATTGTACCATCTGCAAAACCAATAGACAACAACAAAGTGAAGCAACGTGTAGTGTATATACCTACTGTGAATTTATTAATCTTAAGTCTTTGCAAACTCAAACGAGTATCTTTTCTTCTCTCTTAGATTCTAAGACCAAAATGAACCAAAAATACTCTTTTTTTTCTTTGTTGCCTCTTCCCAATCTTATAAGATGCATATGTAATTATTGATGAAGCTTTCTTTTTTTGTGCAATAATTATTACTTTTTGGCCTATATTAAGTATCTATCATTTTTAAGATCTGTTTAGTGCGATAAAAGTTGACGCTGTGGTTGCTTCTTTTTGGTGTCCGGGGTATTTCCTGGTCTTCAAGGCTGAGCCTTCTCGGCCCTATGACAACCCTCGACTTCGGGGGACACCCTGCCAAGAAGGGGAGGACGCGAAAGCGGGATGCTGACCCTTCTCCTCCCCCTCCGTCCTATAGTCAAGCGGTCTCCAGTGATCACCCGGGTGCTGTTGCCGCAGTGAACGTTGATTGGCCGGAGGACACTCCGGTTACTATCGAGAAAGGCGACATCACGCAGGAAGTTGGGGACAACGAGATAAGCATCTGGCTCTCTTCCCAGCTCCGTTCGAAACTAGACCAACAATGGGACCGCGCGGTGGTGGTAAAGGTCCTTAGCCGCCGGGTAAGCTACAATGTGCTCTCCACCCGCCTCCGCAGTCTTTGGAAGCTACGCGGCCCCATGAAGCTGGTAGACTTGGACTATGATTGGTTTCTGATCAAATTTCAAGTGGAGGAGGACTTCTTCCACGTTCTTACCAGTAGACCGTGGACGGTTTTTGGACAAGTTATAGCAGTCCAGCGCTGGGCGTCGACGTTCAGGCCGTCCCAAGCCCCGGTTTCCCGTGCCGTCGTGTGGATTCAGATCCCAGATCTCCCTATCGCCCGGTACCACCCGCAGATCTTGACGACGATCGGAAATCTGGTCGGCGAAATTGTGAGGATAGATGAGGCCTCCATGAATGCCCAGCATGGTCGATATGCGCGCATTGCTGTTGAGATTGATTTAACTGCCCCGTTGTGCTCAAGCGTTAATCTGGATGGGGAAACCTTGCTCGTCACCTACGAGGGTCTGCCCCAAGTGTGCTATACTTGTGGGATTGTGGGGCATTCCCCAACCGCTTGCTCACGGAAGCCTTCCACGCCCGAGGGTCCTGCTCCATTGCCAACTCCACCTGATCCAGCGACGAAGGCCCGAGCAGCGCAAGAGGGTTCTTCGGATGGGAGTACGGCCTATGGGACGAGCAACGGCTATGGACCTTGGACCAATGTCCAACGCCGCCGCTCGCGTCCCACACTGACGGGACGTAAGCAGACAGACGCCAGAGCCTCACGTGGAGAGACTACAACGGCTGGATCACAGTTTGGGGCCTTGGGAGAAATGGAAACGGGCCACGAGCCTGCCAGTAATGCAGAAGAGTCTTCTAAGGACAAGCTGGATGGGCTGGGCCACAGGGTCTAAGTGGGGGCTTCAAGTGGACCAGGGTTGTTTCAGTTCAAAGGGGCTTTGAGTGGGCTGCTAGCCCAGGCCAGAAAATCCACGAAAGCCTCCAAGGAGAAGTAGGTCCTTGTTGCTACCCTAGCTAGGAAGGAGAAGGGGCAAGCTAGCGCCACCCCGGCCCCAGTCTTTGAATCTCCTTCCCTCCCTATTGCCTTACAGCCCTCGGATTCGGCCCGAAATTTGGCCGTGGTTATCCAGTCGCACTCTGAGATGATTTGTACTAGCCAGCTCCTGGCGGACCCGGTCCTGGGGAACGGGGAGCAGGCCATCCCGATGGAGGGGGTCGGGGACACTCGGGGCGGGTCTTCCTGCGATTTCCCCTCCGGAACCTCCTGACACTCTGATGGCAGCTATTGAGCTTGACATTAGTCCAGACATGCGCTCCACTTCGGGATTCGATCCTGCAGAGGAGAGCCCTGAGTCTCCAGGTGAGAGCGGTCCGGCCGCTCCGAGGTAAGTGTTCCTCTTTAGTCTCTTGTTATGTCTATCTTTTTTTGGAATTGTCAGGATGCGGGTGGATCGGTTTTTAAGACCATCCTCCGTACTTACATTCGTAATTACAAACCTGGGATTCTGGCCATAATTGAACCCCGGATTAGTGGCCCTTGGGCCTCGGCTATTATCCAGGCCTTCGGTTATGATTATTCCTTCCGCGTTGAAGCGGAAGGTTTCTCGGGCGGTATTTGGCTTTTGTGGCAGGAGGAGTTTTCCATCTCGATTCTCGCCGCGCATCGGCAATTTCTCCACACTTCTGTTCGGTATCGGTCTTCCGCTTTCAACTTGAAGGTGGTGTATGCCAGCCCGCGTTGTCCTGCCCAACCCCGTCTTTGGCCTATCCTTTCTTGGCTTGCGGGCCAAATTACCCGGCCTTGGATCATCGGTGGCGACTTTAATGCGAAGTTAGCTTTTACGGATAAGCAAGGCGGAGCTCCCGATTCCCGGGTTGTTAATACCAGTTTTCGGGACTGGGTTCACCACTGTGGGTTACATGATTTGGGTTTCCGTGGTTCTAAGTTTACGTGGCGTCGGGGTACGACTCATGCTCGGCTGGATAGGGTTTTTGGTTCGACGGATTGGCTCCAGCATTTTCCTCACATGGTGAACCACCACCTCCCTTTCATTGGGTCTGATCATCGTCCTATGCTCCTTCAGTTCCACAGCCCGCCTCCGAGGCCTTTGAGTACTCCACCTTTCCGTTTCCAGAACGCGTGGCTCACTCATTCCGGGCTCCAAACGGTGGTTCAACAACATTGGCGGCCCGAGGAAGGGGGTTTGAGTCGTTCTTTAGCCCAGCTCTCTCATCACCTCCAGCGTTGGAACAAACAGGATTTTGGTAATATATTATACCGAAAAAGGAAATTGGTGGCTCGTTTGGAAGGAATTCAACGTGCTATAACGTCCAGTCCGAGGGATTCTTTGCTGGATCTGGAGACGAGTTGAGCCGCGAGCTGGTGCAAATCCAGTGTGAGGAGGAACTGTATTGGCACCAGCAGGCTCGGTGTGATTGGCTCTCGAAAGGCGACCGCAATACTAAGTATTACCACACCGTCACCATGGCCAAGCGGAAGCAGTTACGCGTGGAGCGGCTTCGGGACTCTTCCGGCATTGAAGTTTCTGACCCTGACTAGCTGTGTTGCCTTGTCCAACAATACTTTGTCCAGCTGTTCACCCAGGCCGACGCGGCCCCCTCGACCTTCACGATTTTGGGAGCTTTCCCGGCTCTTTCGTAGGAGCGGGTCCAAGCGTTGTCTTCCCCCGTTCAGGCGGAGGAGGTCAGGAGTGCAGTGTTTGCTATGCCTCCTAACAAAGCCCGTGGGGTGGACGGCTTTAACGCCCTCTTCTTCCAGCACCACTGGGGGACTATTGGGCCAGCGGTAGTCTCTTTTCTCCAGCAGGTCTTCCGTACGGAACGATGGGATCCGGCGTTGAACCTTACCCTGTTAGTGCTCATTCCCAAGCTCCCTTCCCCGGTCCAAGTTTCTCAGTTTCGCCCGATCAGCCTGTGCAATGTCCTTTATAAGATTCTTTCAAAAGTGGTGATGAATCGGTTGAAAGCCCAAATGGCTCACCTCACGGCGGCTACCCAGTTTAGTTTTATTCATGGCTGGCATATCACTGACAATATCATTATCGCCCAGAAGGTTCTGCACTCAATGCGCAAACGGACAGGTTCTATTGGCTTTCTAGCCTTAAAGGTGGACCTGGAAAAAGCCTATGACCGTCTTCGCTGGTCCTTTATCCAGGAGACCCTTCTCGAGATTGGTCTTCCTCCGAGTTTAATCTAGGTTATCATGCAATGCGTCACTACTATTTTGATGCAGGTGGCCTGGCAAGGGACAGTCTCAGAGCCTTTCAGGCCCTCGAGGGGTCTCAGGCAAGGTGACCCTCTCTCGCAATATCTTTTTGTTCTCTGTATGGAGCGTTTGGGTCACCTCATTTCTCGAGGGGTGGATTGTGGGGAGTGGAAGCCGATCAAGCTCGGCCGCACAAGCCCCCCTATTTCTCATCTGTTTTTTACTGATGACCCCGTGCTTTTTGCAGAAGCTACGGACTCTCAGCTGCAAGTCATAGCTCGTACCTTGGAAACCTTCTGCCTAGCTTCTAGTCAGCAAGTGAACCGGGTCAAAACCCGAATATTCTTCTCGCGGAATGTTTCCCCGGAAACTGCGCAGCGGCTGAGTCAGGGGCTTCAAGTGACCCGTACGAATAATCTGGACCGGTATCTAGGGGTTCCTTTGCTCCACGAGAGAGCTCATCGCAGTACTTATCAACGTATTCTGGATACTGCCCAGTCGAAGCTGGCCGGTTGGCGGGCCAAGATGTTGTCCCTTGCTGGCCGGGTCACTTTAACCCAGTCGGTCATTTCGGCCTTGCCTATTTTCACGATGCAGACTATCCGGCTTCCCCGTCAGCTGTGCGACGACCTGGAGCAACTTATGCGTAACTTTATATGGGGGTCTACTGCGGATCGCCGTAAGATGCATCTGGTCAAGTGGGCGTCCGTGTGTACTCCTAAAGCTGTGGGGGGCCTGGGGATAAAACGTATTCGGGCTACCAACGACACGCTTCTCGCTAAGTTAGGTTGGGCTCTCCTCACTAAGCCTGACGCCCTTTGGGTCCAGATCCTTCGAGCCAAATATCGTCTTGATACTACGACGGTCCCCCTCCGGATATCCCGGCACGGGGCTTCCAGTACCTGGCGCGATATTTCGGCTACCCGGTCCATTGTTCGGCAGGGCCTCCTTTGGCAATGGTGTACTGGGCAACGCATCCTTTTTTGGTTGGACAATTGGTTGGCAGGCTGGGGGCCTCTTATCCAAGTCGCCAGTGCTCCGGTCCCGGACAGCCTTCGTCTTGCTACGGTCGCTTCTCTCCTGGATAATCATGGTAACTGGCGTTGGCACGAGTTTCAGCAGTATCTCCCGACTACAGTCTGTGTGGCTCTCGCCCAGTCGGGCTCTAACACTGAGGGGATTGGGGAGGACTGTTTGCAGTGGGAGCCTACTACCTATGGGCGTTTCACGGTGGCGTCGGCGTATGATTTAATTGAGGGAAGGCCCCGGTTGCCCAACCCCATTATTTGGGAGATTATTTGGAAATGGCCTGGCCCTCAGAGGGTTCGGTCGTTCTTGTGGTTTCTGGCCCAGCGTAAGCTCTTAACGAACCATCAGCGGGTGGCTCGGCGCATTGCTCTGGATCCTAGCTGTTCTTTCTGCGGGCAGGAAGAAACCACGATCCATGTTGTTCGGGATTGCCCGCGGGTGTCCGCGTTCTGGCGGCATTTCCCTCTCGCGGTAGTGGACCCAGACTTCTTCCGGCAGGCTGAGACACCGTGGTTACAGTCTAATCTCACGAAGGTGGTTCAGGTTCATCAAGCTCAGTGTGCCACGGTTTTTGGAGTAGCTTGCTGGTTCCTATAGAAATGGCGTAATCGCTCCGTGTTTGAGACAGGTTTTGTTTGGCCGGAGGAGGGGTCCCGCGTTACCCTTGCTTATGTTGATTGGATTGAGCGAGCCCATCTGATGGAGTCTAGAGTGTTTCCCCCTTCGGGTGTTCCGGTGGGCACTCTTGTCGGTTGGTCTAAGCCTCCGAAGGGGTGGATCAAACTCAACACGGACGGTGCGGTGAAGCTTGGTGCCCTTACGGCTACTGCAGGGGGGTTACTCCGTGATAGCCTCGACAACTGGTGTGGTGGTTTCCAACACAATCTCGGGTGGAGTACGCCTCTAACTGCGGAGCTCTGGGGGGTGTTCCATGGCCTTAATCTGGCTTGGGACAGGGGGTATCGAAGGGTAATTGCCGAGGTGGATTCCACTGAGGCCATTACTCTTATCAATGACTTTCAAAGTGGGTTCACTAAGCTTTCTTTTTTGGTGACAGGTATCCGGGAGCTGTTACGGCGACAGTGGGAGGTTCGCCTCCAGCATGTTGTTCGGGAGGGAAATCAATGTGCCGACCGTTTGGCGTCCTTTGCCAGCATTCTCAGCCCAGGTCTTCATGTCCTCCAGGAGCCGCCTTTGGGAGTCCAGGAGCTACTTTGTCGTGATTCTCAAGGATATTTGTTTGCTAGAGCTATGATTTAATTTTCGCCGCCTTTGTACTCAAAAAAAAATTCTCATACTTTGTACAGTTATGATTTGCATTTGTTGATGCTGAGAAGAGAATGAATCAGGAGTACTTTGAGCTGTTGTTACAATCGGTGAGCCAAAACATAATGTTAGAGATAGGATAGTTTATTTCCACTTTCCTTGGATACATTGTCAAAATTTCTTATCCTTACTTGGTAATAACAATCATCAGTCGCCTTGCAAGTGAGGACTGGTGGTGTCATTGCAATAGACAATGTCCTTTGGCATGGAAAAGTTGCTGACCCCTTGGTACGCATGTTTACTGTCACTCGTAAGATGTTGTTATGCATTGTTGGCTAATCTCATCTTTTGAACAGGTTAATGATGCCAAGACTGTCAGCATCAGGAACTTCAATAAGAACCTAAGGGAGGACGAACGTGTAAGCATTAGTATGGTAGGTCCCAAAACATTTTGTGTTGTCTTGTGAAAATCCTGTATTGCTTTTCTTAGCATTGATAACCTTAGGTACCTATCGGTGACGGCATGACAATCTGCCGCAAAAGATGATCTGATCTGCTACTCAATTCCTTTACAACTGAGATTTCTCTCCCGGAAGCAAAGGGCATAAACATTTAAAGTTGAGTGAGGAACTCAAATGAGGTATTTTATTTGATTATGTAGTGGCATTGGGAGGAAGTTGAATCCTGAGGTGGTATTGTTATCGGCGGAACTAAAACTCACTTCGCCAATGACCAACATAATAGAACCCAAATGTAACGTTGTCTTGGCATTTGTTGTTTCTCTAAGACAATATGGGCTGTTTCTCTTTCGTTTGTTCGATATGTAGTTTGTTGTATTATACTAGGGAATTGTCCTAATGAGATAAGATTCATGATGTTTTGGGATCCAATTGTTCATTATCACAGTATATGAAGTGGGTGACTTCCTCAATCCTCATGGAGTAGGTATTTACATTTTGTAGCATTTAGTGTTCTGAATTAGCTGCCTATACTGTCTTCATATGGTAGTGTCCTTAACCCATCTGGCAGCAAACTCATCCATTTTTTTCTCCAATAGAGCAACAAACTCATCCATTATTTTTTCGACAATGGAACAAAAAATTCATACTTACTTTTCAATAGAGCATCAAATTCAGCTTTGTCAGATGGATTCCATACATTTTCTTCACTGAAACAATGTCTTCTGAGTTTGTTCTAAGACAATGTCTTATTTGTGCTAAGGACATCAATACAAATAGCAATGTTATAAATAACGGTTGCTAGTTCCAATTTTCCATTTGTCGTTACAGAGGTCAGGTGAAATAAGGGGTAATGCATACAAATAGATAGCAAGAAATATGGACAAGGAGTCGATAGTCGAAACTAGCGTTCCAATTTCTTAATCCTATATATCACAAGCCCATCCAGCCTCAATTTCAATTGTCGGGACCGTGTTCATTTGCTTGGTTCCCCTCGTTAGCTCCACCATCTTCTCTATCCCCATAGTTCACCCAAGGCAACATTGATTCAAATAAGACAGCCAATGCATTGCGATTTGCAACTTCTCGCAGAGGACCACCATTTTGTGGATTTATGATTAGTTCTCCATTTTGCTCCCTCAGGCGAGGGTCAACCATGAAATTTTGCAGATTCTCAGGAGGAAGCGTAGGCACTAAATCAGAGAAGTCTGAAACCAGCAGATATGCATAACTGCAAGGCAAATAGTTGAATTGAAAGGGGAAAAAAAAAAGGTCAATTAGGCTCACAGGTGTAGAAAACAGCTTCATATTTGCATCAATGAGCTTCACAGTGACTTAACGTTTTCCTTGTAATTCTTGTAATCGACATATTCTAACAATAAGATTAAAAAACAGCAAGTATTTTATGTAAAGAAAGCCACAACTACATAGAAAGGCTTACTCATTGTTTTCAGACGAAAAGGCTTCTTTTCTGACACAAGCCCAATCCTTAGCTTCGATGCTACTATGTTCCAGAGTTTCAATTACATGTAACGCTGCATCCCGAAGCAACTTTTGCAGATCTGGAAGCCTCCATATGATATAACTTCTTTCAACATATATACTGATCAGATGATCCAAGGAAGGGGAACCTGTTTGCTCTTTTCGAAAGAAAGAATTCTGTAGTATTTTTGTCCATGTTTGGTCTTTTAAAGGTACCTTGTCTACTAGCTTTTTGAGAACTGAAGGGTGAAGCATCAAGGCCTGCTTCATCAGATCAAAGGGAGTAGCCTTTGTAGTATGAGCACAAACTTCCTTTGAGGCTTCGTGTTGTTGAAGATAAAATCGACAAATGGCCAGTGAATATGAGAAATTTGGAAATAACCAAATAGAGCTATCACTTTTATACTCTTCAGAGAACCTTTCCAACCATGCATACTCCTCTGCCCTCAAAGCAAAGTAGTCAATGCAGAACATAGCACCCATTGGATCATGTGTGTCTAATGAAAGCAATAGTTTGCATATTTCAAGGGCTGAACGATGACAACCACGCCTATCCATGTTTTTCATGTGAGTGAACAGTGTTGTGAATAATGGCTTGTTTGTTTCATGGCTGATCTTCAATTGGCAATTGCCTTGCAAGGGTGTGAACATAGGATGCCAGGCACACTCCAAAGCATATAAGCTCTTTGCAATAGCATCAGCTGACATTTGATGCTCACCCACAAATTTGAAATAGTCAGCCATTGTTATGAGCGAATCCAAGTGATAAGGGTGGTACACTAGAATGCTTGCAATGCCATTCAGATCATGAATGGCTTTGGCTGCTTCAAATGCTTTCTGAGCTTGATCATAGGAAGATGAATGCACATACCTATTTCAGTAGACCAAATCAAAATTAGGAAAAATTGTCAGTCCTAACCTTAAAAGTATATGATCTAATGTAATAAATAGAGAAGAAAAGTGGAGGATAAAATGACATCGCATGAACTAACACTTCTTAAAACTAAAACCAACTTCAAGCATAAGCCAAAGCAAAAACATTTTAGGGACAATTATTTTAATCAGGTGTCGGGAAATCTACCTATGGCAACATAGACAATACTGAAAATACATCTATGTGTATATTCTACAAAAGACTGCAATTGTGACAGTAGCAGGGATTTTCAATATATGACAACATAACAATGGCAAAATTAGAGAAGGAAAAGTAAGATCTATAAAATAGAACAGAATAGAGAAATTGTAAATCACAATTATGCAAACAATGAATGCTTACCTAAAGTTGTGGTACCCATCTTTGCTGTCCAGAAACTCCATTGACAAAGATCCATCCCAGCGGGGCCAATGCTCTGATGGTGTTATCAGAATAGTTTTTCTAGTATGAAGGGTTCCACGTCTACCCCTACGAACTTGTCTAGAATTGCTGCCTTGATTACTTTTCTCAAATGATTTCACCACTTTTGCACCAAATATTCTTTTTAATTCATTCTCAGGATTCAAACATTTGGGATCCACTTGTAAGATGGATGCTGCACTTTGTTTAACAACTTTATTAGGAAGTTTCGTATTTTCTACTTCCGTCTTGTCAGGATCTGGTTGATTCAAGGACAAAGTTTTTAATGCTTCATCCAATGAGTCTTTGACTTGATTAGCCCGTGAAGATGGATCTTGCTTGTTTTTCTTCTTTTTCTTTCTCTTTGATTTGGCACCAGTTGTGCTGTTCACTTGAGAAAGTACTTGTGTACTCCCATCTATCTTGGAAGTCTCAGTATCGATATTCATATCAGAATCACTTCTCTGTGCCTGATATTTCACGTTTGGAACTCAAAATATTAAATTAAAGTGGGACAGCGCATCTCAAAATTTAACAATAATAATAGCAACACCGGCAGGAAACGAACGATTAGCATGCTTTTTTTCCAATTACTACTGCTCTTCTCCTTAAAACCAGAAAATTTGACCTAATTAAGAATTATGAAGGCACCTGATAGTCACTCACTATCACAAACACCGACTAACAGCGCTCACTAACGACACAAATCCTAAAGCGTCTAGTTTCACCAGTATTAATTTTCAAATAACAACTGATAAGATTGAAACAGTTGAAGGGGGTAGAAGGGGAATGAATCAAACCTGGTCGTCGTCGGCCTCGTCGTCGTCGTCGGCGCCCTCATTGAGGAGGTCAAATGGATTAACTACGCGCGAACCAGAGGATTCCTCCTCCTCCTCCTCCTCCTCATCATCAATATCTTCAGCTTGAATTCGCTGCTCTTGCTCTTTCAAGACTTTCTTCAGTAATCTCGCCGACATATTTCTTACTAAACATACGCAAATAATCAAACCCGACTCCGAGCTTGTGTTCTACTTCTACAGCTCTGTTGGTTTTCCATACATATCGTATTTACATCTGTGTGTGCGTGTCTGATATCGGATGCCGTCGATTTTGGGCCTCCGGATCCGCCATAAGTATTCGGGCCTGCACTATTTAAAAACGGTGGCGTTTTCAGTGAGAAAAGGGGGGAGAAATATTAATAATTTTCAAAATATAGAAGGATGGTACTGGGTTGATAAGGCCAGGTTACACTTTCTTCTTTATTTTTCCACTCTCTGTCGCCTCTCTGTCTCCACCCTAGATACTCTGTCTCAGCCTTCCACGATAAAGAGGTTGGTCTTAATTCCCTGCTCCTTCGTTCTTTTTCCATTGCCCCTTTCTTAAGCTTCAGTTTTTCAGCTTTTCAACAAAATAGGGTTTAGGGTTTATCAAAAAGGTTGAATTTTCTTTTGTAATTTGCTTTGACTCCTTGTGGGCAGACATCGATGGGGTCCCTAACTCGCGAATGGGTTGGATTCCAACAGTTCCCTGCTGCTACGCAGACCAAACTTGTTGAATTGTTTGGAAAATTAAAGGAGGAGGTTTCATTATTGTCTTTAAGTATTGTTTACTGTTGGTTATGTTTTGAAACTTCATCAAATTGTTTTGGTTTTAACGATAATTTTGTCTTGTTTCTGTTTGATCGGGTTGCAGAGTGTGGGTAGTTTGACAATCCTTGTCATGGGCAAAGGTGGTGTTGGAAAATCTTCAACAGTCAATTCACTCATTGGGGAGAGAGTGGTCAACGTGACTTCCTTTCAGGTATTAATCTGCTCTGCCCTATTATCGGGATAGGTGTTCGGGATTTACATGCAATTGATTTCATACTTGTGTATTGTAGTAACATTGTTGTAATGCAGTCGGAGGCCTTGAGACCCGTGATGGTTTCACGCACTCGGTCTGGATTCACCTTAAACATCATAGACACACCAGGCCTTGTGGAAGGTGGTTATGTTAGTTACCAAGCACTTGACTTGATTAAACGGTTAGTATTTCTGAGACCTGTCTTTTTTAAATGTCTATTATTGCCTGCGTTTCATGCATGAGGAGATTATCTATTGTTTATCTCGCACTGATTTGAGTTGACTTGCTGGCTATGGCTACTATTCAGGTTTCTTTTGAACAAGACGATAGATGTGCTGCTTTATGTTGACCGCTTAGATGCATACAGAGTGGATGACTTGGATAAGCAAATAATTGGTGCTATTTCTGATAGTTTTGGTAAAGAAATATGGCGCAAAAGTTTGCTTGTCCTCACTCATGCCCAGCTCTGCCCACCTGATGATCTTAGTTATGATGTCTTTACTGCTAGAAGATCAGATGCTGTCTTGAAGACAATTCGGATAGGAGCTGGGATTAGAAAACAGGATCTTAAGGTACAACAATTTGTTTGGGGTGTATTTATGGATACTGGTCTTTGGGGAATGGTTCAGGGGAGGGGACAGCTAGTAAACGTACGAGGCTAGGTTGCATCAAGATTGCTAAAACTCAATTTTAAGACCCTCCATGAAAGGATTAGCGTTAGTGGTCATTCTATAAGCAGAGTCTGTCATAGATAATAATGAACAAGATACTTCCAAACTGGATAAGAAATTATGTGGTTGGCTGAAAAAACTAAGTTCAGCTTCTCATTGGTCATAGTAATATAAAGAGATAAGCTGATACTCAAATTCTTTTCTTTATTTGGCATTTTTGTTAAGTGAAAAGAATGGTGTTATTTCAAAGAAATACCACATCGATGATTTTGAACATCAATTGAGAGTTGAGCGGCTTATTTGTCGATGGAGTACCTTCTAAAAAATGGAGTGACATAGAAGTGAATCATATCCTTGAATCCTCCTTCCTGTCTTATACACAAATATTTGTTCGACAAATAACCTAATGTTGAAAGGGAGAGCTGTTTGGTTGATCTGGAAGAAATTACTGCTTCTGTTTGGGTTGACAGCACAAAGGTTCAATTTTCTAGCGTTATGGGCTTCCTAAAGAAGGGCTAACTAAGTGTGTTAAGTTTTGTTCGTTTGTATGTGATGGACCTTTTATTTTTAGGGAATAATACAATGCAGATTAACTATGCTAGAAAAGATTGAATGTTGTATCATATGTCTAAAGAAGAGATTTGAGGTTACAAGATATGGTTTTTGATGGCCTAAGATCTAAATTATCTGGATGAAGGTGTTTGTAGGAACTAGCTCAATTGCAGGCATTAAGTGGACTGCATTCTTGTGAGAATTGGCTAGCTCGGTATAATACTTGAGAACTAACTACAATCATGGAAATAGGCATCCATTAGTGTTGTACATTGTCGCATGTGATTTTACAGTAACGAAATTTTTAAATCCTGTGTAGTGACCATTTTTTCACATTAATGCTCGTAGGATTCCTATATTCCTGTTGGTTTTGTTGAGAATAGTGGGAGATGCAGCAAAAATGAGAAGGATGAAAAGGTAAGGTGGCTAAGATCTGAATTTAACTATCGGTGTATGAAGTTGATTATTTATTGGCAAATTGCTTGTTTTGGATGTAGATTCTCCCAAATGGTGATGCTTGGATTCCGCATTTGGTAAAAGAGATAGTTGGGGTTGCAACAAATGGAAACAAAGGGATTCTTGTTGACAAAAGGTTGGTAGATGGATCTGAGTCTAATGACAGGGGAAAGGTGTTGATCCCTCTCATTCTTGGGGTTCAGGTAAAAATTTGATGGGTTCTCTCACTTTGAGTTTTGGACTGATGATTCAAGTCGTGTGTCATATTAACATTTTCCATGATCGTTACCCATCTTGCAGTGGCTCATTGTCAAATGGATTCAACGAGCAATTAAGGATGACATTGCAAAGGGTGGGAGGAATTTGTAGGTTCTGCCCAAGCATCATGCTATTTAGCTGCAAGTTCACGTCTACCTTGGTTCTCAAACAGTCAAACTCTTTTCTTTGCTCATGCCCCCTTCTGTTCTTTCCAATCATATGTTCTTGTTACGTCCTCCTGAGTATTTCTGTGAATCGTGGCTGCTGTCTACTTTTTGTATTCTTCTCACTGGTCGGATGTTAGGGAAAAAGGGATTGATCTCTGAAGTTGAGTGTATCGTTCGAGCTTTCGACATAATTACATATTACGTTGCTTTTTTGCTTTTATTTTTCGTATCCTACTGTTTCTCCAATTACACAATCTGGAAGTTCTAATCGTCCAACCCTTGATTGTGTGGCTGCTGATCGATCACGGACATGCATCACTGCCGCCGTAAATGTGTGATATAGGGGATTATGTGGATGCAAAAACTCAATGTCATTGCACAATACTTGAAACTCCCCCCTGCTGGACTTAGAAGCTCACAAGACTTTTTACCCTTCTCTTGATTCCGTGAGGAGGCTGTGATTCCTCAAGCACAACCCAATGTCATTACATAATGTCTAAACAATGTATACTCCAGGACCTACTACCGATGAGTCTTAGAAGAAAGTGATTCCGCCAATCTATGCATGCTAAAGACAACAAAATAGTCCTTGTTGGACCTTTATTTGGAGCAGCCACTTGCCATTTTCTGCGCAGGTTGCGGGTTGACAAGTAAGGTTATTCCAGGTGAAGGATGGAGGGCGGACCGTAGAAAGTGGAAAGTTTATATGCATACTTTTGTGCCTTGTGGATAATCATTAAGCAGTCCACTTTAGGCCTCTAACATCATTAGGGACACCATTAAAGTAGTTAATGCTTTCATAATTGCACGCTCTGTAGTTCATGGATTTGGATTACACGAGCCTGATAGCCCTTAGTGTCATGTCTTTATTTCTTCAGCCCCTTTTTCTCTCCAGAGTTTAGAGAGATCCCACAACGTTTAAAGGGAACAAACAAGCAGTGAAAAATACAATCTAGGTTTTGTCGTTGATCAGTCCAGGCACAGATTTCTAAGTGAAGATTCACAGGAGGAGGAGCATTTGCAATCATTTAGATCGAATTCTTTGTGTATATGTCTGTATATAATCTTTGCAAAAGGTTATTCTTCTATCCACATCCTGCAACTAACCAGCTTTTTGTAAAAGAAGATTAAGATGATTCAACAAATCAATTAATTGTGTTACTAACTTTTTTCTTTTATCACATAAACAAGGTTGAATTGCAAACTATGATTAGCCCCATATCATATGAGATTCTGAACTAGTCAAATTGATAGTGAACGTAGGGTCTAAACCATTATTAAATCTCAAAGCTTGATTGACTGTGGGTTGCCTGTAGCCCCCATTGCATTTGAACGAGAATCAATCCTAACAATGTTCTCTTGAGACGTCTCTCCCCTCAATTTTATTCAGCATCACAACTTCATGTTTGTCTAAATTCCGAGGTAAATAGGTTTCTAGATGCAAAATTTCCTAAGTAATCTTTTCATAACCTTGGCATCATAAACCCTAAGTTCGGCAGAGCAAATGCATTAAAAGGGGACAAGTTTTAACGGATGGTGCCGCTATAGTTGATGGCGAGCTCTCAACTTAGTCGGTGTATAAGATTTTTTGCTTTGCAAAAAAGAGATTATTTTTATGAATCGAACTTATGACTTTATAGTCATAAACGAATAATCACTTTAAGTCTGCAATATAAATATAATAAAAATATATAGTTATTACAATTAGGCCTTAATAATGGTTTATATTAAAATAACTTAATACAAATTTAGCAAAAAATTAATATTATAAAATATTTTTATAATTTGAAATAATAAAAGTATTGTTTAAAATAAACAAAATCACACCCCCCAAAAAAAATGACTCCAAGCTGTTTTTCCGATTGCTATTTAACACACTGTCTTCGAGTGCTAAGAGGGGCACCTGAGAGTCTGAGCTCAGAGTGAGACACGACAATATCGTCAAAATGGGTAGAAATTTGGACAACGCAGCGATTGCTGTCTTGGTGCCACTTCCTTCAGTTCTCTTCTACCTCTCTTTTCTTAGCAGTTATCATGCAAGTGTTAGCCATGACACTTCTTTGTCTCCTCTGTGGTCATGGTGCGTTGACCACCCCTTTCTCTTGGCCAATGTACTCTTCTTCTTCAACGTCAACGTCCTCTTCTGGCTCATTAGCCACGTCCAGGAGAGCCACTGGGTAAATTTTGCTTTATTTCCTTTCTGGGTTTTACATTTTTTGTCCCATCTCTTTCTTTTTGCTTCTTTGCTAGTGTTAAGTGTGTACTTCTTCCTTGTGCAGATGATAAGTTTGTACTGGACTGTGATACCGGTTTTGCTTGTTTATTACTACGCGATGTACCCATTAGCCCAGTACAACTATTGGAGGTCGAGAATTGTGATAGTAATCACATTGGTTTGGAGTATGAGGCTTAGCCATAGCTATTTTAGGCGGGAAAATTGGCAGTGGGGTGCTAGAGAAGACTGGAGGTTCAGTGATTTGCGTCGCCGATATGGCAAGCGTTGGTGGTGGATTTCGTTTTTCTCTGTTTATGTCTCGCAGCAGGTAGTTAATCCCTGCTTATACTCACTGTTAAATGTTAATGATGACTGTTGTCAGGTTAATCAGCATAATTAACCTGCCATGAATTGTTTCAGATAGGAGAAGTTTAAGCAATTAATAGAAACTTGAGCTTTCGGGTGTTTTTGCTTATCCGGTGATTTTCCCATTTGCAGGTGTATCTCCTTGGTCTGTCACTTCCTTTATACATTATTCATTTGGTTGATAAGCCGTTGAACATCTGGGATTTTATAGCTATTGTGGTTTGCGTTGTTGGCATCGTGATGGCGTACTTTGCTGACACACAACTTCATGTTTTTGTAACTAAAAACAAGAAATTAAAAGAGCTTGGTAAGCCACTGGTCCCAATTCTTAATAGCGGCTTCTGGTACTACTCTAGGCATCCGAACTACGTTGGGGAGCAATTATGGTGGTGGGGTTTGGTGATATTTGCATGGAACCTGGGACATGGGTGGACATTTATTGGGGCTCTTATTAATAGTCTGTGCTTGGCCTATGTCACTTGGGTAGTTGAACAGCGGATGCTTAGAGAAAAGTGCAGAGCTGAAGCTTACAGGCTATATCAGAAGACAACTTCGGTGTGGATCCCTTGGTTCAAGCCATCTGCTATTGCCAGAAAAGACAAGGATAATTGATCTGGTTTTATATGAGAGTACTGCTGAATTATGTTTGGTTGTTTACGCTCTGCACTACTAAATGATCTGTCGTTCTTCTGTATTGTTCATCAAAAATGATGTCATCTAGCTGAATAGATGTTGTGTGACATGCATAGCTTGTGAAGTTTCTGTGTAAGTGTGGCGTTCAGTCTTTGATCTGAACCCCTTTGAGAATATGTTGTAAATGGAAGATCAAAAGTTACACAGATCTACCAACTTAAAGTCTGTTTATTATATACAAAATTACAACGTAATGTAGAAATTTTTTTGAAATTTCCCGTTGCTAATCTCAAAAAATTAAATAAGTAAATAAATAAATATATCTCAAAATATGCATGAAATAATATCAAAATCTTACTGTTGTATATCCATAATCAAATTTATGTTACATAATTTAGGTTCGTCAGGCTTACGAGTTCCGGCACTAGATCCTTTGTATTGAATTTTTAAATATAGGTAGAGTGTAGAGTTTATTATTAAGAATTGGGCTTGAGTCAACTATTGTCCAAATAACTAAAACTAGTTGTTTAGATAGTTGACCCTTACCACTTATAAATCCTTTAACATTTTCATATCTAGACAATATGAGACACTCTAGCACTCCCCCTCAAGTGCAATTGGGGCTGGACATCCGAAATATATGCAGTGGTAATCGGACCGAGCCGCTGGGACTGGACATCCAGACAGACAACCGAAAAATTAATAATCCGGACCAAACCTGCTCTGATACCACATTGAATTTTTAAGTATAGGCAGAATGTAGAGTCAACTATTAAAAATTGAGCTTGAGTCAACTATTGTTCAAATAACTAGAACTAGTTGTTTAGATAGTTGACCCTTACCACTTATAAACCCTTTAACATTTTTATGTCTAGGCAATATCGGACACTCTAACAGGAGAGTAGGGATGAATGGACTCTTCTGGGTCAGGGTTAGGAGGTGTATCAGTCTGAGGCCTGTGCATTTGGGGTTTGTGTATTGGTTCATCACCCGTAGTAGTATAGGAATTGCTATTGGTTTCTAGGGTCAGGACTGCAGAAGGGGCTTCCATTGCAGATATGGTTGGAGATATGGGGTGGAGATAGCAATGCTACCTTCCCATAGTTGGTTGTCATCACCAAGGCGCATGACAGGAATCTCATTAGGAAGTTCCTTTGAAGGGTCGGTGCTTATACAGATTCTCGCATTTCCAATCCTCTTCTTTGTAGCAGTAGGTTTGTCCATACATAATGGCTTGCCGATGTAGCTTGCTAAAGAGCTTAATCCTTGGGTAGTCCAATACTTAAGGGGAATGTTATGAAAATTTATCCAGAGAGGTAAGCTTTGAATTTTGATAGATTCTAGCTTCAAGCTTGGCTGCCATATTTGCAGAAAGATTGGTTTGTTGCCATAGTGCCAGGGGCCTTCTTCAAGAATTTTATGTGCAGCTGCAGTGGAGGAGAAAGTGAAGAGGATGAAATTATCCTCTGAGAGAAGCACATCTGTAAGTCCTCTGGTTTTCCAATGTTTGTTTGCCATTGGGCTATTAGTGGGAAGGCTGGCCGTTGATCGTAGAAGAAGCCAACTATTGTCGTTTTCTAGTTGTTCACACCTTCCTTCAAAACTTCAACATCAGGGCAGACTATGAGCTTGCCATCCATGTGGACAGGAGGTGTGAAAGGGAGGTTTGTGGTAAGGGAGTCACCCACGACTTGTTTCCATGTTTTTGGGGCAGCTGTTTAGCAGTGTTTGGGGTAAATGGTGCCGGGGGGGATGGAGAGGAGGAAGATGCTGAAGTGTTCAAGGGTAAAGGAGGAAAATCAACCAGGTTTGAGGGCAACGTGTCAGTCATTGTAAGGAAAAATGCTAGTTTTGGTAAGGTGGCTGTGTTTCAGAGTTTGGTTCTGTGTGTGCTAGTTTGGTAACGGTAACAAAAAGTAGGCGGGAAAAAAGGTTTGTGGGTGAAAAGAAAGTAATATCCCTGGCCAAAGAGAGGGTGCAGGTGGAGAAGTATGGAGGAATGAGTGGGGGCAAAAGAGGCAAATGGTGGGAGGACAGTGAATGAGATATTTTTTCAGACAATGAAAATGTAGATGGAGGAAGAGAAAGATGGGAGCTGCTCCAAAGTTGTTTATAACTTGCTCCTTACCTAAGAAGAAGATTGAAAATGACTTCACGATAAACTTGAAGGTACATATGTAGAGCATGGTTCAAGATATGACATCTGAGGCATGAGCATTCATTTGCCAGACAACACCAACAAATGAAATGAGTAACTCTAAAAAGTCTGCTAATTCTGTGTGTTTTAATGAATGTGGGCATCTTGAAATTACTCTATACATCTTGAAATTACTCTATCATGCATATGTCTGTAAATATGCATAATCATGTGGGTGTAACAAATAACCTGAAGTAAGACATAATGACAAAATCTATATATTTGTCTGGTAAGTGAGTTTCTTCTCAGTGTTCATCTAATATGGAATTTGTCAAAGTTCATTGACGAATTTTTTAGCATGTTTTGATTGGTTGATATAGTTGTGTGATTCTACCAAGTTGACATACTAGTGTAATAATGCAGTGTAAAGGTTTTCAAATAGCAGTTGGTTGTATCAAGGAGTATTTATATGTGCTTGCGATTTCTGAACTCAAGTTGTAGATACAACCAAAGTTCACTTTTTTTAATATTTACTTATGGAAACTTGAATGAGGAAAAAGTCTACCTATTTGTTCTTCTAAATATGTTGCCATCATTTGTTTTCAACAAACTACTTACATTAAGCTTGTAAATATATAGAAAAGTTTATTAAATATGTTGGTTTAGAGATTAATGGAAGGAATAATTAGAAACAGAAAAACTGACAATCTTTTATGTTCTTGAATTGTGACTGCTGTTGAAAGTGCAGAATACACGGAGGAACCTTCAACCAAAGTGAAATTTTTTACAAATCTGAGTTTACCGGGTTGCTCAAGCTCATTGTCATTGGTTGGAACTGGTAAGTTCACTTAGCATCATTGTTTTATTGAACAATGTAACTCATCCTTTTATTCTCAGTGAAGAAGACAGGAACTCAATAATGCTATATTTCAAGAACCTAGAGTGCTTTTGATATTTCATAGAAGTCTATGAGGCAACTTCCTAATGTTTCACATGTTGGAATTTTCCAATACATGCTTATTTTTAGTGGGATCTGGATATATAGTATCCTTACTAACTAAACTGGATCTGCAGTGCATGCAGGATGTTCTTTCTAAAAATCTCAGTTGATCACTTAGTGATTTGTGATCTCCATCTCCCGGTGATAGATTTAATATTTAGTTAAAAGGGTATTTTGAGCCTTAACGCTTGCAGTAGAATATAGAACCGACCTTAATATTTTGAAGCATTCAAATTGATTTCTAATGTTTTCAAAATATTGACATAGCATTTAATTGACAGGGAGTTAATCCTGTAAAATTTTCCATTCTCTATTCTGAATGTTTTGAAAACGTTATGATTCAATTTGAACGCTTCAAAATGTTAAGGTTGAAGTTGTATTCTATTGTAAACTGTAAGGTTCAAAATGCACTTTTAACATTCAATATTTTATCCCAAAGAACTATTGTTGTTGGCAAAAATGGTGCTGTTACCGATATGTTATAGTACTTTCAAGTAATTGTCAAATAGGTGGTTTACTGATCACAAGGAAAGGATACTTCCAGCTGTGGGATTAAAACTAGGACAATAGCTATTTTGTATCTTGATGTGTTTGCTATAACTTTAAGCAATCAAGTGAGTAACTGGCTTCTTTGGTCATCATGCAATTGATAACTATGCTATTATGCCTTGTCTTGAGAACATTAGATTTCAGTGATCTGGTGTCTCTTCTCTAATATTGTACAGTCTATATTATTAATTTCAGGGTACAGGGAAAAGGTTTTCGCAATTATTGGCGTGAAGCTCTATGCAGCAGGGTTATATATCAATGAATCCATCTTAAGCGCATTGGAAATATGGAGAGGGAAATCAGCTTCTGAGATCAAGGAGAATTCAGCTCCATTCAGTTCAATTTTTCATGGTAAATAAATGTACTACAAGATTACTTGCTTTGAAGAGGAAGACCTGATGACTCTTCTCATTTATCTTCTCTTAAGCGCAGCTCCTTCAGAAAAATCTTTGAAAATTGTTCTTGTGAGAGACATTGATGGTAAAACATTCTGGGATGCCTTGGATGATGCTATCTCCCCAAGAATTAAAGAACGCACTCCACTGGATGAATCTGCCTTGACTACATTCTATAATATATTCCAGGGTCGATCTCTTCAGAAAGGCACTTTCATATTTTTGACGTGGTTGGATCCATCAAAAATGCTGGTGTGTTTCCACATTGATCAACATATACTAACACGTTTTGACTACATTATTCCGTGATAAAGAATTCGTAGAACTTTTCCTTGAACTCCTACTTTGGTTCATCACCTTTCAGGTTTCTGTCTCATCAACTGGAATACCATCTGGAGTAGATGCCACAATTGAGTCGAAAAATGTCAGTTTTGCTCTATTTGATGTATTTTTTGGAAATGCTCCTGTCTCTCCTTCACTGAAGTACTCGGTTGCTAGTGGATTGGCGACCGTTCTCAAGTAAATATCTTAAATTGTTTATCAAGGTTTGTGCTATAAGATTTGTATGCAGTGTTGGTTATATGATCGTACGCCAATATTTCGTTGGTTTATGTAACTGGTAGGTCCTATACTTTCTTGTGGAATTATGTGGCTGTATAGTTATGTCCTTCAACATCATCAATTGAAAATCACACATTCGAGCTGACCTTCATCTTCGTCAATTAGACATGTGAATCCATATTTAAGAAGATTTTGATGTTTTGCAGCTATCATGCTACTTTGAAAACATCATATTTTTGTGAAGTATCATTCAAGAGACATAGGGGCACGGGTGTGGGAATCTGTTGCAATCTTTTTCTGTTTTACAAGCTCAAACGTATAAACAATCTCCGCCATGGTATCTCTAAGGTGAGTCTTGTTCAAGGCACATGAGTGCAACTTTTTCACCTTTTCTCGATCTCTTCAATTGAATTTCACTCTTAAGCTACTGTCAGTAAATACTCCTGTTATCTCCATCGACTGCCTTCAGCTATTTCATATATATTGATAAAATACTGTGGATTAACCGATCAGCAAGTCTTCCTGTTCCTATTTTCGTCAACATCTTCAACTCTACTTTGTTCTTTAGAATTAGTGCTCGTCTGTTCGACGTCCATCAATTTTTCATCTCTCAAACCATTACAAATATACACTTTTTTATCCTTGGTGATCCAAAGTTTTGTTATTATCAGGACTCTTTAAGTTAGAATTCACTTGGTTCAACACAATTAAATCTTATAAGCAGGATTTTGCCGTTGATTTTAAATTATTTTCCAGTGTTTGATGCTTTGATTAAATATGGTTGCTTGATGATTATGAGCACGAACTGACGGCTTTAACGGCATAAGGTCGTTACAGTGACATCAGGTTCTACATTCATCTCAAATCTACGAGTGAGGTGTGACAACTTTTGGCTAGGACATTATGATTTAATTTTTTTTTTATTTTAATACCATCTGGCCAGATTTTATTGATAAAAAACAACCAAAGCTAAAAAAATTGTTCAAAGCCACGCAACAAGCAAAACAGAAAATAGAGGTTCCAAAAAAGCGAAGCGAAAACGAACACATGCTAGAAAGCTAGTCCATGAGTCGAGCTTGAAGATCAGAAAATGACAACGGTAAAGGTGAGATCTTCAGCGGCTGATCATGTTTCAAAGGTCCCAGTAAATCTCAGAATCTGGGTTTCTTCAAGAAAAAACTAATCTTCACGGTGGTTCACGGAGGCGCTTCTCTTCATTAATCACCGCTTCAGCTTTCGATGGGGCTTCCTCCATAAAAAATATTTCTTCATGCAAATTAATTCCAGCCCGAGCTATGAGACTTTATGATTTAATATTCAATGTAACTCAATTTTTTTTATAGGTACGTTATTTATTTTTAGGTATATTTTCTTTCTCTTTTTATAATTGTGTTGCTTCACATGTAAGATGCAACTTTATCATGTTTATTCTACGCGTTAGTGTTAGCAAAATAGCAATTGGAATTACTTATATGATACACATACCTATATCGTGAATAATCATCGATAAAGCTAATGAAGTATATGAAACTACTTTTGGCATGTAAGGACATCGAACCACATATATCTTAATGTATTAAGTCCAATAACCCAGTAGTTCCTTCACTTTTTCCCTTACTTTGTCAACTTGTCTAATAAGCAAGATTTACATGTGTCATATGAGTCAAAATAAAATGACTCTAAGCTACCATATATGTGTAGTTTAGTCAAGTGTCTCTCACTTATATGGCCAAGACGGCAATGCCATAAGTACGATGATTTCACATTATCTCGTTTTTGTCTTTTATTGTTATTGATATTTAAAATTGGATTGGGTATATCTAATATGTATATCCCATTGCATAATGTTCCATAGCATAAGGCATTTCATTCAAACTAATAGAACAACCATTGTTACTAAAATTTAAATGGAAACCAGCCTTATTAAGAGTAGAAACTGAAATAATATTCTTAGTCAATACAGGTACATAAAAACAATCATCCAATTCTATTACAAGCCCACTAAGGAGTGTCAATACATAAGTTCCTACTGTTACTGCAGCAACTTTTACTCCATTGCCCACGTGAAAGTCCGACTTGTTGGGCACCCCGCCCTCGTGAGTCACAGGCCTAACGTCCTAAATGACATTTGATGGCGTATCCCACAAGAGTGGTGTGCCCCCACTAAGACAAACATTAAAACAACTTACTTCTCCTAGTTCCGAAACCCAACTCTTGATCATAATCACTGAACTTATTCCAATGAACTCTCCTTAACCATCATCGATTCCTCTTCTTGCTCTGCTACCATAAGTGTTGGGTCCCATTTCTGAACATAATTTAGAAAACCCCAAACTGGAATTTCATTTTGAATTGTTTTAAACATTTGTAGCTTTATGTCTTTAGTTTATTTAGAGACAAGAATCATTGCATTTGGAGATCCCATAACAAAGTTATGGCTGAAAGGCTCGAACAGGGTTTTGACCTCAATCATATTGCACTTGTCTTGGTGCAATTAGCATAACTATCATATGGGATGTCAGATTAAGATCATCTTAGGATGTCTTGATGGAAGACTTCGAGATCTACAACTTTTATTAAAACCTCAAAGACAGATTCTATCGTCTGAAGGGTAAATGGAGCAGACGATAGCAAGAAGCAGGCGAAGCAAAAAGCAGACGAAACAAAAAGTAAACGATGCAAGAAGCAGACGATAGCAAAAAGAAGACGAAGCAAAAACTAGACGAAGCAAAAACTAGACGATTAGAGTCAACTTAAAACGGAGCAAAGTCAACTTAAGACGACGCAACTCTTAAGATGAAGTGGAGTCAACTTAAGACGAAGCAAAGTCAACTTAAGACGATGAAACTCTTAAGACGAAGCGGAGTCAACTTAAGATGAAGTAAAGTTAACTTAAGACGATGTAACTCTTAAGACAAAGCGGAGTCAACTTAAGACGAAGCAAAGTCAACTTAAGATGATGCAATTATGAAGACGAAGCAGAGTCAACTTAAGACGATGCAACTCTTAAAATAAAGCAGAGTCAACTTAAGACGAAGCAGAGTCAACTTAAGACGATGCAACTCTTAAGACGAAGCGGAGTCAACTTAAGACGAAGCAATGTCAACTTAAGACGATACAACTCCTAAGACGAAATAGAGTCAACTTAAGATGAAGCAAAGTCAACTTAAGACGATGCAACTCTTAAGACGAAGCGGAGTTAGCTTAAGATGATATGACGTCATCACAGACGATACGTCTCTATAGACGATACATCCTTACAGATGATATGACGTCATCAGAGATGATGTGATGTCATCACAGACAATACGTCTCTACAGACGATACATCCTTATAGACGATACATCCCTACAGACAATATGACATCATCACAGACGATATGTCTCTACAGATGATACATCCTTACAGATGATATGACCTCATCACAGACGATACATCCTTACAGATGATATGACGTCATTACAGACGATGTGACGTCATCACAGACGATACGTCTCTGCAGACAATACCACTTGATACTCCTAAGTATCTCCCCTTCTAAGGACCATAACTTTGAACTCTGATGTCCAAAAATTTCCTGCTATAAACCGTTGGAAAGCTTGAAGAAAGACTTACAACTTTCTAGAAGGCACATTTGCCTAAATCAGCCTAGGTTAATCCAGATCTTCCCTTGACTTCCGAACACAAACTTTTTCCTTATGCAAACTTAAAAATGCAATGTATAAACTTGAGAGGAAGTCATGAGCCAATATGCTATCTTATTCCATTTGCATCAAAAGATAAGAGTTTTACAAAGCTTTAGTGGATATTTCAAGCCGCAAATACATTAACATCTCAAAATACCAAAATACAAAAGATACATGAATCATGAGTTGCTCAAAATACAACTAAAGCCTTGCTTTACAAGATTTGCTTCAAATACAAAATAATCAAAGATTGGAGTGATGCCTTGACCCTTGACTACTTGATATCTTGCTCATCACCTGGATATGGGGGAGGAGAATGGGGGTGAGCTAAATGGCTGTGGGTAATAATTTTATAATTGGTAACAAGCAAAACCATTTATAAAGTCATTTTTCAATGCAGAAAATTCACGTTTATGCAAAATGTGTATGTATCATTCTTATCAACTTATTATGAACATATAGCATATCAAAACGGTTTGGGTAGATCCATAAACATGAAGCACTACACATTTCCACATAATAGTCCTGTATAGCCGTAAACTTGAGGGAGTCTATGAAGGAGCTCCGTGCCACTAGCGAGCAGGCAGGAGAAGCCTATAACTTGGTCAGCGTGCACGTGACATTCTTGAGGGACTACCACAAATTCACATAACACATATTTCATGAACTGAAAATAGTTTGCCCCAAATGACACATTTTTACAAAACTTGCGTTTCGTGAGCATAAAATATTTCATATACATTTCCAAAAGTTGATTTCTTAAACTTGCTATTCTTTTAAAAATCATTTCCATTATTTAATTCATCAACAATTAACACAATTCATATACAACCATGTAGCACAATCTTACAATCTTAAAAAGCAATAAATTAACATGAATAAGATAGTTGAAAAATCATTTCTTTTCATTTCTTGAAAGAAACTTTAATGGCTCATTACTTAATTATAAAAGTGAAACTCACCTTAAATTTCCTTGCTTATAACTTGCTCAAATGTGTCTCTCCTCTTACTTCTCTTGTCTTTTTTGGTTCCTTTTTCATAGACAAAAATTTCAAGTTCAAATGGGTTGCAAAATTGAAGATCCACAAAATACATTTACTAAAATTGCTCCTAGAGTACCTAAACCTATGCATTTTCTAAGCTCTTTGAACCAAAACCCTTCCAAAATCCAAAGCATTAAAAATGCTCTACCTTAGATCTTCACCAAATGAAGAAATGTTTGGTTCAAAAGAAAGCTCTTGTTTTCCTCTACCTTTTTCCCTTCTTGCACAACCTCAAAATCACTCTTTAAGATTAAGAAAAATCAAAACCTAACACAACTCTCATCTTTCTCTTCTTTTTCTCTTTTCCCGTGCTTTTCTCTTCTCTCTTTTCTTCAATCACGTTTTTGGCTTCTTAAATGCAAGCTAACAATTTCCTCTTCCCATTTTGGTCCTCCTTCAATGCCTTAAGGTTTCTATACTTATGTGACTTGCCAAATTTGCCCTTACTCACTTTTACTACTTTAATACTTCAATTCCCTTAACTTATGTCATATTATCTTACCACATTAATATGATAATTAATTCGAAATATTAATCCCTCAAAACCTCAACATTAATTTAAATCATGCCTAATAATAATAAAAATTTTAGGGGCCAACAGTTGAGATCTTATTATATTTTAGTATAAGTACTAACATTCAAATCATGTTATGATATATAAGAGTGAAAGAAAATTGAATAATGTAGGACATGATCAACCTACAAAGAAAGAGTTAACGAAAAAGTCAGTTTGTAGACATTTAGTGTCTTATTGACCATTAATCTAGTTTCATACTTGGGACCAAATTATATCAAACTATGCCTAAAGGATTAATGTTGAAACTTGTTGAAGAAAATAATTTCAAGTACTTGGTTTATATGGTAAACTTGACAAAAGTTTCAAACACAAATAGGTACAAATCTAAAATTTTAATCTTTTGCTTCTTTACATCTAATTCTTTTTTGTAATTTTTGGCCTTTAGTTTTTCATTCTTAACATGGCATGCAAAAGTATGGGTCTAAAATGTAGTCGATCAACTTAAAATTTTTTTAACTAAATCATTTAAGACATTTTGAATGATAGCATTAATGCTCGTAACATTTTAAAGAAGTTTTTTATAAAACATAATCATATCTAAGAATCTAGCTACATCTCCTCAAGAATATATACAAGTATGTCACAGGGGATAACACCATAAATCATGATTAATATATAAGATTGAAACATGAATATAAATTGATATTAACATGAGGTAAAATCATAAATAAAAGATAGTTGTTTCATAATATAGATAAAAAGAAACAATTAACATATAAAATAGAGAGATTTATTTCATAATATACATAGAATAAAAAATTACGAAAACAAGATAAGAATTGAGAAAACAAGACATGCAAATAGAAGTAAAAAACTTCAAAATGAAATTTCACAATTTTTGAACTACTCAACCTATTAAAAGAAATAGGGAAAAAACTCCATAATATAAGAACATTTACAAAAAAGAGTGTAAATATTCACCAGACCAATTATTACTGAAAGGACATGACGAATGATTGAAGCTTCAGTGCGTAACACAATTTAACTTAGCCATACTAAACAAGAATTGAGTGAAGAACTAGATGATCTCAACATAAACATAATGATTTCACTTTCTTAAGCTTTTTGCATCTCTCCCATGACTAGTCGAATCCTAAATCATCCCTTTGAATCTCAAATAAAAAAAGACTCTCCAACCTAATTTTGCATCGAGTTTATCAATAAAAAACAAACTATAAACTTGACTCAAAAAGAGAGGCCTTGAAATAAAGATAGTTAGAGAAGCGAGAAGAGTACATGAATTCGATAGAGAAAGCATAAATCACCAATGCACTAATTACATGAAGAAATTATTATTTGTTCACTTAATTCTAGATTCTAATTAATTCAACAAATTGTGATGATACCATTTTACTGAGTTTTTACATACCATATAAGGAAAAATGGTGATTGATGGAAGTTGGAAGTTATTACATGAAAGGAACCATAAAAGAAAAAGGACCAAAAATTACCTATATGTTCGTTGCCTACGTCCCTATTGCTTATCGTTTCTGCTACCACCTACATCCCTACTAGTGTCACTATCGCTTCCACCTACGTCCTTCTCCATGTCACAACTTCAGTTAAATTTTTTTATCAGAAATGAACTATATGGGTTTTTTCTGGTGAATATGAAATAAGAGAGGCTTTTCCTATAATTGTAAACTGTAAGGGATTTTTTCAAAATTTTCCTAAGTACAAAAGGTGTTTTTTGTCATTTAGCCTATTTTCAAAGATATTTGTATGAAGTTGCACAATATATATAGTGAAAATTTTTACTCATATTATTGAATCAAAAATTTTCTTACATTCTTTTCAAAAAGAAAAATATGCTTACATTAAGTAAAAGATAATTAGAAAGTATATAGATATGTAAAATCAAAATATTGATGGAACAAAAAGATAAAAATGCATAACAAACATTGTTATTCAAATTCAAATTCAAAATAACCAAATCACTCCTTACATCTTAAAGCTGCTTTTTTAATTACAAATCATTTTATACATCAAATTTCTTCTCTATTTAATGTAATTAATTGATAAAGCCAATGCTAGTTTCCCAAGCAACCAATTTTTCTTTCTTTCCTTACTTGTGAAAACTTGTTGCCAATTTCAGTAAATATATTCAATAATCTAGTGTTTCGGATTAATTTAAGGGTATTAGAGTTTTTTACACCAGGAAATATACATTCGAAGTTTTAAATGCAAGCACCATTTCATATTAATATATATTAGAATTCTATCATCTTCCTTTATAAAATTGAAATACTACAGAAATTAAGGTTTTCAGTGTATCGAAAATTTTTTAATATATTAAGTAGGGGAGAAGAACTTTACGTATGGGATGTTATGTATAAAGTGACTTGAAAAGAGCAACATCTTATAAAAAGTGAAAATGATAGTTTTCTTATTGGAAAAGATTTATCTTCTTGTAATCTCCATATAAGTTTAAGCTTTTTGAGAATATCCTTATTAGTGGAACTGGCCTAATTTAAACATACATAAATAAGAGAAGCCACATGACAAAAAGTAAATTCATAATTAACTACATTTTGTACCAGTTTCCATATTAATTAGCTCCAGAAACTACATCCAAGGACCAAAATAAATTAAGGCACGATCGATAATAGAATCTGTCTGCAACTTTTGACAAGTCATTGGAAACGAAATTGTACTTCAAAATATTGCAGTGCATTAAAAATATGCTCTCGTTATGTAACACGTAGGATAGACCTTATTACGTGTCCCAGATCATTCATAAAAGGGTAAAATGAAGGAAATGCAGAATACCTAATTTCAGTTCCATCTAGAGTTCCGAAGCAGTTTTTGATGCCAAAACGAGCTCCAATCTTCCTAAGACAATTGAGGAAGTTGATCACCGACACTTGGTTAACGTCTTTCTTTAATTTCCTTAAGACGTAAGCACTCCTAACAAGTTAGAGGATCCGTATGCTTACGAATTACATAAGTAACTAAAGGAGATCTTAACCTTTATATATAGCTTTCATATCGGGCTTCCCCATCACAAGCCTGATATAGGTCCATTCTACTCTAATTGGGATCCACTTTCCTCCCAGACATCGACCCATTAATCTAGATCATTTATTGGGCCACTTTATTACTTTTGTTAGGTTTGAATTATGTAACTTAACCGATAAGTTATTAAGAACCCGAAAATACAATTAATAGTTGTCCAATTTATAGAAAAGGATAAAAATGTCCTACATTCTCCCCCTTGGACAAGCATTAGTTGCAGTTATGACTTATGTTTAAAAATAGTTTAAAAATCAGTTAAGTCATGCTACTGTATTGGTACCAAATTTTAAAAATTAAAACATTCGATCCAAAGGTAATGAAAGTCCAACATTCTGTCCTATAAGGCTTTCGATACTAAAAAATATCATGTGTAACACAAGTTCAATATAATCACAAATATCTAACACCTTACTAACATGAATGGGAAAATGGAGTGTGCCAAGCTAAGATGATACTTGTATGATCGAAAATATTTCATCGTCATTTGTAGGTCTCAATTTTTCTAACTTTATGCTAAACTGAATGTGTTAAACTGTAGCAGAGAAATCTTGTTTTCTCTCACCGAATGCTAAATGGCATCAGAGAAAACCTTTATGTTCTCCAACTGAATGTTAAACTGCATTAGAGAACTTTTATGGAATTAAAAAATTATATCCCCCTATGTTATATTAAATTTATGGATATCCATACTAAACTGTATATGTCAAAATGTCATAGGCTTAAGGTCAATCTTTATATATGCCCTATGACCTTTAAATGCTTAAGACCGACATAAATGCTTAAGACCGACATAAATCTTCAAACTTTCATATGTATTATGACCATACACTAGAACAGTTATTACTGAGGATAAAAAGATGATCATTTATATTAATAAATAATCATAATGTCATAATACATCAAAATATATAAAATATTAAGGAGC
>JANZXV010000004.1:4617391-4632775 GCA_027576455.1 Erythroxylum roigii | reverse complement strand
TTAATTGTATGACTAATATTTGACTGAATTGGAGGGTGATAAGCACATATTGGGATTTAGAGTAGTACTGTAGTTTTTATTTAACATTTATCAAAGTAAGATGAAAACAATTTAGCTTGATTATAGCTCCGAGGTTCATGAATACTTGATATATTTGCCAAGAATTTCAAATATGATGCGGTAAAACAAGGTGGTTGAATAAACGGAAAAGTGGGAGGAATATAGGACATACTGGAGGAAGGTAACTGATCTGAGAAAATTCCAGCAGCAGGGAAGAGGTCATATGGAGAAGTATTTACATTCGAGACATAATCCTTTTAATCTTGAAGATGGATATTTGACTCTTGTGCTTTTCCAAACATGTACGTGAGGTAGGGAAGATGGAGGAATATCTGGGGTAGAATCCGAAACTGGTAATGCAGCTGGGACTGAAGAACTTGGTGTATCATTACTAGGTGGGGCAGAACATGTTTCAGTTGGAAGGAGAGGAACTGGTGTATCATTACTAGGTGGGACTGTAGGGACGTAACGAAAATCAGTAGGAAGTGTGAAAGATGGATCAACATGAGAAATTAAGGACAGAGGTGTGGAATGACGTTGTGGTGTGACGTTGGTTATGGCTTGAGCATAAGGAAATATTGATTCATGAAACACATCTCTGGAAACAATGGTTTTGTGGGTATCAAGATCAAACAAATTGAATGCCTTCTGACCAATAGCACAGCCAATAAAAACACACTTGAAAGCTTACATCAAATTTATCCTTATGAGGCAATGTATTTGTGGCGTAACAAAGGCATCTGAAAGTCTTGATTCTTGAGATGATCATACCTCGGTGGCTTACTATAGAGCCGCTGATATGGAGTTTTCCAAGATAAAACAGGTGTAGGTAGTTGGTTGATGATGTAAGTAGCCACCAAAGTTGAATCTCCCCGTAATTTCTTTGGCATCTTACTTTGAAACAAGAGATCGAGCAATCTGTAATAGATGTTTGTGTTTTTCATTCAACAACTCCATTTTGTCAAGGGGTGTATGAACGTGATTGTTGATGTATAATGCCTTTGGTTTTGAAAATATGGGAACAATCTGTATTGACAAATTCACTTCCATTATCACTTCTTGTGGCTTTAACAGTGCTTTGAAATTGGTTTTCAATGAAGCTGAGAAAGTGGGTAACGGTTTTAACGGTTTGTGTCTTATGGTTGAGTAGAAAAGTCCATGTAGCCTTAAACTAAAATCATCAACAATAGTCAAAGATATAGTGAGCTCCTGAAAAAGAAGAGATTCTATATGATCCCCATAGGTCTATATGACAGATAAAAAATGTGGGCTGAAGTGGTTTGGCTGTTGGAGAATGGTAAACGGTGTTGTTTGGATAGAGGACAAACATCACATAGAGGTAAATGTAGTGAATCACCAGAAGTAATGCCATCAATACGTTTTATGACAGAATAAGGAGCATGACCCAATCTGTTATGCCAAAGTTGAAAATCAGTCTAAGATCTTTTATTTTTATGGTCAGTAAACGTACATGATGCTTATTGCTGAATATGAAATCTCGCCATCTTTGCATCTTGAACAACATAATCAATTGTATCTTGTGAGAAACTAGATTTGTCTAGAATGTAAAGACTTCCCTTAACTCGTCCAACTCCTAAAATATTCTCAGTCAGCAGGTCTTGAAACATTCAAAAGGAAGGGTAGAACGTGATTCTAAAACCAGACATGTTAGTAAGCTTATGAACTGAAAGTAGGTTGAACTTAAAACTGGGTATATGAAGGGCAGTAGTTAGTTTGAGAGAAGAGCTAATGGTTATATCCCCTATCTGATGAACCAATTTAACTGATCCATCTGTTAAAAAAAACTGGTGTATATTCTTTCGGGATTTTAGGTTGATTAAAAAGGCTGATGTCATGTGGTTTAAGGCTCCTGTATCAATTATCCATGAGCCTGGTTCTATAAAGTTGAATGAATTGAAAGCTAAGTTGAGTGCAGAACCTGCAAAATCTGTCAGATGAGCAAAATTAATTCAGCGACTATCCTCACCCATATTCATTCCTTTCATGTATTTGATAACCTCTTCTTGGATAACATTTGTAATTTCTGCAGACTAGCCTGGTGATTTCTGAATAATCTCAATTGTTTCAGCTCCTTCAAATGGTGTGTCAACAAAATTTGCCATTTCTCGTGGTTATTTCTTTCCTTTTTGTTCCTTGCTATTCTTATACCAATCTGGATATTCATGTAATTTGAAGCAAGTTTCCTTCAAATGTCCCTCTGTTATGCAGTAAACACAGTATCTGTCTTTCTTGGCCTCTATTCTCTTGTCGTTCCATTGTTTGTTTTCGTTTCTTCCATCCTTCTTGAACCGTATCTCCTGGCCAATAATGCGTTATGCTCAAAAACTTCCTCCACATCATGCACTTCCCTCTGTTTCTCAACCCGTAATATCATCGAATAGGCTTTATTCACACAAGCAATAAGATCCATAAGAAGAATTTAATTTTTGACATGATCAAATGAATCATTTAAACCCATCAAAAACTGAATTGATTTGCTCATCTGATTTAAATCAGCTATAGTTTTTGATGCACCACGTACATTCTGGAATTGGCAGTAAACAATTCAACTCATCCCAAGGTTTCTTCAATTTTATATAATATTTGGCAATGCTCATGTTTCCCTGATCAATTGAACTTATTTCTCTTTGAATCTGATATATCGTAGGCCCATTACTCTCACCAACTCTCTCATCAAGTTCATCCCATAACTCTTTTTCATTTCTTGCATAAATGAAGGCATCAGCTAACTCCTAGGAAACAGAATTCAGAATCCACGATGATACCATGTAGTCAACCCGAACCCAATGTTCATACTCAGGCGACGTCTTATTTGGCATGATACATGTTCCATTGATGAATCCTAACTTGACCTTAGCTCCTAAGGCAATTGTCATGGATCTCGACCATGACAAGTAATTGGATCCATTAAGAGGAGAAGATACGAGAATCATACCAAGATGATCCGATGAGTGAAGCTGTAAAGGATCTTCAATGGTTTGACTTCCATATTGCGGTCTTGGTTCATACTAACGATCACTGTTCGCCATGATTCATGAGAACTAACAATAGCAGAGTATGCGTAGTATCAGAAACCAGTAATCGTCGGCTCTGCTGTTAACAGACTAACTAACTACAAAACAGTTTATCAGCTACAGCTAAAATAACTAAAACGCTAATTTGTTAACTTAAAGAGCTAACTAATTCCTAAACTCATCATTTATGTTTTAGGATAATTAATCTGAAATACCCCCAAGGGGGGCATGCTTAAAATACCAAAGAAGGAGCAGAAGTAAATTAACGAAGACGCACTCCAATGGAAATGAGGTATGTCCTGTTACAGGGGAACGTTCAGAATGTTCTGGAATGTTCTAGGCAGCCTAGGTCCAGTTGTGGAGCTCACTTCTTCCTTCGCCTTTTGAGTTTTGGGCGATTATCTTCCAAGTTTTCACTTTCGCTGATTATGGTGGGATCCACACGCAAGCCCTTAATCCAATGGGGTTTCTAGTCACTTGACTAGTGAACTTCTCAGTGAAGTTGAGACTTTGACTTGAAACTGTTAGTAACTTGCTATGCTCAACTGAAATCTAACTTGCTATGCTCAACTGAAATCTTCTTATATATATTTTGATTCTCTTCTACAGGCCTCGTTGTCGTTGTAATCAACTTCTGATCCTAGTGTTATAAGCTTCTCGTTTGGTGAGTAATAGGAAAAGAAAAATCTTTCTTTCTTTGTCTTTCAAGATGGCAAGCACAGGTTATGATTTTGAGTTAGAGAATGCGGTTGGCTATAGGTTTAGTCCAACGGATGAAGAACTGGTGAACCATTACTTAAGGCTGAAGATGCTTGGTTTTGATCATGAAGTTGGTGAAATTCCTGAGCTCAACGTGTGCGAGTTGGAACCTTGGGACCTAGCTGCTAACATAGGTACAAATGCATAACCTTTTCGTTATTTTGTTTGAAAATTTCTGGTTAGTTATACAACTCCATACAATGTCTTCAACAGGGAATTCAGAAATGAACTCGGATAATCCGAAGTGGTATTTCTTTAGCCCTCGGATTTATAGGTACTTGAAGAACAAGAAAGCCAACAGAAGAACCAAACTTGGTTACTGGAAAGCCACTGGTAGGGATCGTAAAGTGAAGAGCGAGCGCACCAATGAGGAAATTGGTATTAAGAAGACGTTGGTGTACCATGAAGGTTGTGTTCCTAATGGAGTAAAGACTAATTGGGTCATTCACGAATATACTGCAACCCTTAACCTGCCAAACCAGGTACAGATCAGGAGAATCTGACTCTCATGAAAACTGAGAAAAGACTCCATTACTGGATTGATTCTTGTGCATGAACTAGTATGCTTGGCAGGGTCATATGATCAGCAGCAAATTTGCCATTTCAGCAGTAAATATCTTTTATCTTTATTTTTGGTGCATAATTGATCGAATTGTGTAGGGGGCGGAGTTTGTTCTATGCAAGTTGAAGAAAAATCCCGGTGACGTGCCTAACGTGGAAGATGAATCGAGTCCTGTGCTGGACTTCGAGCATGATCAAAGTATAACTGAGAGTAATGATGTTCCAGCAATTGGAGAAGGTAACTTCAGTCCCCAAGCTGTTGCTGAACATAGAAGTGATGCAGAGGAGGTGAGAAATGGCATGCTTTGTGGGGATATCTTTCATCCAACGACCTGAAATTATTGTCTACTAAAAAAATGATTTTCTTTGCAGGAGGAAGCCTCCCAAGTAGTAGCACACCTGAACTCATTCCGTGGCTATGATGAGATGGATTACAACCTTAACTCTGCAGTACAGTTTCCAACATACTCTTACTACGACGGCTTTGCTTCTTCTTCCTTCATGTGAACTATATAGCAGTTAGGATCCTAGTTTGATGTTTAATATCTGCAACTAGGCGACAAATAAGAAGTCAGATTCTGAATTGCTTCAGATTCTAGACATAGGGACGTGTGTTTATGTTTCTTATGCATTTTGTTGCTATGTCACTAATCTTAAATATGAAGAAATATGTTCTTCCCGTGTTACCTGTCCGAATTCATTCATACCAAGCAAAGAAGTTGTCCATATCACGTTCTCATCTTCTCCAATAAGTGGCTCAAATAACATTAGCTAAAGAAAACGAGGCATTAAATTAAATGTCAATATTTTCCAATATTTTTAGATTTTTTAATCAAATTTAAATCTTCAACAAGATTTTTTCTAATTAAAAAGTGATATGATGGCTGAAAAATGAAATATCCTAACAATTGTTGAAGATTTAAATTTGATATTAAATAAAAATTTTGGAACTTAATTAATAAAATTAGGATCTTTTTATACAGCTTCACTTATTTTTTTAAAAAATTAATTATTGTTAATTATATTAAAAAAAAAACCCAATACTAAACGCTACTTTTTGTCAAATTAAATACTAAAATATATGAAAATAACTTGAGACAAACTTAGTAAAATATTTTCTACTTCGAGACAACTTCGCAAGATGGTAATGGTGTTTCCACAATATATAATAGTACCGAAGGAAGAACCGGACGAGGTTCCGTTGGTGGGTTCCATCTCCTTTTTAGAAGCTTATGGCTTTCAAAATTAAAAATCCAATCTTTTTAACTAGTTGCTCTTGTAAGGATCGGGTTTCATTGAGTAGTCAATGCCATTTTATTGTATGTTCTGTTATTATATAAAAACCATAATACCTTCGTTCCTCTACTCCAGGAAGTGACGTGTACCCATCGAGCCAGGACAGGTTTCGTCCTAATCAGTGCCTTCTTTGTCCTTGTTAGGAAACCGTTTTAGAAAGCAAAATTTATAGTTCGTGTTGTTGAAAATTCAGACTTTCTGAACCTTAAATATATTTGATAGATAAAACTATCAAAAAATAAAGAAATAATAACAACACAAGAGAATTTACGTGGAACTCTCAAACCGGAGAAAAAAACCACGGGCAATAAGAAGAAAATTCACTATATGAAAAATCCTTACAATCACACAATTTTTCCTCTTACCTAATTCCCCAATACACTAACATACCCACAAAGAAATACTCACAAAAAACTTTCTAACTCTCACCTTAGAAGAAAATTTTAACTAGAATCAAATTTTTCATACAAATCTTTGACTTTGTATTGGTGCATTAACTAAGAAGGCAGCAACCTCCTTATATATGCAAGAGTCTTGCCCCAATTATTTCCCCAACCAATATGGGATAAACAAAGGAGCCAAAACTCAACAATTTCCACCTTGACGACTTTGGTTGATCCCACAACCACACTCCACCTTAATGAACATCTCCTGAAAATAACATAACTCTCAATGTAAATAATTATCATACTTCACAGCATCATGCTCCACCATAAAAGCATATCCACTCAGAATAAACCAATTCTAAGCCTTTTACTTCGGCACATGTCGAAAATAACCTTGTTGAAAAATTATGGTGCAACTCTCATGTTTGGTTTTTCTGGAAGTTCATCAGTCATCGACATAAATTTCACCACATACCTTGCATTAATGCCAAACCAATGCCCGTGTGCAAACTGGTGGACTCGCTAACAATAACACATCTTCTATCATGGCATCTTTGGGATTAGTGACATGCCATTAGGATGTACATGCCCCTCTTTTTAGAGAGCAAGATCATCATCCATGGAGACAATGTTAGCGACATTGTCAGTCTCTCTATTAACTGACCCAAAGCCTCTTGCCAAACCCACTTCATCTCTCAAACAATTTTTCTTTACGTGCCTAGATTGTCCACATGTCCAGCATACTATATTTTTCTTCATAGAGTTCTTCTTCCGATATCCAGCTACCACTAGAGCTGAGTTTTCAGGAGGAACATTTCTTCCACTACCCAGTCTTCTCTCTTCTGAAAAGAGTTTTCCGGTAACTTCAGAAAAAAACTATCTTCTCCTTCCCATGAATCAAAATCGGTTTCATGTGTTCATATGAAGGTGAAAGAGACCAAATGAGTCTCAAAGCTTGATCCTCAACATCTATACGAACTCTAATAGCCTCCATTTCAGAGATGATCCCATTGAGAACACTTAAATGATCTGAAATTATAGGACCTTTCCTCTTCCGTAATGTATAAAACTACTCCTTTAGGTACACCCGATTTGAGACGCCCTTTGTTTGATACAACTCCTCGAGCTTTTCCCATAGCTCCTTTGTTATAGGTATTCCATGCACATTCGCAAGGACATTCTTAGCCAATCACAATCGCATCCCACTTGCTGCTCTCAAATCCAGATCCTCCCAATCTTCTTCGCTCATACTAGATTTGTCTGTACTAACCGTTTTGCCAGTATCACTAATAGTAGTGCTAATACCAGGAATTTGTCTGCCTTTCAATGCCTTGTGTAACCCTGACTGAATTAAAATGTCCCTGACTTGCACTTGCCACAAGCCAAAATTGATTCCGTCCGTTGAATTTCTCTGCCTCAAATCTAAGAGGATTCGAAGCCCTATTTATTGACATTTTTCTATGCTCTTCTGCCTTGATGAATTTTACCATAGAAATGAATAGTACACCAGGTAAGTTCCCAGGAAAGAGAGGTGGGTCACAAAGGACACACTTAAATACCAAGTCTTTCCTTAGCTAGAACTTTCCTAGACATGCACTTCCACACTATCTAATCTTTTCTGATGTGAAAAATCAGTCAAAATTGCAACCACAGAGCATACTTAGAATTTTCAAAAAAAAACACACCTTGGCTCTGATACCAATTGTTAGAAATTCAGACCTCTTGAACCCACACTCAAGGATATTTGATAGACAAAAATATTAGAAAATAAAGAAATAATAACAACACAAGAGAATTTACGTGGAAACTCCCAAACCGGAGAAAAAAGCAAGGGCAACAAGAAGAAAATCTACTATGTGAAAAATCCTTATAATCACACAATTTTTCCTCTCACCTAATCTCTCAATACACCAACACATCCACAAAGAAATACCCACAACAAACTCTCCAACTCTCACCTCAAAAGAAGAATTTAACTAGAGTCAAATTTGTCATACAAATCTTTGACTTTGTATTGGTGTATTAACTAAGGAGGTAACAACCTCCTTATATAGGCAAGAGCCTTGCCCTAATTGTTTTCCCTAACCAATATGGGACAAACAAAGGAGCCAAAACTCAACACTTGTTTGAAAGTACTCTCCAGTAAAGGTATGCAACGGAAGAACAGATAGTGGGATTAAGGTTTCATCCAACCGTCGAAGAAATCATTGGTCATTATCTAAAGCTAAAGATGGATGGTTGCGATTCTCTAGTCAACGACGTGATCGGCGAGATTGATCTCGCTCGAGTGTTGCCCTGAGAATTACCAGGTAAGTGTTAGCAATATTGATCATAGTTCGTCAAATTACATGCTTTCTTTCCAAATGTTAGGCTTTGTTAGAAGTTAGGTTTAATTCAAACTTTCAACAATTTAGTTGTTAGGTTGTTACCGTAAAATAAGCTAGGAGATTTACTAGTTGTTAGTTTTCCTATTTCCTAGATGAATTAGTTAGAGTAGTTAGAATTCGTAGCTGATACGTTGTTAGTGTTTAGTTCAAATTACAACTCTCGTAAAGCCTATTTAAGAGGCTCTGTTTCTCGTGAATAAAGCAAGGGTTGATTAGTAAATGACTTTCTTCTGTTTCTAAAGTTGTTCAATTCTATAATATTTCTCTAACAAAGTGGTATCAGGGCCAGGTTGTCTTAGAATTGGACATACCATTCTTTTTGTTTACAAACAATGGCAGTAACTTCAAGCTCTCTCAGTGTCTCACAATCACAGATACCAATTTTCAAAGGCGACTTCTATAAGTTTTGGAGTATAAAGATGAAGATGTTATTCATATCTCAAGATCTTTAGGATCTCATGGAAACAGGTGTTGCAGAATCTAGCGATGATGAGGCTCGTCTAAAAGACAATCAGAAATGTGATGCAAAAGCCCTCTTCTTCATCCAACAAGCAGTGGATGATTTGATACTCTCCATAATAGCTGCTGCCACGTCAGCCAAACAAGCCTAGTCAACCTTGAAAACTGAATATCAAGGATCAATAAAGGTAATTACTATCAAGCTTCAATGTAACATCCCGTCCCCATATTAAGGGTAAGGACCCGAAAGTTCAGTACATGGGAGATCAAAGAGTGATGAAGGAAATGCATTTTCTAGCTCATGCATCATGTTAGCATATATGCACATAAATATTGAATGTTTGCATATAAAAAAGTGGTACATCCATTCATTGACAACTTCTGGATATGATTGTTTTTAAATGTGATTTTATTGAAAATGAGAAGTAGAGGGAGTAGAAAGAGTGATCTTGGTATGAGTTGTGATAAGGAAAAAATTAGAATCAAGATTGGTAGTGATCTGGAAAATGTTCACTAAGTATGCTTCAGTCTTTTAGCCACAACGTTTTCTCTAGTTGTCTAAGTGAGATGATTCTTAATTTGGATTAAACTAGAGATATATGGCTACATTTCTTATAAAGACATTGAATTTAAATTTTGTCTCTAAGAATCTCAAAATTCGTTATAAAGTTGAGAATAGGGTGCAGTACGTTGGAGGATGATGTAAAATTCATCTTCAGACTTTAGGGGAAAATTTGGGATTGATCTATATAGATTTTGGCAAATTTGCCTTTTAGGAGTTGTAGATATTTCTTTTATCTTTCCAACGGTATATAGTATGGAATTTTTGGACATCGGAGTCAAAAGTTATGATCTTTATAAGGGGAGATGTTCTGGAGAGAGAAAAAGTAAGACGACGCAAAAGTAAGAGGAAACAAAAGTAAAACGAAGCAAAGTAAGACGAAGCAAAGTGAGACAAAGCAAAAGTAAGACAAAGAAAAAGTAAGACGAAGCAAAGTAAGACAAAGCAAAGTGAGACGAAGCAAAAGTAAGACGAAACAAAGTAAGACAAAGCAAAGTGAGACGAAGCAGAAGTAAGACGATGCAAAAGTAAGATGATGCAAATGAAAGAAGGGAGAAAACTTCATCTCAGTTACTGTTCATCCACTTTGTCTTAGTTACTGTTCATCTAAGATGAAGTTACTGTTCATCTAAGACGCTTCGTCTTAGTTACTGTTCATACCCATCGTCTTAATTACTGTTAATTTTCTGTCTTCTGTTCCATTTTTGATCCTTCCAAAGATAGAATTTGTCTTCGAGGTCTCATGAAAGTTGTAGATATCGAAGTTCTCTTTCAAACCATCTAAATAAGAAATCAATCCGACATCTGTAGCAATATGGCAATTGCGCCAAGATATGTACAATATGAGTAAGGACAAAAACATGTTTCATTCTTTTGGCCATAACTTCCTCTCTATACCCCCAAATGATCTGATTCTTGAACCATTGGATTTGTAAGACATTTCTCTACATCTCCACCAAAAATCATAGTCATCTGAAATGAATTGAGAAAGATTAAGTGAAAAAGGTGGGACCAGTATAGTGAGTGTGCTCTTAAGTATTATGAACTGGTGTTATTCTACTGAACATACTTCAGTATTTCGATGATTTCTAGATCGGTAGAGCTTCAAATGAGATGATTTTTGACTTGTGGTAAACTAGAGACATAGAGTTACAAATTATCTGAAGAAAGCGAATTTTAAGTCAATCTCTAAGACTTTCAAATTCCAGATAGAAGTTGTGCATAGTATACTGTTTTGGACAAGAGCAGCCCAAAAATTTTTGAAGTATATCTTTTGAATCACTGAACCAAATTGAATGATTTTGGAGGCATTAGAAACTTAAGATAATGGGGGAAAATTTTTTGGAAGAAAGTGTTATGTCAGAATGTTCAAGGGTATTTTTGACAAGACACTTAATTTTAAAAGAACATAAGTCTATAAGGAAGGATAAAATGGACTTTTTGTACTCATTAAGGGCACAATTGGAAGAAGAAGTATTGTCTTACTTATAAATAAAGGGGGAAAACGTGAATGAGAAGAGGGGAGAGAAGCAAAATGCGGGGATGAGAAAAGAGATAAGAGAGAGAAAACATGAAAAAGAATAAAAAAGAGAAAGAAGAGAAAACAAGCTAGGGTTTTAATTTCCTAAGTCTTCAAGAGAGATTTTGAAATTGTTCAAGAAGAGAAAAAGGTAAAGGAAGGAAAGAGCTTCCGTTTGAGCTAAAGATCTCTTCATTTGATGAGGAATCAAGGAAACCAAGAGAATCTTACCCAAGAACAAGGGGAAAGACAATCTCGACTTGGAGTTTTGCCAGCAAACTTGGTCAAGTGTCCGCATTCAGATGTTCCCAGAATTTGGAAGCAAATGCTAATCTGGAGCGTATTGTGAGTAGACCGAGATGGTCTTACTTTATTGTTTGTTATTTGAATTTTTGTATTCATTGACTACTGAGTTATTATGTGAATGTGACTGATTGTGTTGGTTTCTGGACAGAAGATTCGATAAATGTGATGTATGAATAAAATATTGAAGTGCTCATTAAATATGAATTGGATGAACTAAGTGTACGTAATGTGATTGTTAAATATGTTCTGAAAGTGAATTTGCATGTAAATGGAAAGTGATACTCAACTCTAATGTTGAATGCTGGATTACGGTCCGATGATATGTGAAAGTGAGTGAATGGGAACATACAAATGTGATTGATGCATTCCATTGCATGAATGCATAAAATATAATGGCAGTTGTGACCAGAGTAGCCAATGATTAGAGCTTAAAGCTCAACGAGTAAAAATGAGCCTCGAGCTCAAAAGTGATTCAAAGCCTCAGGCTCAACGTTTAATAAGCCCTATATGGGACAGTTATCAATGAGCCCTATATGGAACAGTTATCAATGAGCCCTATATGGGACAGTTTAGGCACTCGGTCACAACAAAGTAACAAATAGAAAGTGAGTCTCATGTGCATTGCATATGCATAATATGAATGATTAAGTGTATTGAATGTGAAATAATGTAAAATGTGAAATAAAGTGAGATGTGTGAATTATGCGTTATGTGAATGGGTGAGCCATCGATGATGGTCTCTCATTGAGTTCACAAAACTCACCCAAAATTTGCAAATATTTTTCAGGATCAGAAGAAAACCCTTTAGGCTAATGGGAGTATACCTAAAACATTCAAGTGAAGGATAAATGTAGCACCCCACTCCCGTAATGACCCAAACCCGACATCGTGGGTGATATCTGAGTCCGTGCCCCGCGAGAGTGGCGTGCTAGAGCACTCAATCAATCGAAAAGTCGATATAAATTTTTTTTAAACACAAACACAATAGGCAAAAATCAATACTCAATTTAGGCCCACTTTCATTCATAAACATTTTCAATAGCCATTCGGGCCCTTTCACAATTACAAAACACTTGAGTCATTTTGGAATACAATTTATACAAAAGTTGCGGAATAACAATTCAAAACAAAATAGAGAAATGCAATGCAGACACGAACTGATCCCGACCTTTATCCCTCACTTGAATGCTGTAGGTATACTCCCGTTGGTCTAACGGGGTATTCTTCTGAGTCCTGAAAAATATTTGCAAATTTTGGGTGAGTTTTACGAACTTAGTAAGTGACCATCATCGATGGCTCACTCATCACATAACACATACAATTCACATAATTCACATCATTTCATTAACAATCATAATGAATCACATACACTTAATCAGTTATTTCACATATTACATTCAGAAATCATTCAAACCATTATAATCATTCATGTCATGAATATGCAGTGCACATGAGACTCTCTTTCCATTTGTTATTTTGTTGTGACCGAGTGCCTAAACTGTCTTGTATCCATTGGATACTGGGCTCATTGGTAACTGTCCCATATTGGGCTCATTAAACGTTGAGCCTGAGGCTCTGAATCACTTTTGAGCTCGAGGATCTTTTTCACATGTTGAGCTTGTAGCTCTGATCGGTGGCTACTCTGGTCATAACTGTCATTATGTTTCATGCATTCATGCAATGGAATGCATCACTCACAATTGCATATCCCATTCAAGCACTGTCTCATATCATCGGATCTTAGTCCGGCATTCCACATTGAAGTGGGGAATTCACAATTTCATTTATATACAAATACAAATACATATTCTTAACACATTTAACAATCACTTTCACTTACAATTTGCACTTCAATATCTCATTCATATATCACGGTCATTGGACCTTCATTGTTCAGAAATCAACAATCAAGTCACATTCATAATTATTAATGATCACTCAATTCATAACATAAACAAACAAACAATAAAGTAAGACCATCTAGGTCTACTCATAGTACGCTCCAAAATAGCATTTGCCTCCAAATTCTGGATATGCCTGTATGCAGATGTTTAATCGGCACACCACAATTTATGCAATAGACAATTCACACCCGTTACAAAACTCATTTATGCCCAAATAGTTATATGGGCTATATACAATGCATGTTCAATGACAATCCAGGTTATATGCTCTAGATCGCATATTAAGCTCATTCTCATTTAAAAATTCATGTGTGTCTAATTAAACTTAGACTTACACTTCATTTGTACATGATCAATCTAAATGCTCCTGTCAATCTTTACCCTTTTTATATGTCTAGCTTATTCATAAACTTACACTTCAAGAATACTTGGTTACTCTATATCATAACTCAATTTCTCATCTTCTCTATTCTAACCTCACATGATCTCATAATATCCAATTCTCGTTCATAGCTTAGCAATTTAAACATATGTACACATTTAGGCACATTGCCCATTTACACAATAACCATAAATACATTACCCACCTAGTTGGCTTGCAAAACTTTATGTCACAATTGTCTTTTCCCTTGTTCTTTGGTAGGATTCTCTTGGTTTTCTAAAACAAACAAAATCTCATTCAATAGGAATCCACCTAAAAACCCACAATGCAAAATCACAAAAATCGATTATAGCATAGTTAAACCCAAGCATTTTTCTAAACTCCATAAACTAGAATCCTTCCAAAAATTCAAAAATTCAAAGATTCAAATGATCATATCTTGATTCTTCACCAAGTGAAAAGATCTTTAGCTCAAAATGGAAGCTCTTTTCTTCCTCTTACTTTTTCTCTTCTTGAACAACTTCAAAATCTCTCCTGAAGGTTAAGGAAATTAAAACCCTAGCTTATTTTCCCTTCTTTCTCTCTTTCATTCTTTTTTTCTCATCCACTCATTTTGCTTCTCTAGAATCTTTCCATTCACGTTTTTCCCCTTTATTTATAAGCAAGATAATACTTCTTCTTCCAATTATGCCCTTAATGAGTCCAAAAATTCTATTTTATCCTTCCTTATAGGCTTATGTTCTTTTAAACTTAAGTGTCTTGCCAAAAATACCCTTGAACAATCTAACTTAATACTTTCTTCCATAAACATGTCCCCCATTGTCGTAAGTTTTTAATGCCACCGAAATCATTTCATTTGGTTCAATGATTCAAAAGATATACTTCAAACATTTTTGGACTGCTCTTGTCCAAAATAGTATACTATACATAACTTCCATCAGGAATTTAAACATCTTAAAGACTGAATTAGGTTCTAAGTTCTTCATACCATTTGTAGCTCCACGTCTCTAGTTTACCATGAGTTAAAAATCATCTCATTTGGATCTCTACTGATCCAGAAAACATCAAAATACTGAAGTATGTTCCGGGGATTAACATCAGTTCATATTCTTTAAGAACACACTCACTGTACCCGTCCCACTCTTTTCACTCAATATTTCTCACTTCAGTTCAGATGGCTATGATTCTTGGTGGAGATGTAGAGCAATGTCTTACGAATCAAAGGGTCTAAGAATCAAGTCATTTAAGTGTCTAGAGAAGAAGTTATGGCTAAAAGAATCCAACATGTTCATATCTTTACTCGTATTGCACATACCTTGGTGCGATCACCATAACTCTTACTATAGATGTCTGATTGACTTCATTTTTGGACTATGGGAAAGAGGACTTCTAGATCTACAACTTTCATGAAGACCGTGAAGGCCAATTCTATCGTTTGACTTTTGTATCGTCTCACTTTTGCATCGTCTCTCTTTCCTTTCGTCTTAGTTCTATCGTCTCATTTCCATCGTCTCATTTTTATTGTCTCATTTTTGCGTCTCATTTTATTCCGTCTTATTTTTGCGTCTCACTTTTGCGTCTTACTTTCTTCCGTCTCATTTTTTCGTCTCACACTTATACCAAGACCACTCTTCTCTACTCCTTCTACTTCTCATTTTCAATAAGATCCCATTTAAAATCAATTATACCCAAAAGTTGTCAATGAATGCATGTACCACTTTTTATGTGCAAACATTCAATATTTATGTGCATATATGCTAACATTATG
>JANZXV010000004.1:4589295-4605132 GCA_027576455.1 Erythroxylum roigii | reverse complement strand
GTGCCATGGGGTATGACTGGTCGACCCTTTTTGGCATTACCTGCTGGTTTCTCTGGAAATGAAGGAATCTGTCCCTCTTCGATGCTCGGTTTTCTTGGCCATCCTCACCCATTTTTCCTATTTTGTCTTATGCAGGTGTTCTTCACCAGTCAGTAGCTTGGCACGCTCGAGCACGGGTGGCAGGCCCTCGCCCTCGGCTGGAGCGATTCATCGGATGGACCCCACCTCCCACGGGCTGGCTCCGATTAAACACAGATGGTACGTGCAAACACACCTTGGTCGTAGCTATCGCAAGTGGGCTTCTCCGGGATAGTAACGACACCTGGAAGGACGGATTCTCTTAACACCTTGGCTGGTGCTCTCCTTTCACTGCGGAACTTTGGGGCGTCTATACCAGGTTGACCCTTGCGTGGAATCTGGGGTATCGTCGGATCGAGCTTGAAGTGGATTTCACAGCGGTGATCGATGTCCTATCCTCCCCGGTTCACCGGACCAAATCTCTCAACTCTCTAGTTCAAGGCATCAATGAGTTGTTGTCTAGGAACTGGACTGTTGTTCATCGACACATCTATTGAGAGAGTAACAAATGCGTTGACTGGCTTGCTAATTATGCGGGTCACTTTGATGTCGAAGTCACTTATTTTGGTACACCTCCTATCGGGTGCCACATGATGCTTTTAGAGGATTTATCGGGAACCTGTCTTTCCCGATTTGTTGTGTAATTTTGGTTCTTTTCCCTTATCAAACAAAAAAAAACTTCTACCTTAAGTTTTTTTTTTCCAACAGCTCTGTCTATCCTTTTTTGCCGCTCCCATTGTCTTTCCTGAATTTCTTTATCGGTTTGTAACTTTATTTTTAATTTATTTATTCAGTGTTAAATTTTAATACAAACTAAGTTTACTTATTATAAAAAAATATTTTTAAAAAATACCTTAAATACCATTTTTAATATTTAGAAATTAAAAAATAAATTAAAATTTAACACTGAACAAAATACCATTACTATTTTATAAATATTTGTATAATGAGTAAACTTAGTTTGTATTAAAACTTAACACTGAATAAATAAATTACAAATAAAGTTATAAAGAAATTCAGGAAAGACAATGGCATGAAAAGGATAAACAGTGCTGCTGGAAGGAAAAAAAAAACGTAAGGAAGAAGTTTGTAATGATTTTTCTGTTTCACGTCAAATCATCCCTTTTGATTATGAGAACTCCTCAACCCTCGGCCGTTTGGAGTTCTTCTCGCTTCTTTAACACTTTCCAGCATGGAAGGTCTTACGTTCGAATTCTCATCTCTCCAAGAAAATATTTTATATATATAATTTTTAACTTTTAATTTGTTATAGAATTTGTGATTTATTGATATCCACTAATACATGGTTTACTAGAGTAGCTTTCGAACCAAGCTAACCATTGTAAGACCAAAACCGCGTCACTTATAGCTTCTTAACGAAGCAATTCACTTCCCCGGACGCAAAGAATCTGAAGCAGTGTAGCATGATGGAAAGTACTAGGAACACAAAAGCAACCTACGAGGATGCTGAGTCAAACAGCTCTTACGTCATTAGATTCTATCTTAATCACTTAGAATTCAGTAATTTAACTTATACCTTCCACAACTGCTATTGTCCTTGCAAAGCAAGTATGGTGTTGCTTCCCTTGACATTGACGAGTTCAGTTTTGTTCTGTTTTCTTCAAGCGAATCTACATAATACAGAAAGAGATGACCAAATAGCTCGCCAACGAGTTATAATTAAGTCCTACCTAGTCTTTCAGTTTCAGCTACATTGGACATGGGTTGAAATATTTACGCTGCGTTTGGTTGTTGTCTTCGGTAGCTGGAGACGGAACGGAACAGAAATTTGGAGACGAAACGGAACAGAAACTGGGGACAGTGAGGTATTTGGTTATAGTAGATAGAACAGAGAAAACTGTCTCTGTCTCAAGGACAAAATGTGTTTGGCTGCAGGGGACAGAACGAAAAAACAATGCAAATGATGAATATGTCCCTGATCCTTAATATAAAAAATAATATGTAAATCATTGATACTTTTATTATGAATGGTTTGTATTAGTTAAAAAACTAACAAATAATAATAATAACAATTTCAAATTAATCACGAATACTAATAATAATAATTGTTATTATTATTTTAATAACAAGACAAATAATTACCAAACATAAATAAGTGCTAAAATTTGTGCTAAAATTAATTTCACTAATAAAAATACAAATTATGTAATAATAATAAATTGTGCTAAAATTGATCATCTTGGTGACGTCATTCCACAAATCTCATAGTTTTCGAGACAACTTCGCAAGATGGTGATGGAGTCTAGATCTTTTGTCTAATATTATGGTGTTTTATTGTATCCAATAAATCTCAGCTATTTATTTATGTGAGGTCCGTGTGGGTCTCGCAAAATAAATGACTGAGATTTCATAAGATAGAATAAGACAGAGTAAAACTAGACAGAGACTCTGATTTAACGGTGATGGTATTTCCACGGTAGAAAATAGTACGGAAGGAAGGACCGGACGAGGTTTCGTTGGTGGGTTCCATCTCCTTTTTAGAAGCTTATGGCTTTCAAAAATCAAAATCCAATCTTTTTAACTAGCTTCTCTGGTAAGGAGTAAGGACCGCGTTTCATTGAGTAGTCAACGCCATTTTATTGTATGTTCTCTTATTATATAAGAACCATAATACCTTCGTTCCCCTACTCCAGGAAGTGACATTTACCCATCGAAGCAGGACAGGTTTCTTCCTGATCAGTGCCTTCATAGTTCTTGTTAGGAAACTGTTTTAGAAGTGAAATTTACAGTTCGTGTTAGGAAGTACTCTCCAGTAAAGGTGTGCAATGGAAGAACAGTTGGTGGGATTCAGGTTTCATCCGACCGATGAAGAAATCATTGTTTATTATCTAAAGCTGAAGATGGATGGTCAAGATTCTAAAGTCGATGAAGTGATCGGCGAGATTGATCTCGCCCGAGTGGAGCCCTGGGAATTACCACGTAAGTGTTAGCAACATTGATCCTAGTTCGTCAAATTCCATGCTTTCTTGCCAAAATGTTAGGCTTTTCGTATAAGATCTGTATATGGGTAAATTGCAGGTCTTTCACGACTACCATCAAACGATCAAGTTTGGTATTTCTTTTATCGACTTGAATACAAGTACTCGAATAGCAAAAGAGCCAACAGGTCAACAAAGAGTGGATTCTGGAAAGCGACTGGGAAAATTCGTCATGTGAAGGCTAAAGACACGGGGGAGGAAATTGGGACGAAGAGAACTTTGGTTTTCTATAGAAAAGAAGGGCGACCAGTCAGGACCAACTGGGTCATCCACGAGTACCAGGCTAAAACCACACTTCCAAACCAGGTATTTGTTTATGACTTGGCCGCAACTGCATTAGCTCTGTTCATTTATGGTTCTGCGTCATCTGTCATATTCTGGTTTATGTTTGTTGCGGACTGGAGCTGTGCTACATACAATGCTGATTCGGTCTGTAATGACAAATTATCTTATAACAACTCCTTTCCCTCTAGTCGACAGAACTTTTTGTCTGCAAATTGAAGCACAAAGCAGAAGTGCAGACTGATGTTTCAGTTTCACCGTACGAGGAAGGTGAACCGAATTCATCTGTAGATGTTGGTTTTGATAATGACGCAGGACGTTCTGCAAATCTTGAGGTGAGGCAGAGAATGTTGAGGGTAGATCTTGAAAGATAAGAGAGACCTCCCTTCAAACCGTACATACGGCTTTCCACGGAATTCTTTCTTAGTTTATGCTTTACTTGGACTTGGACTTGATGGTTTCCTGCTGATATTTGGTTTCAGGGTATTTCTAGTAGTGACCCTCAAGTTTACAATAGTGAGGATGATTTGGATCCAGAGAAATTGGCAGATTCATTTCTTGTTGACCCTGGCCCTGATGCAGTGGGGACTTACAAATATCAGCATCACACAGGATACCAAAGAGCCGTAGCAGAATGTGAAGGTCCTTCCCAGAGAAGAATTCAGCCGCAAGGGAAAACAGCACCTAAAATGCCTGAAAAGGTAAGAAACTTTAAGCTGCTACTTTCCAGATCAGTGAAGCCACCTGCATTTAGCTATGGAACTAAACTCCGGTTGGCTTCCTTTTGCAGCCAAAAGAACCCCAACGGGTTAATACTGCATTTGAGTTTCCTCGTAAGGGAAGCTCTGTGGGGGATCCTAAACAGTACAGGAGACTGGTTGGCGGTGCTACAGTACCACCTCTAATGAGATCAAAGAGTTCGGTTAGCAATGAAAGGAAGGATATATTCGTTCGCTTCGAAAGTCTTGTATCAGGTCACGAACCAAGTCCGCCATCAGTTTATATTGTGAATGTACTGGTTGCCTTGGTTTTGTTTATAATCATTCTCTGGGAAATGTTTCCCTTTTAACCATTGCTCTGTAGAGGATGATTTTGCTTTCTTAAGGTTAGCAGTAAAGCTCCGCAAGCAACTTCTAGTCATGGAATTACTCTTTTTTGTATCTACTAGCGTCCAGTAGTGTTAATAACAGAAGTGCCAAATCTCTTAGCACTTGATAGTAAAGAAAGTGTGTAGATCGCACAAAGACTTATAGTGAATACTATCATTAGGATTGCATATTTTCTTATGTCTATAATGCTGTTCGCTTTAGTTATTGCTCGATATATTTCTTTTCGATATAACTCAAAAATCAGGCTCATCTGATGAAAGCCTTCAGCACTAACCAATATCATAAGGTAACAGATTCAACTACCAAAAAATTTCCCCTTTCTATAGTTCATCACTTAGTTCTTCTGTGAACTAGAAAACAAGAAATACTACATATAAAGAATATTCCATGCCATGCTTCGATACATATGTACATACAACCACCACAGAAGCCCTAATATCCAAGTGACCAAAGCTGGGGTACCATGGTAGCAAGCAACTTCACAGCATGTGCACATAAACAGGCCCCCATGCATCTATCCATGGCAGATTCACTGGTCACTTTTTCACCAAGGAAAAGAGCTCATCAGGAGATCAGATAAAAAACTTGAAAGTTCATAATTTCAACTACGGTTGACCACTTACTAGTTGCGACCAAAAAAGAAGGATTACAAATTAAATTACCTTTGCTAACAACAAAGCCAGCCATAAGACAGAAAATGGTGACAGTATGGAAGTTCATAAAGCAATCAGTACAAATCATTAGCCGATTGTAAAACAGACCAGTTAAGTAATATATAATTTGTCATCTGACCTTTTATCGCCACTACGTTGGATGATAAAACAAATAAGTCAATAATGAAAATCACCAACGAGGGAAATTCCCAGACCTGTAGAATGCATAAAAATTATGACATTGAATAAGCTATCCAATGCATGGAGAAAAAGCTAAGAAGATTATAGAATGTGAAATGTAAGACACTTGCGGTTGTCCTTGAATAACCAAATGTTGAGGAACTATACCATCATGGCCATGAGAAAAACCTTGAAGTAACTTGAGACAAGTATTGCCAGCAAAAGTTCTCTGCGCCTGTAATTTTTAGCAAGAGCAGGTAAATTGTAAAATTTACCTTTTCGACAGTTTTGCGTTAGTTGGAAAATATGCGCAAAAAATGTTGCAATTAAACATCTCATATCAGCTACAGTGGCTGGCTTATTCACATTTGGGGCAAAGTTCTGAACATCATCAATATTTGTGTAATCCCACCTAATTTGTCTCATACAACCTCAGGCTACACTGTTTGTTTCCTTCATCATTTGTAATTCGTTTCGATAATTAATATCAAGATCTAAAACTCTTGTCAATTAGAGAAACTATTCACAACGAAAGAATCAGGTCTCATCTTCACATGCAAAACAACTTTCAGATGTAATTTTGGCTGACAAAATGATAATAAGCACCAATTTTTCTCCACAGTATCAAACCTAGAACAGCAAATCAGCTTGAAGATGAACAGAAAGTTCACCTTGACACTCCGATTGTTGTGTGTAGTAATGTCCTCATCGCAAGAAGAAAAATGCAAAGAAACAGAAAATTTGCCACGAAAACATTCATGAACACCTAATGAAAGACAATTCACTCATTATGAACTACATTAAGCATAACCAATAAAAGCAAATCTTCAGTAAAACTTTTCCGCAGTCTCACTAGCAGTACTAACCTTACTACAAATCCAACCAAATGAGGAAAAACTCAAGGAAGAACCCCACTGTGTCGAATCTCTTTCCAGAAGTACACTCTTATCTTACATAGTTAAGTTACACAAAAACACAGAATATTTATGAATCTAAACAAGAATAACGTCTTCACAACCAAGGATACAAGCATCAAGAAGCAGAAAACAAATGGCAGACTTCCACACCATGCCCTGAAATGAAAAACTCATGTTATCATCAAAATTCTGAAACAACCAGAAAATGGAAAAGGAAAACAGATGAAAAAGAATTAAAGTAAGCTGCTTCTACCTCGAAGCTAACATTTTCCTGAAAAAGCACATTAAACAGTAGGTGCCTATACGCTTTTGGTCTGTGAAGAATCAAATCGATGAAAATAATCTAGCATCAATGCGGAACAAATCGAGTAAGAGGGCCACAAAAGAAAAAAGAAGAAAAACGGATCATAAACCAAAGAACTGAAGAAATTTCTAAATTTCGCATGGAAATGAGCACAGTGAATGAACAGCTAAAAGGGTATAAATTTACCATGAATTCGCACTCAATATACTCGTCTGCAATCGCTTTGCAATTATCCTACTCAAAAAGAAAATTCTTCTTCAGGAGGAAAAAAACAAAAAAGAAACTGAAAGAGATCACTGAAAAGCGAAACAAGTTATTAGCGGGGAAAATAACGAAATTGAGAGAAGGGAGCTTTACACATTTCATAAGCCTAATGTTACCAGGCGAGTATTGGACGAACAGTGTTTTAATTCCAAATCCACACTTAATACATCTGTATTCCATCTTCTTCTATACTCGCTGCTCTCTCTCTCTCTGCCTCTGCGACACTTCTCTTCAACCCTCTCTTGCTTTGAAGGACACTGGATTGGGAAATTTTCTGAGCCCTGACCAGAGCATCTCTAGTGGACTTGCTCTCGCAGGCTTTAGGCTTTAGGCTTTAGGATTGGAAAATTTTCTGAAACTTATTCCATACTGGTGGAGTCCATTCAAAACTTGGCCCAAAAGTCCAGCCCAAAACTTCTCATATTTATTTGCTTTTTTAATACAGTGTTAATTATAAAAAATCCTAGGTTTTACTTATTTTTTAATTATAATCCAAACTTAAAAAATGACAATTAAATACTTAAAATTTTAGTTTATTATAGTTAATCCGATATTAATATTTCTGTCAACCTAAATTTATATTTATTATTTTGATGCTTTTTGTAATTATTTTAATTTATACGAACTAAACTATATTTATATATGTTATAAATATTTGTTAATATATAAGAACAATTTAATTTACATAAATTATTAAAATAATAACTCACAAACTTGATAATATTTATAAAGGTAAAAATATAGACATCACCTATATTTTAAAAACAAATTAAAAATCCATAATCCTTAAAATTCTAAAAAGAATTATTTCTAATTTTTAGTTTTTCCAAAATATCTTCCCTTAAACTTAGATTAAAAATAATAACAAAAAACAAGCAATATAAACATTAAACATGAATTAATCAAATTTTGTTAATACCACGATTTAATTAAGTTTTTAAACTCGGACTAAATAAATTTAATATGATTAAATTTATTTATTTATTATAATTTTGTAATTATTAATTTAATTTAATTTAATTAATTTTAAGAATTAAATAGAGTTATCATATTCATATTATGTAATTAATCTACTACTGCTCATAAACATTTTAACCTATGTATAAAGTTAAGAAGGGACAACGAAGAGTGGACCAATTCCAACATCCTCACTTAAGGCTCTCCCATACAAGAAGTCTTGAGTTCGAATCACGCCAAAGGAGAGGAAATGAGATTTCTTCCTAATTGATGAATCTCTAGCTCCTTGGGTATAGCTCCTTAATCGGATCAATTACGAACGCCTTGCTTTCAGCCACAGTGTGGGAGTTGAAACTACTAAGGAATTCGGGGTTGTTGGGCTCCTGATGCTGAACAGAGAGGCCAGTGATCAATCAGCAGTCGACCAATCGAGTATGTGACAGCTCCTTGTGCGCAGAAGTATACAGGTTACATAAGAACCTGAGAAATTTGGGATTCCAAATTTACCTCCTCTAGAATTCTTATAGTCGAATCTTAGGGGCTTAGGATTAATCCGACTAAACTGAGATACTTGATATAAATAAATAAATAAAAAGTTAATACGGTACGTTGACGGATAAGGGAAGCCGTATACAGACAGAGAAAGAAAGGCGAAGAAGAAGGGCATGCGTATTGAGGTGGTGCATTTAATGCCTCATTTACGCACAAGCAAAGAAGAAAATGGCAACGTACCTTGGGAACGAGTAACGATCTTCTGCTACTTTAATTCAAGACCAACCCTGTTCCATGACTACCTAACCACAAACTTTGCCGAAGATCACTGAAATTTGTGGCTATACAGTGATGGCGTAGGGTTGTTCTTAGATAAAAGGAACAGAAGAATTGGTTTGGGAACACAAGATTTGTTTTTAACCAACAAGACCAGATAAGATTATTCAAAAAAGCACCATTTATCAAAAAGAAACATCCTTTTGTACCTCAAACTCATGTGCTCTCTCCTTTGTGATCTCATCGATTATTTATGCCTACTAGGCCTAAACCTAGTGGCTACCTACACTCTTCCTTTCTTTATAGCCCGAGGACTTTTATGCCTTGGCCATCTTTGTGTGACTCATCGCTTGAATCAATCTTGAGATAAATAATTGGACCAAGTTGGATTCATACTGAGTCATCGCAGAAACCAATCTTTGGAATCATTATTCAATAAAACCGTGAACTAATTAAGTTGCAGAACCAAGGTAACAGTTTTGCTTTTTGAAAGAATTACAGACGACCACTGTTTTACAAGAAGCTTTGATGCTAATTAAAGAGTGTGCAGGCTTTTTTTAATATAGTATAGTTTCCAAAATGTAAATGCATGGTACTGTAACCCCTAGGTGAGCACATCTACTACGAGCATTCAAACTAAAAAACAACAAGAAACAGTGATTTCACATCATGGGCATATGCTCCCAACCACGCTATACTTCTCCTTTGCCTCCGTTTTATGCCCTGACAAAGTCACTCTGTGCTATTCATAGGTTTGCAGAAGAAAACGTTATCAAAATTGTCAAGCAACTTCTTTTCTATTAGCTATATAAGAATATATTGCTTCTTGACCTTGACCTAAGTTGGGCATATAAGTGGTGCAAAACAAGGACAAGACAGATGCCAGCTAAGATAGACCTAATTGCATGAGAAACAACAGGCACTTCAGATGTCTTGGTCATTAGTTACCTTACGTTCCTGATAAGGAAGATCGGCTTATCACGAGACAAAGTGTTAAGTTCCGACATCTTGTGCATTCCCACGTTTGCTGGTAGCTAGGTCTTGTTTGGCTCAATCAAACAAGCGAAGAAATCAACATAAGTAGTTGTTTTGTGTTGGAAACTTTTTATTTGATTCAGAGATCAGAATAGGGAGAGATTGAAAGAAAAGTACTGTAAATAAATGGAAGAGTCAAATTTAGGTTACGCAGACCTTACTACAATATGTATGTCACAACTTCTGCACACAAGGAAGCAGGTTAGATGTATGGCTTTCCTTTCAACATCTCAAAGTTCTTCAATTATAAGGTATCGTGATGTTGATAGTATTCATGGCAATACAATATTGAACGAGTGATAGAATCATATGTACTGAGTCAAACAATCACACTTCGTTTACTAACATTCATAACCCTATATGCTTCAATAATGGCAACCTTGTTTCCTACTCATTTAAGTGATTGCTAATCAAATTTGATTTCAGATTAAAAATAATAAAATCCGCTTTGGTATTGATATTTTTAATAAGACCATAGTGTAAAATTTTAATTTTACTTCATATAATGTAATATTCATAAATAATTATCAATAACTATATAAACTTGAATAAATGTTAATTAACTTCGAAAAGTATTCCACATGTAAAAAGTCCCGTTAAACGGGGAGTGTGGCGAGGTCTAATATACGGAGTTTTACTCTTAACTAATAAAGAAGTTATTTCCGAAAATAAAATATATTTTGATTGTACTAAATTATGCTTCTTATGTTATCAAATTTTTTAAATAATGACAAAAGAATATTGATATATATCTTATGTTATGTGAAATCTAATTTAAAAAGCTGATTCATTGCACTAGTATTACCTCCTTATTTTTAAGAATCAACAAAATACATGAAAGATAATCTTCAATAAAGTATTTTATTGGTTCCTTTAATTATGCAATGACACTTTCTTCTTATAAACACTTGGAAATTAAAGGCATACGCAATATAAAGTGCCAAACTAGTATATATACCAAAGCTCATTTTTCAAGAATTCCTCAATGAACTATGGATGAGCTATATTTGCAAATTCTAAGATCAAGTTCGAATAAGAAATTGTTAAGATATACTACTTTATTAACTTTTTGGGTGTGGCATGTTTTAAAAGGGGACAGGATTCTCTGTCCAATATTATAGTGTCTTATTCATAGGACAGAATAAGACACCATAATATTGGACAGAAGATCCGGACTCTTTCAAGAGATATATAGCTATCCAGACTTGATTATTAAAAATTAAGAGATTTGCAGAGAGTACTAACTGCTAAAATCGAAGTACTTTGAAGTAAAAACTAATTAAGAAGTACTGAATGAATCATCAAGTTTTGCATTACTTGAAAACTTATTTGCAGAACCGTGTCCATTACAAGAAAGTGACTCTTTTGCTATCATCGCAAAAAATCAAAACTCACAACCAATAATAGAGACGTGTGATGCTTCAATCAGATACAAGTCAACTTATTCTTTATGTTTTCGTCCTTTACCTATTAGAGTCTCAAAACTCCAGACTTAGTTGGTTTGCCATTATCAATTACATGATGCTTCTTATAAGATTAACTGAAGTTAGATTGAAAAACAAAGCAAAAGACAGAAGCATTAGCTAATTAGAGATTGCAAGACTAATATCTCTTGAGGGAAAAATCAAATCCATGAAGTTTTTTGACTCTTAGTTTTTAAGTAGGAGATTTTTGTGCAGCAAATTACTTTGCTTTCTCTTCTCTGATCTTATTTTTCTGGTGGAACTTGCAATGTGTCTTGAAATGATGTTGGAAGCAATCGTGTCAATCAATTTACTAGTGGAACGCATCCAAAGAGAAGAGAAAATTTTATGGTCAAAGTGGACATACCATGGTAGAAGCAGACTTTTCAGAAACTTCTGCGCATGAAATGGAGGCTAAAATCTGTTCAAACTTGGCAGATATATTTGACCTTTGAAATATCTCTTGACAGTGTACATGCCATTCAGTTTGCGGAAGGAAATGCGTGTTTGATTCCAAATTTGACTGCAAAGTACGATGATTTTCCAAGATATATACGATCAAAATCCACGTCTTGAACGAAGATAATGTCGTCTTAAAAGACTAGAAGAGTCTTCACGTAAGACTGCAGCATTTTCTTGTTGTTGTTATTGTTTTGCGAGTTCAAAGTCAGAAAACAACCTAATCCCTCAGTATTCTAATCACGACAAGGATAGTATCCCTATGCTTGACATATTTGGGTTAATAAAACTCCTGATAGGCTAAACTGAAGTGAACTTGTGTAGAGACAAGTTCGTGTTTGTTCATCTTCTGATATCCAGAAAATAGAACAAGCCAATGAAAGATGACACCTATTACATTAACAATGCCTAACAGGCTTAAGGAAGAACTTGTAAAGAACAGCAAAAATGAAATGGTGCATATGCAGTATTCAGTACAGTTTAGAGTCTTATTTTGCGAGCAACCAAAAGACTTACACTTTAACCGTAACGTAAAAGCTCCATTTACGCACCTTCATCGCACGTATAAAGTGAATTTCGAAAGGCTCAATCAACCACACGAAGCACATCTACCCAGGTTACGAAACTGAACTGCAATTCGATCTCGGGATGGCTTCATTTAAGAGACCTCACTTTCAACAGAGAAAGACAAATTCCTGTCTGCAGCAGAAGAAGGAGAAGGTTGGTTTGGCTGTGAAGAGAAAAGGAACAGATGTAACAAATTACTCATATATCGAGAACATACACAAAAGGCCAACGAAGTGTTTATGAGAACCAGAAAAATTTGTTAGGAATAAAGTTGAAATAATAAAGAAAGGATACAGAAGCAACCTTTTACAGTGCTGCAACTTTCTGCGCGTAACCTCCAATTCAACTTAACTAAGCAGTAGGAAGAGCATTAACCCAATAAGGTAATAGAACAAAAGAAAAATAAAAAGAAGAAGGAACTTTTGCAGTGCCCCATTCACCAGTCATATGTACCACATAAGTTGTCAGAGATAGAGAGAGAATGTACAGTCCATATCCAAAGAGGAACAGATTTAACCCAAACAAACTGGGAAGAGGTCATCACTCATCACACATACACTGCATACACTTGTTATCTACTTATTATTGGGAAAGCAGAAAAGAGTTCCTGCTAAAAGAAACTGTATAAATCAATACTCATCGTCATATTCATGATCATCTGTATATATGTGGCGTTATACACAGTTAAAAGTACTCTCTCAGCTCCACACAATATTGCATCTTTTTGCTCTCTCTATTCAAAGTCTTTACAAAATCCCCCAAGCCTCCTATCCTCCTATTAACCTCTTGTACTACTAGTTTTAAACAATTTCGAGAAATGAAGAAAGGCTAGATAACTGGTCAAAAGGCTAATTTAACTTACCCATTATATTTCATGAAACCCTCTATGTCCTAATCGAATTCATCAGTATCCAATGGGAAAAACTAAATGGGCAGTAACAAAAGTTTTCTTCTTTCTTCTTTTTCTTCTTCATCATCTGGGTGTGTGTGATCAAAGATCCAAATCAAAAGATGAAGTCTTTCCTCTCTTAGAAAACTCAGCTTGATTTGTTGCAGTTGAAGCACTGGCGGGTAACATTGATTGGAGACGCGGAATAGGTGCGGAAGCCAAATGAGGAGAGAACGAAGCCACTGTCCCATGAGCAATGGTACCAGGACTTATCGAAGATGAAGATGAAGATGAATCATCTTGTATAGGGCACTCCATGTTTACACCAAACAACCTTAACCGTTTCCCCACAGTTTTGCCATGGACAATAGGCACTGATTCAATCACCATTGGCAGCTGTTGGCGTGCTTGTTGGGAATGCATTGCCTCAATTTGGTGTGACACTGATGGCCTCAAGTAGTACGGTACTGCATTGGCATAACCAGTTGCGAAATGATGATGATTGTGATGATTATGGTAGTGGTAAGGTTGAGTAGTACTGAAGTTCAAATGTTGGAATTGAGGTTGTTGGTGGTATTCAAAGGGTCGTGGTTGGATCGACAAAGATTGAGGCATCGAGTAATGCCTACCCCACCTCATCGACTGTGGTAAGTGTAGCTGATTTTGGAGCTCTAAATGCGAGAACGACATAGGATCTGGTGCACTTGTTCTGCGCCTCCAGTCTATGTACAGACGGTGCCCGCCTGACTCACCAACACCTCGCTCAAACGACACTATATCTCCTGCGTCAAGTTTTTTCTCCTTCACAAAACGACTCCACCCTTTGGTCATCACATAACTCTGGCTACTATTCCAATAAGAGTACCGGAACCTCCACTGCTTGCCGCTCCGATCCTCGAAGTTCAAAATTAGACCTTTCTCGCTTGATGAAGAGTCTAAGGGGAAGTACTTTTCAGCGTGTTGTTTTGGTATCACAAGCCGGTTCAGTTTGCCTACATCGCTTGGAGTCACAACCTTGTCAAACATGTGTTCTTTCTCGACAGATCCACCACTTGTACCAGCTGCTACACTGGTTTCAGGTTCATCGCAATTGTTCCCTAGGGATAACTCCATGATCTCCATCTTCTTCTTGTCGAAATTGAGGTTTGGTTCTTGGTTATTGTAATCTTGTCGTGCTTCAGATGAGCCAAGCCACGGTGTTTGGTGCTGCGGCAGAAAAATCTTGTACTGGTTTGAAGAAGATGGAGAGTTTGGAGAAGGAAAAGAGAGCTTACTTGTCATCACCACTTCTTCTTCTTCCTCCTCCTCTTCTTCTTCTTCCTGTAATTCGTTCTTATCATAATACCCTCTTTCTTCTTCAACCAGGTTCATCATTTCCCTCCCTCAATTTCGAACTTTCTCGCTACGCTAGATATTGGAAAAGAAAATCCCATCAGAATAAAATGATAATATAGCAAAGAAAAAGAACAATTAGATGGTGATAAAGAACCAAACGGAACCATAGCAAGTAGTCCCAACCTGAAAAGACTTGTTTGGTTTTCAAAGCTTTTTCTTTTTTCCCTCAAGATCTGCAAAGCCACAAGATAAGAAGCAAAAGGAAGCTACCTTAGTACCACAAACCAAATGGTCTGTGCCTTCTTTTTTGACCAAGAAGATGGATGATATACTCCAAACCCTAAACAAAGAGGAGCCATGGGTAATTCAATAACATGAAGAGAGAAGTAACCAAGTTATGAGAGAGAGAGAGAGAGAGAAAGGGAGGAGAATATGTGGTATGTAAGAGAGGTTTTCTTCCTCCCACCAAGTTGCTTCTCTCGTCCTCGAAGCTTCTCTTCACAAGTGAAGCAGCGAAGTAGTATTAGTAGCAGTATTTTTTTGTTGGTACTTCGGTTCTTTAAGAATGATAATCCCATGAGATGGAGAAGTGATGGGAGAGACAGAGAAGGGTTATACGTAGGGGCCCATGAATGATCTGGTTCGACTCATGTGAGCTTGTCCTTTTCATTATTTTTGGGTCACCTCTTCCCATATATATCCTCCACACTATGAGCCAAGCAAGTGATGATGACTAGTTGGCCTATAGAGTAATCAACTTGTGATGAAATTTTCCTTCCAACACACATGCATATCATTTTGTTATTTTCAGGCATTTCTTATAGACCACTTGCTTTTAGTCGGGATAGATACAAAAGGAGAGAGAGCATGTTCAGTTAGGTTTTGAGCTTTGACTTTGCTGCCATTGATTATTTGGTTGCTGGTCCTGAGTTGTGAGAGAAAAGTTAAGTAGCCCGACCTGGCCGCCGGATTCCTGTAAAATTATATATAGGGCTTGTTTGGTAACAGCCTATCATATGTTTTTTAGTTGATTTACATAAATTAGCTAGTTGACTATATTAAAAAACTGTTGAAGTTGTTTAGTAATTTGGCTGATTAACTAGCCGATTTAAAACAATAAGTTGAAAATTGGCTTTAAGTATAAAGTAGTCTTAAATTTATGGGTCAACTGTCTCATCCTGTGATGTGCCTACAAATCAACGAGAGGATTAACTAAACCTGTCGGTGGATACCCTAGTCTAGACCAAGAAAAACAATAAGTTGAAAATAGAAAAGTTGGTAGATTGGAGCAGTCCAATGTCCAACATTTAAAAATGAAAATATAATGGTGCCCTTTGAACTTAATTTGGATACTAAAAATAAAAAGATAAATTATAAATTTATAATAAATTTGAACTAACTTTAAAAGCATGTTTTTTTTAATAAATATAAGCTAAATTTAGAATAAATTAAACGTAAGTTTATTTAAATTAGATTGATTTTTTAAATAAAAAACTAATTTTACAATATTTATAACATATATTAATCGGTAAGAAATAGTATTTTCTTCACTTAATATTTTGTACATGTAAATTTTAA
>JANZXV010000004.1:4560641-4574714 GCA_027576455.1 Erythroxylum roigii | reverse complement strand
CCGTGTGGCTCAACCAAGCTCCGACCTTATTTATATTCAGATTTCAATTTTCGTAGATTTTTTTTATTATTTATTGTATTTTAAATAAAAATAAAAAATGAAATGTTTTAAATAATTTAACTAACTGTTAGTTATGTAGATCTAACTGACGATTGAGACATCCTTTATTTTGTTTATTACCAAAGAAACTGATGAACGGTGCAGAGGACAAGTCGAGCCCTATTCTCTGTGAGGGTACGGACTGCTGGATCATTTCTTACACGCCAAGTCGAGCTCATTCGAAATGACAACTAACATTTAATACATGCAAGTGTTATGTCGTGTCGTACCCAAAAACAGAAAGTAAAATTATGATTTTAAAATTATAAAAAATGGAATATATCAAATATGTCTTAATTTTGGTTTTTTTTTTTGTATAATATAATAATAACAGTAGTTTGTTTTTCCATTTGTTGTTTCCTTATAAAAGCGGTCTTTCTCTTAACATATTAAATGTCCAAGCCTGCGAGAGAGCATAACTGTGGAGGTAACAGTTGCAGCGGTTGGAGTGAGAAAAGGTTGAAACTTGAAACATAAGAGGGATAGAGAGCCTTCAAGAGCAGAGAAGAGAAGAGCGCTCACTGACGCTTTTGGTAGAAGGAGAGAAGTTAAGAGAGAAAGCAGAGTAGGGGTTGATAGACCGTGGAATCTAAAAGAATCACACACTCAGTGTTTTGGGCTTTGGTGGGTTTTTTCACCTCTAAGCTTTACCCTGCCACCCTTAACTATTGCGTGCTTCGTACGGTCTATCTACCCTAATCTGCAGAACCTAATCAGCCCTTTTCACGACTCAAGTTCACAATATAACACGCCCCATCATCATCTCAATCCAGTTTTCGGTTTGTTTGTAACTCTTTTTCTAGTGTTCTCTGTTGTCTTTTCCCTTTGCCGTTTTCCTTTCTGATTTAATTAACGCCAGTCTGGTAATTTTTCTGGGGTCAGCTTTTATGTGGTTTTGGATTGTTTAATTATACACAGTTGGTATCTTTATTGGAGTTCTGAGTGTTGTTTGGGTGTTTGTATTCAGTATAAGACATAATGGAGGGTGGGAATGGGGATTCTGGATCCTACTGGCTTGATGCTTGTGAGGACATTCCTTGTGACCTAATTGATGGTTTTGTGGACTTTGATACTCCAATAGTTAATGATTCAGTGGATAATAATGCTAATCAAGACAATCTCGTTCATGATTTCTTTGGAGGTATTGATCGCATACTTGATAGTATTAAGAATGGTAGTGGCCTGCCTCCATATGCTGACTGCACTAACCACAGTAACGGTGCTGCAACTATCTTGGGGAACGCAATTCAAGTTTGTGGTGTTGAGGAGGGTTCCTTTGACAATGGAGGGTCTGCAGATTGCAAAACTGAAGTTGAGGGCTTTGTCTTACAATTAAGCACTGAGAAGGGCTTTTTTGAAAGGAGGAGAAAGCTGGAGAATTGCAATAATGTGGTGAATGCTCTGGATGGAAAAGGGGAGGAAAGATTGTGTGATAACTCTGCCAAAGAGAACGGGAACAAGTGTGAAATTGAGAGGTCAAGGGAAGGAGATTGTTTTAGTGAAGAAAGGTTCAGTAAAAGGGCCAGGCATATCGGTCAGGGATACGAGAGACAGTATTCGTGTAGAGGCCACTATGATCCCAACGATAGGGAGAGAGGCTCTGGCAGGAAGAGGACTCGCGATTGGGATGAGATGGATAGGAGGGATAGGGATCATAGTCGGAGAAGAGATCGCTATGGTTGTGGTAAAAGGAGAGATGGTAGAGACAGGGACTGGAGAGATAAGGAACCCAGAGGTTACTGGGAGAGGGATCATTCAGGGTCGAATGGAATGGTTTTCCGCTTAGGAAGTTGGGAAGCGGAACATAAAAAAGAAGGAAAAGAAACAAATGATAAGAACCATGAGTACAATGGGAAGCCTGAGAATAAATCTGAGGAAGCTAAGGAAAAGGTTCCTGAGGAGCAAGCCCGTCAGTATCAATTGGATGTTCTTGAACAGGCGAAGAAAAAAAATACTATAGCTTTTCTTGAAACTGGAGCAGGGAAGACGCTCATTGCTGTACTTCTCATCAGAAGTGTTTGCAATGATTTACAAAAGCAGAACAAGAAAATGCTTGCTGTTTTTTTGGTTCCTAAAGTTCCACTTGTTTATCAGGTACCTTGTTGTCTTCCAGTTTTCCTTTAGAGACAATTTTTAACAATGTTAATTAGTTTATTAATAAAAATTATGTGGGGATTGTTCTGCTTCTCTTGTCAAATGACAGCAAGCTGAAGTTATTCGTGACCGTACTGGTTATGAAGTGGGCCACTATTGTGGCGAAATGGGCCAAGATTTCTGGGATGTTCGAAAGTGGCAACGGGAGTTTGAAAGCAAACAGGTATATTTTAGGTGCTTCTCATTTTGTCATCATTCATATCTTTTCATTTATGTAGATGTTCAGTAGATATCATCAAACATATTGCAACAAGTTTTGGCAATTATTTTTTAATTACCAAATGATTGCTCAATTGATATAGTCTTATTTATCTTTGTTGGTAACATGATTTGTTCCTCTTCGGTACATGCATTGCAGGTGTTAGTGATGACAGCCCAAATTTTGTTGAACATTCTGAGGCACAGCATAATCAAAATGGAAACAATTAATCTCCTTATTTTGGATGAGTGTCATCATGCTGTGAAGAAGCATCCTTATTCTTTAGTGATGTCTGAGTTTTATCATACCACTCCAAAGGAGAAGAGGCCATCTGTATTTGGAATGACTGCTTCACCAGTTAACTTAAAGGGTATTAATTTGATAATGATTAATGATTTCTCTTCCAGATTTTATGTTTCTTTTTGGGCTACTTTTGCATATCATGAGCATCTCTTTGATCAGAAATTCAGTAGACTAGCAAGAATTTTGTCTTTGAATTGATGTTATGTTAAAGTACGATTCACTACTCATTTTTTGTACTCTTTAGGTGTTTCAAGTCAGGTTGATTGCGCAATAAAGATTCGTAATCTTGAAAGTAAACTAGATTCCATAGTTTGTACAATAAAAGATCGCAGAGAACTTGAAAAGCACGTGCCAATGCCCTCAGAAGTTGTAGTGGAATATGACAAAGCAGCTAGCTTATGGTCCCTTCATGAACAAATAAAGCAAATGGAAGTGGCTGTTGAAGAAGCTGCACAATCAAGCTCCAGAAGAAGCAAATGGCAATTTATGGGAGCTAGAGATGCTGGAGCCAAGGAAGAGCTGCGTCAAGTTTATGGTGTCTCTGAAAGAACAGAAAGTGATGGGGCCGTTAACTTGATTCAAAAGCTGAGAGCTATCAACTACGCACTTGGTGAGCTGGGTCAGTGGTGTGCTTACAAGGTACCAGAATTACTAGATGCTCTTTTATTTTATTTGCTTGGAGTGGTAAGGTGAACATGACTTGTTCCTTTTTTAAGGTTGCCCAATCCTTTTTGACGGCTTTACAAAATGACGAGAGGGCAAATTATCAGCTTGATGTCAAGTTTCAAGAGTCCTACTTGGAAAAGGTTGTGTCATTGTTACAATGTCAACTGAACGAGGGTGCTGTTACAGATAAGGATACAAAAGTTCAAGAGAATGCGAATGTCATTGCTCAAAATGGCACTGATCCTGATGAGATTGAGGAGGGAGAGCTCCCTGATAGTCATGGTGGGTCTCGTCATTTGTCCTTGTTCACATAATATCTTTGTCTATTTGATGAAAAAAAATGGTTTTGCTTTGGTTTTTTTAAATCAAACTGTAAGCATTGTATTATCGACATGCAGCTATCTTTTGCTTAGTTTTATTTATCTGTTTTTCTCCAATTAGGTTACCTTGTATATTTTATACTCATGTTCTCTATGATTTAGTTGTCTCGGGCGGAGAACATGTGGATGTGGTTATCGGAGCTGCTGTAGCTGATGGAAAAGTCACCCCAAAGGTGCAATCATTAATTAAAGTACTTCTGAAGTATCAGCATACAGAGGATTTTCGTGCAATTATCTTTGTTGAGCGAGTGGTGGCTGCTTTGGTTCTTCCTAAGGTTATATGCTTGCACAGATATGATTTTTATTTGGCCTTTAAGACCTGGTACCCTCTTTTTTTCTTATATTACCTTGTTACGTTTACTTTTTGCTGAACTTGCAGGTATTTTCAGAGCTTCCATCTCTGAGTTTCATCAGGTGTGCAAGTTTGATTGGGCACAACAATAGTCAGGAAATGCGGACATGTCAAATGCAAGATACAATTGCCAAATTTCGAGATGGTCGTGTATGTCCAAAAGCCAATGTGATGCATTTTTATTTTAAATATGATGCATTTGGTAAGGGAGACGTAAATGTTTGTGCCGATTGTGCAGGTGACTTTGTTAGTTGCGACAAGTGTTGCTGAGGAAGGACTTGATATAAGGCAATGCAATGTTGTTATTCGCTTTGATCTTGCAAAAACTGTTCTTGCATACATTCAGTCCAGGGGTCGAGCAAGAAAGCCTGGTTCAGATTACATATTGATGGTTGAGAGGTAGTATTGTCGGGTCTGACTCAGTGTTAAAGCCATCTCATGACTAGTAACAGATGTGGGCAAACTAAAATTTTTTACATCTCAGGGGAAATTTGTCTCATGCCACATTCTTAAGGAATGCTAGGAATAGTGAGGAGACCTTGCGGAAAGAAGCAATTGAGAGAACTGACATTAGTCATCTGAAGGACGCTTCAAAATTGATTTCCATGGACATGATTCCAGGAACTGTGTACCAGGTGGAGTCTACTGGAGCTGTTGTGAGCTTAAACTCCGCTGTTGGACTTATCCATTTCTATTGTTCTCAGTTACCCAGTGACAGGTGTGCTTAGAGAAATGAAATTTAAGATGGATACTAAAGCTAGTATCATAATAGTTTTGACAATAATTAAATTATTGCTCAATTATCCATGTTATTTTAGGTATTCAATACTTCGTCCAGAATTCATTATGGAGAGGCATGAGAAGCCTGGAGGTCCCACTGAGTATTCGTGCAAGCTTCAACTTCCATGTAATGCACCGTTTGAGAAACTTGAGGGTCCAATATGTGGTTCAATGCGCCTTGCGCAGCAGGTACTGTATTCACTCAGTATAGTTCTTCTAGCTTCAATTTTACTCAGTACAGTTCTTCTAACTTCAATTTTCCTTTTTCATACTCTTGACTATCTTCTGCTTGGTTTTCAGGCTGTTTGTCTGGCTGCTTGCAAGAAGCTACATGAGATGGGAGCATTTACTGACATGCTTTTGCCAGACAAGGGAAGTGGGGAAGAAAAAGAAAAAGTTGACCAGAATGACGAAGGTGAACCACTTCCGGGGACTGCTAGGCATAGAGAGTTCTATCCTGAAGGTGTAGCCGATGTACTTCAGGTTAGTTATTCCTGTATGTTGTATAGTTAATGATTGGTAATAAGACAGATTTCTGGATTGATTCTCTTCTTTGTCTAGCATGCACATGTTTAAATTTTCTTTGGCCCGCCTTTCAGGGAGAATGGATCTTATCTGGAAGAGATGATAACACCCCCAAAACATTTCATCTTTACATGTATGCTGTAAAATGTGTTGACATAGGCTCTTCAAAAGATTCATTTCTAACTCAAGTTTCAGAGTTTGCATTGCTTTTTGGCAATGAGCTGGATGCAGAGGTGTGCTAGCTATGCCCAATCCTCACATACTTGGGATATTTAAACCACTAGTCTCTGACCCATTAATTCTTATAGGTCTTATCGATGTCGATGGATCTGTTTATCGCTCGAACCATGATAACTAAGGCATCCCTTGTCTTCAAGGGCCCAGTAGATATTACCGATAGTCAGGTTCGTTGTCAATTTAGCCTTTAGACTGCTGATTAAACTATGTAACTATTACTTTTTGACATTCTGGCATCTGATGAATTTAACTCTGGTTTTGTTCAGCTGGCATCCCTTAAAAGCTTTCATGTAAGATTGATGAGCATTGTACTGGATGTGGATGTTGAACCATCCACCACTCCATGGGATCCTGCAAAGGCATATTTGTTCATACCTATGGTTGGCGATAAGTCTGTAGATCCTTTTAAAGAGATTGACTGGGATCTGGTTGGAAAAATTATTGGAACAGATGCATGGAACAATCCCCTCCAGAAAGCTCGACCAGATGTTTACCTTGGTACTAATGAAAGGACACTTGGTGGAGACAGAAGGGAGTATGGATTTGGGAAATTGCGTCATGGTATGGCTTTTGGACAGAAATCCCATCCAACCTATGGGATCAGAGGAGCTATAGCACAGTTTGATGTTGTGAGAGCTTCTGGGTTAGTTCCTAGTCGGAATGTATCTAAAACACAGAATATGGAGTTGACAAAAGGAAAACTATTAATGGCTGATAGTTATGTTGATGCTAAAGATTTGGTAGGGAGAATAGTGACAGCTGCTCACTCCGGGAAAAGGTTTTACGTGGACTCTATACGCTATGATATGACTTCAGAGAACTCATTCCCGAGGAAAGAGGGTTATCTTGGTCCTCTGGAGTACAGCTCGTATGCTGATTACTACAAACAAAAGTATGATCTACATTGATTTCTTCAGTCTTCATTTCTTGTCCCATTTTTCCCCTCACCTTAAGGTGTGGATTCAATTCTCGAATTCCTGATTGATTTTTATGGTGTGATACGAGGCTTGGATGGCCTGAATGTACCTTTGTTGTGCTTGAAGAGAGAAAAGCTTATCTTAGTCTATGATGGGAAGTAATGTGGTTATACAATATCAATACTTAGTCCCAAGTTCCTCATAGATTGGAGAAGCTTTTGTTTCTTCTTGCATAACAAGTGTACATTTGGCTATCAAGTCTTCTATCTTTCATAGGTATGGAGTTGAGTTGATATTTAAGCAACAACCTTTAATAAGAGGACGTGGTGTTTCATACTGCAAGAATCTCCTATCCCCTCGGTTTGAGCACTCGGAAGGTATTAATTTCTTTCATGAGGAGCATAATATTTTATGTTTATTGAGGTCTTCACAATCTTTTATAATTTGCTAGAGCTAAGTGGACAAACTTTTTGTACTTTTAGCAAATGAAACAGAATCTGAGGAGATTCTCGACAAGACATATTATGTTTTCCTTCCTCCTGAGCTTTGTTTAGTGCACCCACTCCCTGGATCACTTGTTCGAGGTGCTCAGAGATTACCCTCAATAATGAGGAGGGCTGAAAGCATGCTGCTTGCGGTTCAACTTAAGCATATAATAAACTACCCCGTCCCTGCTTCAAAGGTATCATGTTTATTTGATTGGGACAGATGAAAGAGAAAAAAAAGGCAGAATTGGGTTGTTTGGATAGAGATAGGTCATGAACAAAAACTAGTTGATGAATCTGTCAATTTTCTGCAGATCTTGGAAGCATTAACAGCTGCATCATGCCAGGAAACATTTTGCTATGAAAGAGCAGAGCTTCTGGGAGATGCTTACTTGAAATGGGTTGTTAGTCGGTTTCTGTTTCTTAAACATCCACAGAAACATGAGGGTCAACTAACTAGGATGAGACAGCAAATGGTGAGTAACATGGTTCTATACCAATATGCGCTTAATAAAGGACTTCAATCATATATCCAAGCAGACCGCTTTGCTCCGTCTAGATGGGCTGCTCCTGGTGTTTTACCTGTCTTTGATGAAGATACAAAGGATGGAGATTCATCCTTATTTGACCAGGAGAAATCACTTTCTGATCATAAAGCAAGAACAGATCATCCTGGGAATGTATATGAAGATGATGAAATAGAAGATGGTGAGCTTGAGAGCGACTCTAGTTCTTACAGGGTCCTCTCTAGCAAGACACTAGCAGATGTTGTTGAAGCATTGATTGGTGTTTATTACGTTGAAGGTGGGAAAAATGCTGCAAACCACCTCATGAAGTGGATAGGAATTCAGGTGGATTTTGATGATATTGGGCTTGAGGATACAATAACACCGACTAATGTTTCAGAAGGTGTTCTTAGGAGTGTGGAATTTGACGCGCTAGAAGGTGCCTTGAATATTAAGTTCAAAGACCGTGGCTTATTAGTAGAAGCCATTACTCATGCGTCACGACCTTCTTCTGGAGTGTCTTGCTATCAGCGGTTAGAGTTTGTTGGTGATGCAGTCCTAGATCATCTCATCACCAGGCACTTGTTTTTCACATACACAAATCTGCCACCTGGACGACTGACAGACATGCGAGCTGCTGCTGTAAACAATGAAAATTTTGCCCGTGTTGCAGTTAGACATAAGCTCCACATACACCTTCGACATGGCTCCACTGCCCTTGAAAAGCAGGTTTGACTTTCTTCCCTCAGGGAAGTTCCCTGTTAGTGCAATGAGCTGACTGGTGTTTAGTGTTAATTTTGACATTGTTTAATATTAATATTTCAGATTCGGGACTTTGTAAAGGAAGTTCAGGAGGAATTTTTAAAGCCAGGATTCAACTCTTTTGGTCTTGGAGATTGCAAAGCTCCAAAGGTTCTCGGTGACATTGTTGAATCGATTGCAGGTGCTATTTTTCTCGACAGTGGAAGAGACACTGCAGTTGTGTGGGAGGTTGGTTTCAGCTATTGACCCTGATTCAGTGCAACCCTTCTCATCTTTCTTCTGTCTTGCTGTTTACTGTGAGGATATTTCATATCAACATATGTTCTCACAACCTTTTTGTTCAGGTTTTTCAACCTCTTTTGCATCCAATGGTTACTCCGGAAACACTGCCGATGCATCCTGTAAGGGAGCTGCAGGAACGTTGCCAGCAACAGGCTGAAGGCTTGGAATACAAAGCCAGTCGAGCAGGCAATCTGGCTACTGTTGAAGTTTTCATCGATGGTGTTCAGATAGGAATTGCTCAGAATCCACAGAAGAAGATGGCACAGAAACTTGCTGCAAGGAATGCTCTGGCCGTTTTGAAAGAGAAGGAAGCAGCTGAAGCTAAGGAGAAGAATGATGAGAATGGCAAGAAGAAGAAAAATGGAAACCAAACGTTTACTAGACAAACCTTAAATGATATCTGCTTGCGTAGGAACTGGCCAATGCCTTCTTATAGGTGAGAAATTTCATTCAAGTTTTTCTTTTCCCCAGCAAAGTAATGATACACAGTTTACTAATCGATACTCCTGCGGCCTGAAGGTGTGTGAATGAGGGTGGCCCTGCACATGCCAAAAGGTTTACATATGCAGTTCGTGTGAATACAACTGACAAGGGATGGACTGATGAATGTGTTGGAGAGCCAATGCCAAGTGTTAAGAAGGCCAAGGACTCTGCTGCAGTTTTACTTTTGGAACTTTTGAACAAACTATACTCGTGACATTCAATAACACTTAAGTGCTTTATATCATTTGGGAAATCATTTGCTTTCTCTTGAAAGAGTTTAGCTACGTAAACATTGTAGTATAGAAACAAGGTCCCACCGTTCAAGGTTCTAATCATTTACTTCACAACAGAAAATCCATTGGTTTTTCTTGGTCGTGACCAAGCTGTCTTGTAAAGGTATTATCTTTCTTCAACATCAAGAAAAACCAACAGCACTTTGGTACAACACTTCTACCGTCACTCGGAGGTAAAAATTCAGAAGAATTTAAAGCATTCTTACTAATCGTTCTGATGGTAATGTTTCAAACAAGCAATGATACAAACTAAAAAGTGAAATGTCAATAAAAACCACTTATTCAAGTCCCCTCGGAAGAAAAGTTGTGGAGGGACAAACTTTCTTTACCGCCTCAGTGTGTGGAGAATGTACTCAGCATATAAGTCCCTGCAGTGCAATAATACGCAGTTCAGAACAACTAACTAGTACTTGATTAGCTAAGTAGCTTTCACCGGAGTATGCAAGCAAAAAGGAAGCAAAACTCACATTGAGTACTGAATGGCTTCAACAGCAGTGGCTGAAGGCAAAAATTCATCAACTGCAACTTCCTTGTTTTCGTTTTTCTTGTCTATTCAGAAATGTTAAAGAAACCAGCGTTTAAGCAAAGTTGGAAAACATTAAGTTGGAAGGAAAAGGAAATGTAAAAAGTTGATCACGAAATAGAGAAAGGGATACAGTCTTCAAAGAACTGGCGGATCTCAGAAAGGCGATGAGGGGCCAGTTGGTTGATATCAGTGTAGTGCTTATATTCTGGATCATCAGCACATACTGCAATGATTTTGTCATCTTTCTCACCCTGAAATGGAATTTGACAAGGAGTAAATTCAGAGTTCAACAAGAAATCTATTTTTCAAATCAAGGGTTTAGTACCTTGGAACCCAATGAAGAACTAGATGATATTACCTGATCAATCATGGGCATGAGTCCAATGGCCCTGGCTCGCAGGAAACAACCAGGAAGGACAGGCTCCTGTCAAATTACCAATTAAGTGAGCAAATTGTCCAATTGAAGCTTAAACATTCTGCCGCTGGATTATCGGACCAAAATGCCAGAGTACAAATTGCATTATCTTGAATTGGGATACTTGCCTGCATGAGCACTAAAACGTCCAAAGGATCATTGTCTTCACATAATGTGCGAGGGATAAAACCATAGTTATGAGGATATACCACAGATGAGTATAAAATACGATCGACCTATGAAAAGAAATAGGAGGAGAGAAATGGTGTAAAGCATAAGGAAAATAAATATCAAATTCGAATGTTGAAGACGAATAATTAGTTCATACCTTAATCAATCCTGTCTTCTTGTCAAGTTCATATTTAACCTTGCTCCCTTTGGTGATCTCAACCACCTATGCGTAATTTGATGGCAAGAAAATCATTCATTAGTATAGCCAAGCGCTTGGACAGAAGTATATCAAAACAGATATGCATTCGAGTTAGATACTAATAAATTGTTGCTTGGCGATAATGGTAAAGAAAAGAAGAAAATGGAGATTTCGGTAAGTCAACTCCTCCAAACTTCTACTTGATTTAGCAATTTCAGTTCCATTCCCAATGCCAACGATCCATTTCGTTTTAACCAGTTCCTACATTCATTTTGTTTTAAGTTCTACTATACGAAGTTGGAACCAGGACGTACAACGTTGAAAACGCTAGGGGCTCCAGGTCCTGCAAAACAACAATTTCACGTTGTGATTAATTACTGGCGCACATACTAAGACATTGTGATTAACTACTAGCGCACATACTAAGACAAAACAGAATAACTTGGTCATTTGAGCCAAGAAGGTACCAATCTCAAGATCATGCCAAGGATGTGCAGCAACAGTCCTTCTTGACAAAGTTGAGAGGATCCTCTCATTCAAACGAGGAGTTGGACGCTTTTCTTCAACTTCCTTTCTGTCAGTTTCTTTGCTCATCTTCAACCAGACTATTAAAAAGGAATTTCAATGCTTGTCAGTTGATGATGGATTGCTCAGCTCACAATAACCAGTTTAGCAAGGATCAAGTTAAGCGAGTCATAATAGGTAATTCTACGATGATTTCCCGTACATTCAAAGAAAATCTGCCCAATGAAATGTTGATCCATACCATGTTAACGTGTTAAAGATAGACTTTTTTTTGCTTGACTAATGGACTGTCACATGCATTTCAACGAACTGAACTGTGAAAGGCCAGCAGGACATTAAGTTCAAAGATCGAGTAAACACAATACATTGCTCGCAGATCAAGTCTATATTCTATAATCATGTGATGCCGATAGATCAGGTATCTTAGTGAATTTTCCAGCAGATGTCATCGAAGGCTCAGTTTCATAGCATATAGTTATTATATACAGAGCTAAAGCATCGCATATTTCTTAGGAATGACAAGCTACCAAATAATGCTGTCCATAGAATCCATATAAAAAGATGGTCGTACAGCAAAAGACTGGGACTGCAAGATGCGTCTTTGAATGGAAACAGGCACATCCCATTCCCAATTCCAGGTTCTGTACTTTCACATGTTTAAACGAAGGAAGAGCCTTTAGCCAAACGAAATCGGACCAAAGTTCCAAACTTTATCAAAGACTACTAAAACATGTAAAATCCGATGGTTGATGTGCCATGCACGAAAGCCCAGAAACGCATATGCGCTAAATCACAAGATTAAATGCGTCCTTTCCAACCCAAAAGCCATAACAAAAAGGAACTTCCATTGGAAACAGAGAAAAATAAACATACCTTGATCAGTTAAGAAGTAACAGAGGTGTTGACCAGCGAACTGAAAGTTGGGTAAAACGGAAAGACTTAGGGGAGGTGATACTAACCCAGCGCACAAGTGTCTTTATATACGTGTGGGAAGTGAGATACGTGCCACTTTTGTTTAAAGCATAGATACAGTGATACAGAAGGTGTGGTCAAATCGTGGAGATCCTGCCTTGTGTTTGCAGTCAAGAAAAGTTAGTTGGATCCATCCAACATTCAGACTTAAATACTCAATAGGCCTTCTCTTCTTCCTTGCAAATAATAAATAAATTACCAAGTTCTGACCTTCTTCACATGGTATATGCCGAATCTCACAAGTCGTGGGATGCTATTGGACAGAAATTATTAACTACATTGGATGGCAGGATTGATTGTTTATTATAGTATAAATAAGAACACGAACAACGAAGGACTTTCAGAGTTTGTGTCTGGGAAAACTACTAGACTCCAAGTTATCAAACAAAAAAGGAATCTTTAGCATTTGTGATGCTCTTACAGCTTTGTTACTTGGTGAACACCTAAACGAGAGACACTTTTGATTACAATCTCATCAAGTAAGCAGGGAACGATTAGCCCTTTTTGTAGTTTTTTGATTAAGTTAAACCACGACAGGATTTGATATTCCCAAGGTTGGAAACTTCGTCCTTTTTACAGTATGTACACGTACGAAGACAATAATTCATTATCTTTTCATCAACAATTCAAAAGACAACGTGGTTCATTTCATCTTATCTTCTGATGAATAGCCTTCAAAGATCGAGTGCGTTGGTACGAGTAGGCATTGTTGATAAGAATGACTTTACTGTGACAGCTCAGCCGTTGAAGGTAAGGCTGTTGCCATTTTACGCTTAAAGTGTGAAAGGAGTCATTGTGGATTAGTTTTAGGTCCAGATGTGGAGGTGACATGTAAAGTGGTGGTCCAATTGTCACAACTCACAAAGTCTCCCTTCTCTCCAAGATCAAACCGAGGAATCCTAAGAAAAAAATTGCACCAGTACTGAGTTTACCTCGGGAGCATATGAGGTTTGTCCGCCATTGAGGACCTTTTCTCTGTGTGCTACAAATGGGACCTTTCAAGTTCCACGAATCGCTGTTCCTACACTGTTTTGCTGCTAAAATGTCGACGGTTTAATAAAATTCGTTAGATCTGCCAATGCCTCCTCTTCCTTTTGATTTTGCTTCCCGCCTTAACTCTTTCTTTTTTCTTTTGGGTTAATTCATGAAATATCTTCGTTCGTCCTCGATCGAGTTTTGGGATTCTTAAAGTCTGAGGAATGCTTTTTTTGGACAAAGTTTCGTAATTTTGTTCTCTATCAACAATTAATTGATACAGTAGATATGCCCCTTCTTTTTTTTTGATTTTGCTTTCTACCTTTACCTGCTTGATTGGTACTAATTCTTCTCTCTTTTGCTTACATTCTTGTAGTTCTTCTTCTTACTAGGCTAGAGCTCAAGAGTATGCGTAGTTGTTCTGAAGGTAAGGACTTTCAGTGGCATATCAATAACATGAAGACATGGGTTAGTGCCAATGTCATGAATATCATGAATATCGTACCAGTTTTAGTATCAGATTAGGTTCTGGTACGGTACTGTACCGGTTAATACCGGGTACCGTTTTAAATAATTTTTCTGAAATTTTTTTAAAATTACAAAATAGTCCATTATAATTATCCATTTTAGTTTATATACATCTTTGTTATATTTTAATTATTTCTATATATAATAATTATCAATATATAATATATATCTATATACAATAATTATCAATATATAATAATTAATTGTAAAATAATGAAAATAATTCAAAATTATTGTTTTCTATTTTATCAAAATTTAGAATTTTTTTGAATAGTTATTTTTTCACATTCCATTTCATTTTATATTTAATTAGACATAATCATAATTTTAATTTAATAT
>JANZXV010000004.1:4550449-4560541 GCA_027576455.1 Erythroxylum roigii | reverse complement strand
TTATCTTAATACAGTCCGAATCAATCCGAAGTTTCATTAAACCAATTTACCCGGAAAATGCCATGAATGCATGCCAAGATCCAAATAGAAATCATAAAACGTACCGAATTTCTTTAATATTCTAACCCCTAAAATGGGGCATTACATTTATGATCTTAAAGATGGCTTTTATATCACAATCTCTGCATTACTGATTTGGATCTTGGAAATAACTTGCTTACGAATGGGGTTTTGTGTTTTCAATGCACATGGCAGTTTTTTTGCAATTTATGAGTGTGAAATTGTGATGCTTTTAGTTTTGTAATCCATTCTAAAACACATTTATTTATTTTGTGGTTGATGCTAGCTTTTTTGCATTTCGTCCAATTCACATTCAGACATGGTCAATGATAATTAAGGTATAGTTATCTATTTGATTTGTCATGTTTGATGAATATGGAGCGTAGAGCAACCTGAGATGAAATGTTGTTGCCTTTTGGTTTAGTTATAACTTGCCAAGCTTCGTTGGCTACTTGGATTTGGTATATTTTAACAGCCAGTGTTATGCTAATATAAATACTATTTCACAACGGTTGAGTTACTATAAGTTTGTTTCACATAAACCAATTGCATTAGGAATGCTAGAATTGTTGCTTGGAATTACTAGTGTGGTCAAGTTAAAAATTAAAGGGTAACAATATATGCTTATAGTTGTCGAAAACAATCATCCCCAAGGTTTAGGTTTGAGATTAGTGGATTCAGTGCTCCTAGTATAACAACTCAATAAAGCCAAGCAAGTTAGTTTAACAAGCCATTGGAAACAAAGTAAGCAGCTTTTTTTTTCTTGTTGTCTCTATAGAATGTATACATACACATACAACTACAAAACACACGCTTTATTTAATATTGGATTGGAACCTTTCGCAATGATAAGATCATTATATTGGAATGTAACTATCTTATCAGGTGCTTAATAGCAATTTTATTTATTTATGAAAAATAGCAAAAAATAAAAAGGAGTAAACAAGTAATACTCAATAAACAACTAGTTTCAATGCCAGAATTGCTTTTTGTTCAAGTCATCTCATAAATAATGCTACGGTTTGAAGTTTATTAATGATCCTGATCTTGAAATTAACAAGGTTTCGAAGCTTAGCAACAAGTGTCAAAATCCTATTCCTGGGAAACCAGACCAGACTAGTCCTAAGAAAATCGTCCAAAAGAAGAGTCAAGAAATGATCTTTAAGGTCTCCAAACATTGTCTCGTCCTCTACTTCTGGAAGTTATAACTATTGGGCTAGTCTTTTGTCTAAAACAAAGTATTTAAGTCAATGTGACAATGTTGTTTGGTTAAATAGATAACACAAAAGTTAGGAGAAATGCATGATCATCCAACAGAGACAGCTAAGAACTTCATGATGGATAGACATCTTATACTGTTTCTTTATTACATCAATGACATAGCATTTTTGTGTGGGTCGCAACAAATTGTAGATATGGTGTCATTAGCCATTTGTGTTAATCAATGTCCATGTTTTCATTGGTGGAAGATGACTCGTTGGGTTTGGCTCCCATGGTTTCGAGCCTTGAAACTTTTGCATATTTGCTATTTGGCTCAAAAATCTGTTTTAAATTTCAAGTCAAAAGGAAGAAATCTTCACATGCTTGAACTTTTGAGATAGTAAAAACGACAAATAGACCTATAATACATATTAGACTGAGATAGCAAAAACGGTTCAGGTTTTCCTATGGAGCAGAATCAAATAAATTGTCAAGTTTCTTACTCTCCAGTAATTAGATAAATCATAAAGAAAATGATTCTTTCTCTATGATATTCTTCTTTAATGCATTAACCAACCATGCTCATAGCATGTGCACTGTAAGCATGTCATTTTCATTTAAGAAACGTGAAACTAGATCTAGTTCATTCTAGTGTATGATGGAACTGTCAAATGAGGAAGGGGCATTAGGCATCCAAACTTCTGTATAATTCGATTGTAACTTCAATGATCTAATCAAACAAGATTTTCTGCGATGATCGGAATAGAAATGCTTTAAATGGGCTAAAGAATGGCTAAAGATTTAAACCTTCTCCTTCCCCATTGTTTGAATGATCATATTGGTTTAAAAAAAGTTAAGCTGACATTAATGGTGTCATACTCTGGTTGTCAAATGTGGAACCTGACGTTGATGGTATCATACTGTGGTTGTCAAATATGGAGGCTTATGATTATTAGTATCATTGGAGAAGGTTTACTGGGTCATGCGATACTGTGAGAAATGATAATGAGGGAACTTATTAGTTGTTCATTGGGATTCAGTTCTGCGGATTAATTGATTGGCATGATTGTTACTTGTGTTGGATTAGGATAGGAAATGAAATCTTTTAATTTGGAGAAAGTAGTATGTTGTATGTCTATTTGGATAAAACTGTAACCATGACGCTATTGTTGGTTAATTTGTATAATTAAGTGAAGATTTGATAGTGGGGATTTTTCATACCTTTTCTCACCTGTAACTTCCTTTGTTTAGATAGAATGTCATTTCATTACTACATAGAAATAAGAAGAAAGAAGCCTGTTGGTTGGTTTGTATGTTGTGTATGTTTATTATTGATTATACAACAGTTACTAACCTCATGGACCAGAATGATCAACCTATTATGGTGTTTTATTTTCCTTTTGGGCTTTAACTTAATCTATATTCGAAGGGACTTGCCATGTTGTCAGACAAAATGTTTCCAGTAATAAGTTATATCCAATTTTTATGCCCATTGTTCATTTGTTTTCTTTTGTAATTGGTCTTCAAAATGGGACTCATTTGACTCTTGTGCCTATCTTTTGCTTATTTTGTATGAGTAGTACATATGATCTTTTGACTATGTTTACTATTCCTACCCAAACCATCTTAACAGTGTTGCAAAGCATCTAGAGTCTGCAAATACAATGTTTTCATTTATCTGGTGGATCATTGGATTCTAATTAGCTAAAATGAGACAAGGTTTACTGGTTTGCTCTTATCCTTCCTTGTTTTTTTTTTACTGTGTTTGGATGCTGAAGTATCTTTCCTTGAACTTACCTTCTAAATTATATATTTTTTGGTTTGCAAGCTTTGTGTAATATTTCTTGGTTTTCATGTGTTATTTGTATTTTTTGTGTTGCTTTGGTGTGTGTCATTGGCATAGACGGAGATACATGGGCCTAGTGCCCAAAATTTATAAAATTAAATATTATTTATTTTTAATATATATATATATATAAGGACGGAGTTATTTAGAGTTCAGTGGTGCATTGGGCCCCCCAAGATTTAAAAACTTAAATATTTGGACCCTCCTACCTTAAATTTCTGGCTCCATTATTGGTCATTGGTATTGTTGTATGCTGCTGTCTTCCTTGTATAATTGCCATCCTATATATTGTTATGGATCAGGTATCTCTAGCTTATTCTTTATCTAATCTGATTCATTTTTTTATTTTCATGACATAAGATACTTCATTAATTTGATCATTTGAGAGTTGCTTCTTAGTCTATTTTGCTATATTTTTAAATGGCTAACAGGTTTGAGTACCGAATTCAGTTTTCAACCCCCACGTTGTAGGATAAAGAACTGTGAAGATTACTCATAATTGCGGTGTGCGTTGGAATTTTTTCAGTTGTTCGTTTGATCTTTGGTGTGCTTTATTTGTCAAAAGGAATCAAGCCTTTGACATTTAGTGGTATTAGATTGTCTTCAAGGTACAATTCATATATAGATAATAATGGATTTTCTTGGTGGAGTGGGACAAGTGCTCTTTTATGAATAGACATGAGGTTCTTTGAAAAACCTTAGGGGGTAGTAGTTTCGCAAACTTCCAATTTTACCGTGGACATCTCTAACATAAACAAAAACAAAAGCAATAAAAAAGAAATAATAAAAAAACACCAAAAATTTGGTAACGCAGTTCGACACACTTTGCCTACATTTGTCGGGCTTTCACCCAGCTTAATCACTTTCACCGAAGTACAATAGATTTACTCAAGGCTTTATTGAACCGACACCACTCAACCCTTGACACTATTTCTCAATCTCACTTCCTGTGAAAGAGTTACACACCCAATGACAAGACCAACTCGTGTTAGCCTCAACAAAGGATTTTCTTAATCAATGTTTAATGATAACGAAACAAAATAAACAACTCAAGTGATTAACAAAATTTAACATAAATAAAAACACTTGAGAAAGAATAGAGAAACAACTCCCCCATAGATTCAGCTCCACCAAAACAGGTCTGAAATTTGTCATCACAAACTATGGGCTGATCCACGCAAACACCAGTATTAATTCATAGCTGTAGGATGAAGACGCCAGGTATAACAATCCACATAAATAACCCAACTTTCCTTCAACCTACGACAACACCTTCCAAAATGATGAACACACACATAGCAGCACACCTTCGGCTTTGTCAAATTCTCTTCTTATACACAACAACTTCACATACAAGCCTCTGTTAGAAGTTGATCTCACACTCACGTTTTACAACAATTTCCAAAAGAAGATTAATAGTTCACCAACGTAGACACATCCTACACCAAATCAACCAATGCCAAGATTCCAATAAAAAATCACTCACGCAAGCCTTCTTATGCAAGCCTTCATTGCTATACCTCTGAAAATCCAGCAATGTTATTAGTAGTGAGTATTAGCTAGCGTAGACGTGAACATGAACAACCAAGGTAAGAATGGTATAGATAGTGAAAAAGGATGAGAATATAAATAGCTATAGCCTTTTCGTTAGTCTTATAGCTACCAAATTCCACATTATGGTTGTTTCCTGAAATACAAATGCAGGAAGTGCTAAACTCAACAAAACACTACAACTTAAGATAGAGTTCTATCACTCTTAAATCATTATCCCAAAAATCCATCATACTTCTTGTCAAGATACACATTAATTAAAAATAGGACTTTATCACAACTAGATTATCACCAATAGCTTTTTGAATCCAAGTTATTATCCAATTAATATCTTATATGTCCAATTTATAAATAATGTCAAAACTAAATAAAAAGATATATACTATATATCTTAACAGTCTCCCCCTTTTTGGCATTATTTGTCACATATTTGAAACTCCCCCTAAAGTAGATAATTGGACATATAAATATCAAATGCACAATCCACATTAGATGAAAAAAGAACTCCACATTAATTAAATATCAAGTTCCAAAGAACATCACAATTATCCAATCATCTAAAATTTCTCTCCCTTAGGACAAAAAGATGCCAAAAAATACAACGAATCGTCACACATATACCTTAAAATCTCCCTCTGAATGAAACATTTACCATAAACAATCTGATGTCTCTCCCTAGGGACAAAACATTGTCAAAACGGAGAATGTCTTCAACACAGGTTACCATCATTCAAAATGCCAAGATGACAAATTACCATCATATAAGCACGCCAAGATGAAAAATTACCATCATTCAAAATGCAGAGTGATATGCCTGAAAGAGAGAGAGATACTTAAGAGAGAGACCTACACTGATGAGAGAGCTGAAAAGTCTTCGATGGAGTCAAATAGAAGTCACAATGCAAACTACTAAAAAGATGGGACAACAATGGAAACATAAAAACTAAAGAACTAAAGAAGATAAATCTTTTTTTATGTTTCGTTTTTTTAACAATACAAAAAAAACTTCAAAAATGTAAAGCACATAGTCCTTGTGTCTTTCGAAAAAATTCAAACCTGACCTTATTCCTCATCATATTATCTTTGTCATCGGTTTCTTCTTCTGAAGTAACTGACTTGTCCTCAATCTGTCCAGTTTCTTTAAAAGCAGTAACTAACTGTGAATCTGTACAATTTCTTGTTTTTCCTTTACTACGTTTTTGTGCTTGGTACTTGATCCTTTCTAACCCAAGAGTGCTTTGGTAATATGTGTTGGATCTTGTTTCCGGAACCTAACTCTTGCTCTGATACCACAACTGTTGGACCCCGTTAGCGAAGTCCAACTATTCTGAATATCATAATACTTGAGTGTGGTTCCTTGTAGGGTTATTTCCATGAATCCTCATTAGACATCATCCCACAAGAGTGGCGGGCTCACAACAGTCAAACATTAAAAACCAACTCATTTTTCCCACTTCAGCACAGATTTTGGGAAACCACAAACTGGAATTACAATTTGATTTCTTCAGAACATTTGTTCCTCATTGTCTTAAGGTTCTAATGACACCAAAATCATCCAATGTGGTTCAGAAATCTGAAAATTAGGACCTAAATATTTTCAGATTATTATTAGACTGAAACAATACACTATACCGAAATACCATCCAGAATTTGGAAGTCTTAGGGACTGACTTAAAATTCAATTTGTAGCTCTATGCCCCTCTAGTTTATTTGGAGACAAGAATCATCTCATTAGGAGGTCGGATAACAAAGTTATGGCCGGAAGAATCAAACAAGGTTTTGTACTCAATCATATTGCACCTATCTTGGGACCATTGGCATAACTTTCACTATAGATATCAGATTAAGGTCATTCTTAGACGGTTTGAAAGAGGACTCATAGATCTACAACTTTCAAGAATACCTTGAAGTCAGATTCTGTCATCTAGAGGGTCAAAATCAAACTAGATGATAGGATAGATGAAAGGTTAGATGAAACTAGATGAAGGGCTAGACAATTTGGGACAATTGGCATAACTTTCTCTATAGATGTCGGATCAAGTCATTCTTAGACGGTTTGAAAGAGGACTTCAAGATCTACAACTTTCATGAAAACTTTGAAGATAGATTCTATCATATAGAGAATAAAAATTGGACCAGACGATGTAAGATGAGCAGTGCATAGAAGAAGTTTATGAACAGTGCATAGAAGAAGTTTTGACACCAGACGATATGCATCAGAAGATATAGAAGGTCAACCATAGAAGATACAGAAGGTCAACTATAGAAGATACAAAAGTTTCAATAGGGTCTGCCTCACATCACCAAAGTTCTAAATCCCTGACTAAACTCTCCATAACATCTCCACTTATAAAGATCACCACTTATAAAGATCATAACTTTCGACTTCGATGTCCAAAATTTTATACTATATATCGTTGAAAAACTTGAAAGATAAGCTATAAATTCCAGAAGACAACTTTGTTTACCTTAGCCTAGATCAATAAAGTTTTTTTCTTGAAGTCAGAACACAAATTTTGCCCTTGTGGAAGGCTTGAAATTTGCACTGTACAAACTTGGGATGTCCTAAGCATAACCATTCAACCACCAAAATGGCTTCATTAAACTCTCAAATCTCAACTCATCTGACTCATCCCATTCAACTACATCTCATCGTTCATAATTCCTATCTTTCTTTTCCATAACATATATATATATATATATATCAATAAGTCATGTTCAAAATCATTAACTCAAGTTGGAAACTTCTTCAAATATCCTAAAATTCCAACTAAACATCATCCATACATAATTCATATTTCATTAACATAAAAAGAATAAAGTTTTACAAATCTTTTATGGCATTCCAAGCCACATTACATCATCATCTCAAATCTCAAATTACAAAAGATTATTGAACAATTAAACTTGAAATGCTACTAAAACATTGTGCTTTCCCCAAAACCAACTCAAAATATAAAATAGCAAATTTGAAGTAATTCCCTTAGGCTCTTGATCACTCGATCTCTTAGCTATCACCTGAAGATGGGACAAAAAGGAGGGAGCTTGAAATCTCGTGGGTAACAGTTTATAACGGAAAAATAAGCAAAAACCTTTGAAAACATTTACTTGTCATAAAAAGTTCTTATTGAGTTCATAAAGCACATGTTTCTCAAATTGTCATTATGTAGTCAAAATATCAAACTACAAAATATGAATACAACAATCTTGTTCACATAACATAAGCACATAAGCACATCAGAATGGTTTGGGTATATCTATAAACACGACACACTACACATTTGCACATAATGGTCATGTGTAGTCGTAAACTTGAGGGAGTCCATGAAGGAGCTCCGTGCCACTAGTGGGCAGGCGGGAGAAGCCTCTAACTTGGTCAACGTACACGTGACATTCTTGAATAGGCTACACCAAACCCACATAACATGTAATTCATGAACTGAAAACAGTTTGCCCTTATGGCACATATTTCATAACTTGTAAACATGTTGTCCAAAATGTCATTTTTTCGAAAACTTGCTATTTTTTAAAAATTATTTCCATCTTTTCTTTCATAATTCATAACACAAATCATATACAAAACATGTAGCACATTCTCAAAGCATTCAAAGAGTAATAAATGCAACATTTATGATGCAATTTAAAACATTTAACTTCTTTGATTCAAAGAAATCTTCAGTGGCTTATTTACTCTATTATAAACATGTACTCACCTTGTTTTTCTTGCTTAAGGACATGCTCAAAATGCCTTTCCTTTTGCTCCTCTTGTCTCTTTTGATCTCCTTATATAATAACAAAAATCCTACTCAATAGGGTTTTTAATTGAAAATCCCACAAAGCATAATCACTAAAATTTGTTCTAGAATACTTAAACCCATGCTTTTTCTAAACTTCATAAACTAAAATTCTTCCAAAAATCCAAAAGATTTAAAATGATCTTACCTTGATTCTTCACCAAATGAAGAGATCTTTGACTCAAATGGAAGCTTTTCTCTTCCTCTACCTTTTTCCTTTATTGAACAACCTTAAAATCTCTCTCAAAACCAAGAAATGATGAAACCCTAACTATCTTTCCTTCTTCTCTCTCCTCTCCGATGAAACTCTCTTCTTTCTCTCTCCTATTTTCGTTTTTTTCACTCTTTTTCTCCTTCAAATTACGTTTTTCCCTTCTTAAAGTAACAAGATAACATTTCTTCTTCCATTTCTACCCTTAATGAGTTTAAAAAGTCCATTTTACCCTTCCTTATAGGCTTATGTTCTTTTAACCTTAAGTGTCTTACCAAAAATACCCTTGAACATTCTTATAACCTTAAAACTTTAATTCCATTAAACCATGCAATACAATCCTACTAACCTTGACATAATAATTAACTCCAAAATAATGAACCCAATAAACCTCATAATTTATTTAATCATGCTTAACTTCAATGAAAAATTTTCAGGGGCCAACAATATGGGTTGCCACTGGAGATTTAATAGAGAGTGTTTAAATTTTCGATTTTGACCCATTTGAAAAATTATTTGTAACATCTTGTAGCATCTCGGCCTTATGTGCTCGATAACTTCGCAAAAATGAGATGTGGGTACAACTCTTCGATTCTTTCTTGATGTTTCTTCTTTTCGGACAAATCTGAACATATCATTTTTCTCCTCATTCACTTTAGAGCACTCACCCTTATAGTCAATGCCTTGAAGATCCCCTTTAACCTTACCAATTTTTATTAACTTTTTTAGTTTTTCTGTGCCTTCATTCAACATTATCAATCCCTTTTCAGTACTTACCAATTTCAATCTAGCTTTACCAAGCTCATCTGACGTTAACATCAATTTATTTTCTAACTCTTGAATGGTGTTCTTCATGGAGAGATTATCTTCCTTCAATCTTTTATTCTTTCTACACGTTTTCACCCATTTTTCATACATAGCTTTGTAATCCTCGTAAATATTCCCCTTTTTATCATCTAGGCCACTTCCATCGCTATCATAATCTGATATTAGGTCTTGAGCTGAGTTGTTTTCATTTTTCTCGAAATTTTCAGATTTTCTCCCTTTTTCGACTTCAGTTACTTCCTTCTCAGTTATTGATAAGCAAGTAACTAGACTCTTGCTATACAAAGCAACTAACGCAGCATCATTCACAGTTTCTTCTTTACTTCCGGATTCGTTATCACTCCAAGTACTCATATAGGATTTCCCTGTTCTCTTCTTCAAAATGTTAGCTCACTCTGTTTGAACATGTTTGAAGCATTGACACTCATGACATTGAATTCTCTTTACCTTTCTTTCTTCCTTTTGAGTTTTGGCTTGTTGTTTGAAGTTATTGTTCGATGAGCTCCCGCCGTTTTGCCTAAACTCGGGTCTGTCCTTTTTCACTCTCTTCAGCCACTTACTGAACTCTCGTGTTAATAGCTCCATATCCTCATTCTCGTCGGATT
>JANZXV010000004.1:4512600-4543509 GCA_027576455.1 Erythroxylum roigii | reverse complement strand
CGAAAACTAGAAGCGGCGTGACAGTTGAAAGGACGTACATGACAGGGCGTGACAGCGCATGACAGCTACGCGGGGCAATTAAGCAGGCGTATCGTTTAAAATCTTCAACGGCACTCAGCAGATGCGAATCGCCGGGTCAGGATTAAACCTATTATCGAGGCTAGACCGCACTCATAGGGCGCGCCCCGAACTATCAGTCAGCTTTACCGCACGCCAAATGCCCGGCCTTATCTTCCAAGAGCCCGGCCAATCGACCATACCGACCTGATAGCAAGCAGCCCGCACCAGTGAGCCGCACACTCTTCGCGTACTCCCTCGACCCTTCTCTTCGATTAGAGTCGAGGAGTAGGGGGCTTATGGTAGGGTAGGCCTAGTGAGGCCCAGCTTAGAAAGGCCCAACTTCAAGTCCAGGCATTAACAGCCCAAAAATAAGAAGTCGTCTTCCATGCAAACATGATGATTTACGTAGAGACCTAAACCTAATGGCAACCTGCTGCGTATATAAGGTAATGTTCAACCATGATAGAGGTACGAACTGAAAAACCCTAGCTGTCTCATTGTTCTCAAAAACCTAAAACTCTCAAAAAGACTGACTTGAGCGTCGGAGGGGCCTTCCGGGAAACAACCTCCGGAGAGTCTTTGCTTGTCTTATAGGTTTTCCTCAGGCGAAGCATTACAAAATCATGGATCAGAACAACGATATTCCAGCCTTGCAAAATTCGGCTGAACCAATGGTTATTATGCTTTTTATTTAACAATTGTAAAGATGTAAATTACTTTCAATATTATTCAGTTTAAAAATATTCCCTCTAATTAATCATTTAATTACACACTTTAATGCTGATCCTGAGAAGAAATTCAATAATTTTCCATATTTTCATGTTGAACGTTCCCATCACGTTTTGATTTCTTACATTTCTTAAAAGTAGGTTTGTTCCATTTCCATTTTCTGTTTGGGCATTCTCGTTTCATACAATCGTGGCCATGGAAGTAATAGTCAAACTGCGATGATGGAGTTTCCCTTTATCTAATTTTTTTTTTTTATAATTACTTGAGGGAGTAGTTTAAGGGTGAGCTTGAAGCAACCGATAAGATGCTCTTTTATAAAAACAACTTATTTGTAAAAATATAAAAAAATTGCATATAATTGGCGTTCTGACTCTTATAAAGTAGGTAATAGTGAATATAAGATTTGAACGTAAGATTTCTTGACATTTTTTTTGACTTGAGAGAGTGATCAAAGTGAAGTTTAGATTTTTGTTAACTTTTGGTGTGAAAAATTAATTTAATATTTCTATTGATCATTTGAATTAATTTCTATGCACATTTTATAAATACTGAGGAGGCGGTTGGTTTGCATGAGAGAATGATAATATGAACGAGAATAAATAGAGTAAAAAATGAGAATGAATATTATTATTATAATTATAATGGTTGGTTAAGAGAAATAAATGATTATCATTACTATTGATAGTGGTTGGTTTGTAAAAAATATTGAAAAATAAAATTTTATTATATTTTAATTAATTATATTGTAATTAATTAACTAAAATTTAACTAATTAATTAATTAATTACAATATTTTAATTATATAATGTAATATTTTTAATGAATTAAATTTTAATTAATGAATTAATTATATTTTAATACATTATAATGTAATTAATTAATTATATTTTAATTAATTATTATTAAAATACTTTTGAAAAAGAGTCACTATTAAAGAATAAGTTTCATTACTCTACTAAATGAAGGGTATAGAGAATTCCTTAAAAGTAAGATATCAAACTATTGTCCGTATAATAATAATCAACAACTAACCACTCACTTTTAATTCCTTACCTATTAACCTATTTACAAACTTATCAACCAAGCACCCCCTTAATAATTATGTAAAAGATTATTGACCGGCTTAATGAGATAGGACTGAAAAAGGGTAAAATATTCGCTTGTTTTTTTGGTAAACTATAATTAAAACCTTTATTCATTTGTCCTTTTATAGTAATTTTTAGTATTAAATATGCTGAAAACTCTTATAATTTAATATTTTAATTTTTATGTGGTGAAAATTATCGTTTTCCTCTTATTAAATTATTTAGCTACAATACAATTTTTTGGCCATATTTTGTCTATTTTATTTAAAATAATATAGCACAAATTATAAATAGACGAAAATTAACATAATTTAATAGAAAAATATATAATAACTAAATAATATCATATAAGTAAGTGATCATTTTAAAAATATAAGAATATCAAACCACAAGAAACTTAATGTAATTGACTCTTCTTTTTTATATTCTCACATTTTCCCTCTTTTCTAAAACTTATTTTCTGTATGCAACTTCTTATTTACATATTAGTTGTCACAATGTATTTTGATATTATGTAAAACTTTGACCTATTCTTATTTAAAAAGAAGTGTGGTTCATATATAAAAATACTGACAGTTTAACCTAAAACTTTAATAAATTATATTATAAATCATTTTTATATACCAACCACTTTAATCATTTATGTATTTTTAATGTAATTTTTTTACTGAAAACAACAAAACTTTATTATTATATAGTTTATTGTTGCTTTGGTCTTCGGCCATATGAAAAAACGAAAAAGAACATAAAGAATTCAACTTTGTACCCAACGACAAAATACTCCCGACTTTTTTAACCTCCTTTGAAAACATAAGTTTGAACAATTATTGGTTGGCCTAAATTTGATTTATACCTTTGCTTTTCTTCTTACGTTAACCTAAATTTATACTCTCTTTTGAAGAAAGCATTACAATTTAAGAGTCGATTGATTCCTTTCACATTTTTGGATCGTAAATTGAGAAAAAAGAAAACAAGTGTTTAGAGTAAAGGAATAGAGTTTTAAAAAAGTATTTTTAATAAAAACATGTAATTTCTAATCAAAAGTAACTTAAACCACAAATATTGCCATTGAATCAAGTAAGAGTTCAATTTAATAATCAATCACTATCGAAATAGTGACAGAAAACTATAGGAGAGTATTATTAAAATAAGTCAACCGAAGAATTAATGGAGCAAATGGCGAGGGTCAAGAGCAGGGAAACATGCGAGTGTCAAATATGGTTAAGCCAAATAGTGGCATTGACATTTATTTATGACAAAAAGAAAAATTTAGTACTAACATGTATATTGTTAGAAATTGCCTAACTCACCTCCAAAAGTTAGCTCAAAAAGGGGAGGTTTGCACATTATTATAAATTGTTGAATGCTCTTATACTTGTCCGATGTGAGATTATTGACACATCCCCTCAGTTCAAAGCAGGACTGGATATTTGATGGACGCAAAGGGACATAACCGAGCATCGTTCCAAACTATTGAGACAAGCAGGCTCTGATACTATGTTAGAAAGTGCCTAACTCAACCCCAAAAGTTAGCTCAAGAAGGGGAGGTTTGCACACTATTATAAATTGTTAAATGCTCTTATACTTGTCCGATGTGGGATTATTGACGTATACTGAAATCTGAATTGAACTTTAATATTTTGAAGTGTTAAAAAAAAACTATAAGACTTATAAAACGTTCAATATATTTGTTTCAAGACTTTGGATTCAAACGACCGGAACTGTGGAAGAAATCAACACGGTGAAGCACAAAAATCCTCGACCACTGAAAATTTAATACATAAAATTGAATTAAACCACAAATATTGGAATTGAATAAAGTAAGAATTCGATTTAATAATTAATCACTATCGAAATAGTGACAGAAAGCTACAGGTCAACCGGTGTGGAGCTAGGAACTGTGGAAGAAATCAACACAGTGAAGCACAAAAATCCTCGACCACTGAAAATTTAATACATAAAATTGAATTACACCACAAATATTGGAATTGAATAAAGTAAGAATTCGATTTAATAATTAATCACTATCGAAGTAATGACAGAAAGCTATAGCTCAACCTGTGTGGAGCTAAGAACATAGAGAATGGTGAGGGTCATGCTTGAGTGTAAAATAAGGTTAAAGTGACATCGACATTTATGTTTTTGTTTCAAAACGTAGGATTCAGACGACCGGAACTGTGGAAGAAATCAACGCAGCGAAGCACAGAGATCCTCAACCACTGAAAATTTAATAGATAAGATCCTTTTAACCTCACACCTAACATCATTTTTTTTAAATTTCCTTTACACCAAAAAAAATTAATCGATATTCGTAGGACATGATGATTAAGATTGTAATCACGGAGAGAAAACTGAGGAACTAGAAATTAGTGTGAAATATGCTGGAAAGAGTAAAATGATTAAGATGGTATCTGGCTTTCTCCAATGCCAATGAGTTTCTTTCTTCTTTACTCTTTGAGGATCTGAGGTGCACATGGGGGTTTATAATAAATTCATGGAGAGCTGATGAGATTATCATGATAGCTCTAATCAATGATACAAATGTTTAAGGCTGGTTAACTTTGGAGATATAGCATCTATGGTGGCCGCGTATATATAGGAAAATTCTTACCATAATTAGGTCACGACCAGAGATGAAGATATATCGGAGGCAAAGTAGCTTGAGTTTAGGTTAAACCCAAGTCTTTTTTTAACATGATATTTTAAAATTTAATCCTTTGTTGGCCCTTGGTGAAGATAAGCTCGAGAGTATATAATCGAAAATACACATGGTCAGTTTGTTTTGAACCCGACTCCTATAAAGTAAGAAATATGTTGAAGTTAGGAAGAAGAGTTAGATAAATAAATGAAGAAAAACAAAAGAAGTTAATGAAAATACATCAGCAATGGTTCGACATAAATTATGACATAGATTAAAGTCGAAGATGAAAACAGAAAAAGAAATAAATTTCTTAAACATGAATATTTGCAAAAGATTTATAGCCATCCTCAAACTTTATAAATTTCAAGTACTTTTGAAGAGTTATTTACAATAGTTTCCTACAAATATGTTGTTGGAACAAGTGAGATTTTAATGCAAAAGTTTGATGACATATTAGTAAATTTACTTTTAGTAATATTGGAATACCTATTATAATAAAATTAAGTAATATGAAAAAATGAATATCAATAAAGAATAAAGTGAGCAAAGGAGGCAACTTAATAAATTGAGCAATTAAAGGATGAAAAAAAGTGAACAAAGGGAGACAACTAAATAAATTGAGCAATTAAAGTATGGAAAAAAGTGGAGTATATAAGGCATCTTAAGAATGAAACAAGAGTCATAAGGGTATATGATGAGGTTTTTCTCAACCTCAAGAGTCTCACACAATGTAAGATGAGATCTTGAGACTTACATTAATCCCTTTTGTAGTCAGTTTTGCACACATGGTACGAGTAATGTGCTACGGTATTTATCCATTTCATTTAACTTGAACATCTTTCATTCAGGAAATACCGTACAGATGATTGTTCACACATACTTAATGTTTAGCTTGAGTTCCCTTATTTACTCAAAACCTGTTCAGAACTCACATTTGGCAGCATAAGACATATATAATGATCATTAAATCACTTTGAACCAATTTTCTTGCGGCATTTATGATTTAAGTTTCTCGCTCTCAATTATTACCTAGATAATAAACTTTAAATATGCCTCATCTCTAGCGTCCATAAACACCAGAGGTGATTTTCCCGTATGAGAGGGCTAATCTCTAATCTGTATCATATACTTGTGATTCATCCCAAAATATATTTTTGCAAAACACATATATTCATGAATTAAATGATACACAATGTATAATCTTCATCATACATTATATTCAAAATATGACATTATAATAATCTTCATCATACATTATATTCAAAATATGACATTATAATAAGTGACCATACACAGAGAAATATTTATAAGTATATTTCAACATCTATGTAGTCCTAGTGACTTTACATTCCCAATGTATACATCTCTGAAAATTGGTTTTGTCATTGGGTCTACCATTATATCTCATGTAGATATAAATTTCATGTTCACTTCTCTTCGTGCAACTATATCTTTCATATAATTGTACTTGGTATCTATATGCTTTGTCTTATAATGAAAATTGGGGTCCTTAGTATAAACGATTGCAATTTGACTATCACAGTTGATGGTCACTACATTAATTTCGCTTTTAGTGACTCCCAAATGCACTAAGAATCGATGAAGCCACACAGCCTCTTGTACTGCAGTTGATAATGCTATAAATTCAGCTTCAATTGTGGATAATGCAATGCAAGATTGTTTATTACTTTTCCATGATATTGCTCCATTGTTTAGTAAGAATACATATCATGAGGTAGATTTTCTTTCATCTAAATCTCCCCCCAGTCTGCATCTGTATACCCTTGTATACGTAGATCATTGCCTTGGTAACATAATGCATAGTCCACAGTTTCCTTTAGATACCTCAATATTCTCTTTATTACTTTCCAATGTGCTTGGCCTGGATTTGATTGATATCTACTCATCATCCCAACAGCGTAACAAATATCTGGTCTTGTACACATCATTACGCACATAAAACTTCCAACTGCACTGGAATAGGGAACATTCTTCATTTGTTCCCATTTTGGTGGCGTTGACGGGCAATTTCTCTTACTAAGACCTTCGTTTTTAGTAATAGGATTATCAATTGGTTTGGAATCTTACACACGGAATTGTTCAACAATTCTTTGAATGTACATCGCTTGTGTAAGCTATAACAACCTCTTCGAATGATCTTTTGAAATCTTAACTCCAAGAACGTATGTCGCTTCACCTATGTCTTTCATTTCAAATTTAGATGATAACCAATCTTTGATTTACGTAAGGAACACACAATCATTATAAGCAATCAATATATCATCCACGTATAAAGATAAATTGTGAATTTATCTTTGGATCTTTTAACATACACATAATGGTCTTCATCGATCATTTGAAAATTATACGAAATGATGACGTTATGAAAAACGAATGTACCATTGTCTTGAAGACTGCTTCAGGCCATAAATTGATTTTAATAACCGACATACCTTACTTTTCTTGACCTGTCTTGATGAAACCTTCAGGTTGTTCCATGTAGATTTCTTCCTCTAATTCTCCATTGAGAAAAGCAGTTTTTACATCCATTTGATGTAATTCAAGATCCATACTGCTACTATAGCCAGAATAAGACGGATTGAAGCAAACTTCACAATAGGTGAAAAAGTTTCCTCGTAATCAATTCCCACATGTTGTGTATATCCTTTTGCTACAAGGCGTGCTTTGTATCTTTCGATACTACCATTAGCTTTTCGCTTTATTTGAGAACCCACTTGTTCCCAATTGCTTTGCGCCCTTCAGGGAGGTCAACCAAGTCCCATACTTGATTAGAGCTTAAGGAAGTCATTTCTTCTTTCATTGCTTTCATCCATTCTTCTTTAGCAGGCCTAGTAAGAGCCTTATTTACATTCCTTGGCTTTTCTTCCCCTTACGGAACAACCATATTAATTTCTCCTTCAATCTCAAAACGACGTCAGGGAATTATTCCTCGATTACTTAGTCTTAAACGAGGTTCATCATAAACAAATTTATGATTGATCTGATTGCTTCCACTCAGATCAGTTATCATAGAGAACCTTTCTGTGGAATTGATCACATTTGGTTGAAGTTCCTCATCTTGATTCTTCATAACAGAATCATTCTGATCAAGCGTCTCATATAACAATAGGTCTTTACCTATATCACCTTGCTTTGAAAAACCATTCTCTAAGAATGTTACATCTTGTGATTAAAATTTAGTTACACCTTCATACCTTGTTCACCAATGAACACGTATCCTTTTGAGTGTTTGAGTATCTAATAAAAATACTTTTTCTCCCTCTTGGGCTTAATTCCCCATGATTGAGAGAGAGATCATGAACATAGGCTGCACGCCCCCAAGGTTTAAGACTTGACACATCAGGTCTCCTACCAGTCCACCACTCATATGATGTGCTAGTAATTGATTTCTTGGGCACACGATTAAGTACATAGGTGGCTATTAGCAACACATCACCCTAAAAGGTGATTGGTAAATGTGTTTGGATCATCATGGACCTAATCATTTCTAATAATGTCCTATTTTGTCTTTCAGTGACGCCATTTTGTTGTGGGGTTCTAGGAATTATTAACCGCCTTTCTATTCCTTTCTCATCACATAAAGCCTTGAACTTGTATGACAAGTATTCTTGTCCACGATCAGTTCATAAAACTTTTGCTTTCTTATCTAATTGATTCTCAACCAAGTTTATGTATTTTATAAAACAATTGAATGCTTCCGATTTATGAGAAATCAAATAAACATGACCATACTGAGTATAGTTATCTATGAAGGTGATGAAATAAACTGCCCTACCTCTAGCCCTCACATTCATTGGACCACAGATGTCAGAATGAATTAATTGCAATGGATATAAAGCTCATGTTCCCTTACCAAATGACTTTCTTGTAAGATGAGGGGTCGTTCTCCACGTATGTCCAATTTACATGTACCAATTCCTGGGAGCAACTCTGGAATTGTCACCTACATAAAGTCATCGACTACCGCGTGGGAGTTTATGAAACTCAACAAAGGCTTCTTTATCCTTCGTTACATGGTTGGTTTCTCCTACGTTTGCAAAGGATGTGATTCAATTAGAAAAACAGAACAAGAAATATTCACAGAACAAATGTTTGTACCATAAAGCTGTACTTCATAGGCTTGGTACAATCTCAAGCAAAGTGACCCTTATTACCATAATTATAGTACTTCACACGTTTCATGTTCTTCTTCTTGAAGGGACGCTTTCCCTTTCCACGTTAGTTCCATTTTGCCTTCTTGGATTCTTGAGGAGAGTGGTTGAATCTCTTATTCTTCTTCCACTTGGGTCCACCATGATGCTTGCGTTTCTTGTTCATAGCTCCATGTAATATAAAACTGACTGCATATGCCTCAAAGATGTCTTATGAGGCTTCAAGACACTCTTCCTCCAAGATGAGATGCCTCGTAGCATCTTCCATTGTCTTAATGTTCTCATTATGAGTTCGGTGCATCTTCATATACTCCCAACTCTGAGGCAGTGAACAAATTATAGCTTGTACTTGTTGTTCATCGTAAAGCTCATGACCAACATCACGTAACTCACTTACTATGTTTGACATTTGCCTCAGATGCTTTTGCATTTTATCATCTGGGTGTTTCTTATAAGTATCAAACTTAATTGTAAGTGACCTCACTTTGGTCACTGAAGCACCTCCAAAATGAGCAGCCAATGTGGACCATATGTCCTTTGCAGTTTCGAATTGACAAAACTCTCGCATGATATCATTATCCATGCTGCTTAGTAACGTGATGAGAGCTAAAGAGTTCTTCTTTTTCGATAACTCATATGCATCACGGTCCCTCTTATGTTGGGCCGTAGTGCCCTCCTCAAGAACTGCCATGGTTAGGTTTAATGGTTCAAGAGCCTCTTGCTCCTCTAGCATATATTGGATTTTCATATTTCAGATTTCATAATTCTCACCATTTAGTTTCTCATCCCTATTAAGTTCAGCAACAATATTATTTGAAGCAGTAGCCTTTTTTTTTCTAAACACTAAGTTTCTATAATAAGAAAGAAATATATATGCACATTAATGTCATATTAATCGTTCATAAAGTAAATAATTCGATTACAATTGCTTACGAAATCAAAAGTCCACTAATGTGTTCAATCATTATTCATACAACAATCAAATCCTAATTACCTTACTCTAGACGAATTCCTATAAGAAATACATGTAAAGATATTTCATAAAAATCAAGACTTTGTTCTTATACAACAACATATTGCATTAAATGCGCTACAACCTACGAACAATCTATAGGTAACGAACCCTACGCATAAATGAGTTCACGAGTTTGCGTGACAGTTCACGATGCTCGATGTACAATAACTCTTACTATTTCTATTGAAAGACCTATAAGATACAAAGTCTTAATCAACCTTCTACGCATTTCTTTACTAAATGTCATCACTAACAAATTATAAGTCTTCTCGTTAAGCATATTATTCCAGAGCATTCGTAACAGTTCGCCTTGAGGTTGAGGTAATGTTGCAAGCAAAGTCATGTACTGTACTTCAATATCTGCATAAGCTGGACAACCTCTAAAGCATAACTCTTGCATCATGTTATTAACTGAAATAACATGTTGTGTTAGACCGTCTCCAGGCATTAAACGTATGTTAACTAACTGTACATACATACTGTCATTACGTCTCTTCTATGCCTCACATCGAATAAGCTTAGGCGTCCGCTTAATAATAGGCTTCTTCTTGGAAAACAAATTTTCAGTAATCAGAAGAGTGCACAAAATAAACAAATTATTTTGCCTAACGCATAACGAACTTATGCTCATAGAATGGAAACAATTTAATTATATTAACAATTTATTGAACTAATCAAATTACGCAATTAATTTCTAATCAATGAGAAACTTATTTCTAATCTTATCATATTCAAATATGAATAATCCAAATTGAATTAAAAAAATTTTTCTAATTTAAATTATAATTGACTTAATCAATTTATCTTGGTCTAATTAAAACAATTTCTAATGAAACTCCTTTCTAATTTCAACTAAACAAATTAATTTTGATTTAATTAGAAAACATATGTCTAATTTTAATTCAACAAAAATAATACAATTAGAAAACTCATTTCTGGTTTTGTTGGTTTTAGAAACTTATTTCTAAGTTTATTTTAACTAAACAAATAAACTTATTTCTAAGTTTATTTTATACCAAAAAAAAACCCGTTTGATGTTGACAACACTGCATGAAAATGACCTAAAAGAAGCAAACTTTGTTTTTTCAGTCATTAAAGGTCGACAACTTTGTCTTTTATCAATTAACTCTAATCACCTAAATGATTTGAGAATCGTTGCTAATGATTTGAGAATCGTTGCAACTGTTTTACTTTTCAAAGTAGATTGGTCAGTGGCGTATACTAGAGGGTAAGAAAACGAAACTTGAACCTCTTGTTAACTTACAGCACCTTCTCTTTGTTTGACTTTGAATAGTTGCAACCAGAGATGATAAACCATTTCTTAATTAAGATCATAAATCCAATTTCATCGAATTTTGAAATAATAATTTGTTTTACTTAATCTAATTATAATAATTAAATAACCAAATTTTAAAATAAAAAATTATAACATATTTGAACAATTCAAATCGAATTTTGGATTTGGTGTATTGTACCTTTTTCAAGTAAAACATTTAATAGATTCTCTTTAAAGTTGAAGGTACATTTTGGACCATAACATTTAGGACAAAAATATAACTTAAATTATATCATCTTAAAACGTTCAAATTAAATTTCAACATTTTCAAAACAATTAAAACATATGAATAATTTAATAGGATTACTTATCTTTCAGTTAAATGTTATGCTAATATTGATGTGACATTATTTTTATATTTTTAGAAAAAAAAATTGGATTTTAATTCTATGTAATTAGTTTTTGTTAAATTAATTAAAAAGTGAATTCTATTGTTACTGGACGATATAATCCACTTTTATAGATTTTTGACATGATATTATTTAGTGAGAGCACTTTTTAGTTAAAAAAAATTTTACGTGATTATTGACGTGAAATTTAATTAATATAAAATTAAAATTTTTAAATTTTAAAGTTTGTTTTTAATATTTTGAACATGTTTATTTTAATTTAAAAGCTTAAAAAATATTAGAGTTTATTTTGTATTTTCTTACTAAATATTTAGGTTCAAAATGTAATTTTAATCTTTTGTTTAATGTTGAATAACTTACAAATTTTCTTTTTCTGTAACTTCTTTCCTATCATCTTTGTCAAGACATACAAAGTGTAGGAAATATAATATAAAAGAAGAAGAATACGGCAACATGCAGGAAGTCACTCAACTGCGATCTCAGATATTCTGTTTCAATTAACAAATTTCTATCTTGTTCCATCCTACCAAATGAAGCAAGATAAGGTTGGAATAGATGATCCAACCCCTGTGTGAAAATAAGTAAATCCAACACACTAGAGGACCACAAAGATTTTTTTTTGGGTGGAGCTATAGCTCTGAAAAGGACCCATACGGTTCTGAATTAAGAACTAATGCCTGTAGGCCTGAGTTATCATTGGTTTGCTTGGAGATAAATTATTCAATTTACATCCATGTACCTGAGCACATAATTCGTATCACGCAGCTGGTCCTGTCGGGTTTATCCTTTTCTGCCTGCAACAGTTTTATCGCAACGAGATAGTTGAAAGTTTCCAGTAAGCAGAAAAAGTAATGGTGGCGTCTGGAGTTGTCAACAGCTCGTGTTTCGTTTTATTTCTGTTCTTACATTTTTGCTTGCAGCTCGCTGACGCTAGCTCGCTAGTAAAAATCCTTCCTTGGAGTCGTGGACCGCTTCCATTTAAACTTGAAATTGGGTGAGTTTTAGTAGGGAATTTCAGTTTCGGAGATTCGGGGCTCTATCAGGGGTTTAAAGTTTGTGTTTATGCTTTGTTTCCAGATATATTGAGCGTCTTTGGCACAAACGAAAACAAAAGCAATTAAAATCGAAATAATAAAAAGTACAAAAAAATTTGGTAACGCAATTTGACACTTCTTGCCTACGTCTGCAGGATCTGCACCCAGCTTAATAACTTTATCGAAGTACAATAGATTTATCTAAGGCTTTACTGAGCTGACACCACTCAACCCTTAACACTATCTCTCAACCTTATTTCTCGTGAGAGAATTTCACACCCAATAGTATGACCACCTCGTACTAACCTCGACAGAGAATTTTCTCAATCAATCTTTTAACGAAAGAACAATAAACGAATAACTCAAATGATTAAAATAATAAAGAATAAAAACTAAATACACTTGAGATAAAAAATAACTTCCCGATGAGCTCCGCTCTTCTGAAATGAATTTGAAAATTGTTGACAAAAATTGGCAGAATCACGCAATACTCTGAACTACCTTACGACAATTAAAAGATCCAATCATGAGCCACTCTAATCCATAGACAAAAAAAAATTTCACGCCCACACCCAAAATCAATATACTAACTGAAGGAGTGGCAGCACCAAGATGGAATGCTCATTCATTACCATCCATTGATTTGATGACAAACAAGTTGCATTGAATCCATATTTATATAGCTCTTGAAGGTGGAGAGATCAATCACGTAAGGAGTCCATTATGCACACAATACATTGCAACCTTAAACCAATTAACACTCTCTTTACGCACACAATACACTGCAGCTTTAAACCAATTAACGCCCACCTTACGCACACAATACACTGCAGCCTTAAACCAATTAGCGCCCTTCACCTTCTAACGCCCACTGCACATTTTTACAAGACACCCACGCAGGATACCCAAAAGCCCTTGACCCACACGCAACACAAATTTCCTTATTATGTTATCTACCAAAATCCTCGCAAAACAAATTTCCTTTATCTTTTATCCACACCATCCAATAGTACACAATGACTCTCACCAAGTAATATACCACCAACGTGATAATAATAGACTTTCATTTTGTGTAGAATTCTTTCACAACCATAAGTATAGCAACCACGTCAATTTGAATCTAAGTCAAATCAGAATTGTTGTTTAATCACACTAAGCCATGGTCCAGCTATCATCACCCAATTAAATTCAATGTAAATCTTGAAGCTACATTATTTTATAGGTCCAATTACCTAATAATGTCAAAATTAAATAATAAGATATATAACATATATCTTAACAATCTTCTCCTTTTTGGCATTGTCTGTCACAAATATGAAACTTCCCCTAAATAATATAATTGGATATATAAACATCAAATACACAAATCTACTCTCCCCCTTCGGACAAAAAGATGCAAAAAAAACAAGACGAATAGTTACGCATATACCTTGAAATCTCCCCCTGAATGGAACGTTCACGATAAACATTCTAATGTCTTCCATTTGGGACAAAACATTGTCAAAACTAAGAATGTCTTTAACACAATCAAGCTCAACGAATGGATAAACATAAAAATCAGTAGTAGGTTTAGTGGAAGAATTATAAGCACGCCAAGATGACAATTTACCACCAGTCAATACACATGCTAACAAGTCATTACTTACTTCAATTTCATCTTCATAAGACTGATCAAATTCATAAACCTAAGCAAATAAAGATGATTGTTGCCAGTGTAGTGAGAGAGAGAGATATCCGAGAGAGAGACCCATACTGATGAGAGGGCCGAAGAGTCTTCGATGGAGCTAAATAGAAGTTACAATGCAAACTACTAAAAAGATGGGACGACAATGGCAACATAAAAACTGAAGAACTAAAATTTTTTTTACGTTTTTTTAAAACAACACAAAAAAAAATACTTCAAAAATGTAAAGTACACAGTCCCTATGCCCCTCGAAGAATTTCAAATATGGGCTTATTCCTCGTCACGTTATCTCGATCATTGGTTTCTTCTTTTGAAGTAACTGACTTGTCCTTTGTCTGAACAGTTTCTTCAAAAGCAGTAACTAACTGTGAATCTGTACAATTTCTTATTTTTCCTTCAGTAAGTTTTTTTGCTTGTACTTGACCCTTTCTAATCTAATTGTGCTTCGGTACCATAGGTTGTTGCTGAAAATTTAATGGAGAATATCTAGATTTTCGGTTTTGACCCCTTTGAAACATCATTTATAGCATTTTATAACATCTCGGCCTTATATGCCCGATAACTCCACAAAAATAACACATCGGTACAAATCTTTGATTCTTTCTCGATGTTTCTTCTTCTTGGACAGATCTGGACATTTAGTTTTCTCCTCATTCACTTTAGAGTATTCACTCTTATGGCCAATGCCTTGAAGATCCCCTTTAACCTTACTAATTTTTATTAACTTTTTTAGTTTTTCTATGCCTCCATTCAACATTCTCAATCCCTTTTCAATGCTTACTAATTTCATTCTAGCTTCATCAAGCTCATCTGATGTCAATATCAATTTCTTATCTAACTCTTAGATGGTATTCTTCATGGAGAGGTTCTCTTCTTTCAAGCTTTCATTTTTTCTACATGTTTTCACTCATTTTTCGTACATTAATTCGTAAGCCTCGTAAATATTCTCCTTTTTATCACTTGAACCCTTTTCATCACTGTCATAATCTGATATTGAACCTTGAGCTGATTAGTTTGCGTTTATCTCGAAATTTTCCAATTTACTCCCTTTTTCGTCTTCAGTTACTTTCTTCTCAGTTGCTGTTAAGCAAGTAACTGGGCTTTTGTTGTACAAAGTAACTAACGCAACACTATTCACAATTTCTTCTTCACTTCCATATTCACTTCCGGATTCGTTATCACTCCAAGTGCTCGTATAGGATTTTCCTTTTCTCTTCTTCATGGTATTAGCACACTTCGCTTGAACATGTTCGAAGCCTTGACACTCATGGCATTGAATTCTCTCTACTTTTCTTTCTCCCTTTTGAGTTTTCGCTTGTTGTTTGAAGTTGTTGTTCGACGAACTCCTGCCGTTTTGCCTAAAGTCAGATCTGTCCTTTTTCACTCTCTTCAGCCACTTACTGAACTCTCGTGTTAATAGCTCCATATCCTCATTCTCGTCGGATTCATCTTCTACATCATTCATACCTTTTTCAGTTTCAACCTGTAGTGCCAATCCTTTGCTTCTTTCTTATTTACCCCTTAACAAATTCATTTCAAAATTGGTAAGAATTCTAATTACCTTCTCCAACAACAAGTTATTGATGTCATGAGCCTCCTTGATTGCCGCAAATTTCAGAATAAACCTTGGAGGTAATGATCTCAACGTCTTCTTAACTAGTTTCAGATTGGAATATTTCTTTCCGAGTTGATGTGCCTGATTAGCTATATCTCACAATATTTCATGAAAGTCTCCAATAGTCTCATTTTCATCAATCTTCAATTCTTCAAACCTCATAGCTAACATTTGTAGTTTTGACGTTATCACAGATTTGGACCCTTCATGAATAGTCTGCAAGGTATCCCACGCTTCTTTAGCTGATTCACAGGCTGATATCATTGAGAAGCGTCTTTCATCAACAACACTAAAAATTGTGTGCAAAGCTTGTGAGTTTCCAAGTGCTCTTTCTTCCTCGGCTCTTGTCCATTCAAATGGATCTTTTAGAACTGTCTCTCTCTTATCGTCAGTAGTCATCGGATATGTCCAGCTATGTAACACTGAGTTCCATGCTCTTGTTCTCTGTGCCTGAATAAAGACTCTTATCCGTGATTTCCATGTAGGATAATTGGAACCGTCCAACAGCGGTGGCCTGATAATTGATGCTCCTTCTCTTATGGCCATAAGTGCGAAACCTGAATCTGCACCAACTTGCTACCAAGTTTTGAATCGGTTACCTGGCTCTGATACCAATTGAAAAACCAAAGGGGGTAGTAGTTTCGCAAACTTTCCAATCTAACTGTGGTTGTCTCTAGCACAAGCGAAAACACAAGCAATAAAAAAGAAATAATAAAAAACACCAAAAATTTGGTAACGCAGTTTGACACACCTTGCCTATGTCTGCAAGCGCTTACCCAGCTTAATCACTTTCACCAAAGTACAATAGATTTACCCAAGGCTTTATTGAGCCGACACATCTGAGCCTTTGTCACTATCTCTTAACCTTATTTCCCGTGAAAGGGTTTCACACCCAATAATATGATTGACTAGTATTAATCTCAATAGAGGATTTTTTTCAATCAATGTTTAATGATAACGAAACAAAATAAATAACTCAAGTGATTAACAAAATTCATCATAAACAAAAACACTTGAGAAAGAACAGAGAAACAACTCCCCTATAAATTCAGTTCCACCAAAACAGGTCTAAAATTTGTACAAACGCAGGAAGTGCTAAACTTAACAAAACACTTCAACTTAAGATAGAGTTCTATCACTCTTAAACCATTATCCTAAAAATCCATTATACTTCTTATCAAGATACACATTACTTAAGGATAGGACTCTATCACAACTAGAAGATTATCATCAGTAGCTTTTTGAATCCAAGTCATTATCCAATTAATATCTTATATGTCCAATTAATAAATAATGCCAAAAATAAATAAAAAGATATATACTATATATATTAACATTCTTGATATGGGTTCAGATCTTTTGTATCAATTAGTTTGTTCCAACTCTGTGGAGCTTGGTAGGAATAGGATGTGGTCTCATAAGCATAGACATTGAACTACAAACCAAGCCTACACTGATGCAATTGTCCATTGCTTATGAACGTAGTTATATTCCATATAGTTTAATATAATTTTAGTTCAACTACCAAACAAAAGTACATGTTTTTTTTATAACAAATAGACCTTGTGTTGTATAGTTTAATACTTTAATAAGATGGGTTGAGTTTTTCATGTAAATTCATATGTGTTAAGTGACGTCTCTTCCATATCACATTCAAACTTGATTTTCATACAATAACACTTAATTGATTGTGATGAAAAAAATGAAGTAACTTTTATTTTAATTCTTTAAAAGAGATATGTTGTTCTAGTGCTCGTGAGTGACAATTTGGATCCTCTGTTTCAATAAAGTTGTTCCAACTTTGTTGAGCCACATTATAATGTCATTTTAATAAAACCCAATTCTGTTGTGTATCAATCAACTCTCTTGTAATAATCGTGAGGCCGGTGCCTTTTCCTTTTCCTTTCTTTTTTATTTCTTGTTTATCAACACGTAGGAATGCGAAATAAAGAAACCAAACTTTTTTTAAAGAATTTGTTTTGCTCCAGTTGTTAGATATTTATTTAAGTTTAATGCTAAATGATTCATTTTTGCTTTTTAATTAAATTGTGAATTCTACACTTAGTGTTTCTCTATATCATAAAAGTGAAGTATCCATTTTCAATAATTTTCATTTTTTTTTTTTGGGTTTTGCTTCAGGATCAAACCTAATAATTCAATGGCGGGTGTATCTTCGTCTTATCGTCAATTAAATTTTGAAGATACTAATGAAGTTGGTAGGAGTGAAGGTGAAGATGAGCTTATAGCTATCATGAGTTTAAACAGTGATCAGGACTTGCAAGCTACCTGCTTATTTGTATCCAAAGAATTAATACCAAAAATTGGAATGGAATCTTGAGGTTTCATTAAAAGAAATTTTATATTCTTGAATTTTATGTCCTTATATAATGCTATTTTTCCCCTTTTTTTAAGTGAGACAGGGTATCAAAGAAAACTTTCAAACTACATCGAGTCAATATACAATTCCCTATCAAAGAGATAATCAAGCTAAGGTTTGATCAGTATTTTAAATTGCACCACTCATATGTTATTTAATTTCTTATTAATTTTTTCTTTGTTTTTTTTAGTATACAAATCAAATGCAAAGAACTGAGATTTGTATTGATAACTTAAATATGGTTCAAATTCAATAACCATATTTTTTGTCTAAACAATTTCTCCAGGTACTTGTGTACTTTTTAATAAAAAAGATTTAATGTTTTAACAGCAAGTCTAACTATTTGCATAAAATATTTTTTTAACATTTTTGATGATAGGTTGTCTCTACCAATTCAAGTCAAGCAAATTCTATTGAAGGTGTTCCATTTTCTTTGAACATGAACTACTCCCAATTGGTATTTATCTTTTGCGAGAATACTATTAATAATGACATTATGTTTAGTGACTTATTCACAATTTACTAATGATATAATTTTTTACGATTCTTATAGGCACAACAACCACATGGTATTAGCGATGTAGTGATAAATAATTCACGACAAAATAGTAACGTTAACTACGATAGTGCAGATATAGGTGGTTTCGTTAAGACATGTGGTTGTTTAGTTCCATATACAAGAGGCATGTTTTGTAAATACAAAGTGAAAAGAAAGTATAGTGTTTAATTTAATTTGTGCATCTTTATCGACATGATGCATATTTTATTTCCTACTGCAAATTGGCAATTTCTTTCTTATACTCTCATTATTATGTATTGTCTATAAACGAAGAATCCTTATGTTAAAAAATATTTTTGTGACAAAGTGAGAAATGTTTAATTCTTGAGATTTTCATGAAACTTCTAACAATGTTATGGAAAAAAATGAACATCAAACTTCTATTTTTTCGAGGAAAATATTAGCAAAAGAGAAAATGTAAATGAAACTGTGAGAAACTCATGGTAGACTGAAAAAAAAAAACAAGCTGTGTATAAATGTGTCTTCATAGGTTACAACATTCAAAGTAGCATTCTTGAAAACAAATCAACATTAGTCAGTTTTCAGAATAAATCACAGTCTACAAGTATAATCACCATAAAGGATCTTTGGATTCATGAGCTAAACAATTCTAATACAAGTATTGGCTTTAACTCCAACTTTCCTTGAATATGCACCAAAGAGAGCAAAGAGAAGCAAGAAGTTGAACTAGTTACATCTCCATCGCTAGGAAAAATCAAAAGAAATTGAAGCCAAGCTAGTCTAAGCATCTAAAGCTGTAAGAAGACTCAAATTCTCAGAGGAAGAAAATTTGGATTATCATGTCAAGTTGATTCTTAAGCTTCTGAACCTGAGAGTGCACTGTCTCAATTTTCCAAAGGACTGTCTCCAAAGAGTTACCACTGTCATCACCAAACTCGAAAATGAATCAGCCATCATCAAAACCACATATGTCATTGTACTCAGTATGTTGATCCGTAGTTGTTGCTCAAAAACTATAGTGTGCATATCAGTAATTGTAAAAACTAAGCAAAAATTTTCGGGCTTAAATGTATGTAAGAAATGAAATAAGGATAAAAACGAAATGTTAAAAGTAAATTCAGGCAGCTACTTTTGTTTTTGTTTTGTTTTGTCATGTAGGTATTAAGAAGCTATACAAATAAAACTCAACAAATTGTATAGGAACACAGCCAAAAACTATGGTTCTGAATTGAAACCTGTTGTAAAAACAAACCATTTTAGTAGATGATACATAATTTTAAAAAGGTAACACAAGTATAATGATATTTCATGAGTATAATCACTAAATTATCTGATGACAGTAGCATCTGTTACTTATTTCTCTGTTGTACTTACATTTCTATAAGATCAACTAAAACTCAAAATTGTATCATCTAGATAACAATTTTATCTTCTGAAGTTAATAGTATCACATATATCTTAAAGTGTACTTTAAAAACTGAAGCGTTTTCATATGAATGAAAACTGGAAAAGCTTAGTGACCAAATAAGAAGTTGTTAGACACTGTAGTACAATTGATGTGGAGGGTTCAGGCTAAATGATATCCTAAAAATTAAAATCAAATCTTGAATTTATCAGGGTCTCTATGTCAATATAACATTATATGTTTCAACTGTGCTTTTCATCAATATAGTCTCTTAATTGATGAGAAGAAAATATTAAAACCTTAAAATTGTTTTTTTGGAGTCATTTAAAGTGTTTGATGAACATTCACAGTATTTGAAAAGGAAAGATGAGGCTATGACACAGGAGTAAAGCTTTGTCTTCCAGCAGAACATGATTATCAAAATGGGGGATTACAGCCTCAGTTGAATTATCGCTATCAATAGCAAGTCCTAAAATCTGCCACAAGTTTTACACCATTTCCATCCCCATTAAAACTAATACAAGCAGATGATATGTGGTGATAAAGTTGTATATTATTGCTAGAATCTAACTTTCAAGGACTGCAAAACAGTGGAGACATGATGTGCATATCCACATATGACACAGCTATGGCATTGGGGAGCTCTTCTGATACTGCTGATAGAAGGATTCATATGCGACTACTCTAGTCTTTGATTAAGGCAAATCTAGTTCTTGCTTGAAACCTTAAGTCATCTTGATAAAGTCATTCATGTGAGTTACTTTCCATATTGCTTCAAAATATACAATGAAACAAGACGTTGAGAAGGAGAAAGCATTAGAAAACAGAAAATTCATGACTGATCTCCGCAAAATCCAAATATAGATGACATCCCAGTTATATTGCATAAGGAACGAAATTCAACATCTTTCAGGTCAAACTCATTATTTGCACTGCATTGTTTTTACTCAAGTAGCAGGTGATTATTCTAGCACTGATGATTTCTAAATTAGCATCAAGAGTTTTCTTATCAACAACAAAGAAATCAATCATCTGGTTTCGTAGAACTCAAAGAAAAGCACCAGTCATCCAAGATGAATTTTGATTCAAAAGAAAAAGTAGCTATCTCCATAGGATTCAAAGAAAACAAAATTTAATCACATCCCATAAGAATCCGTTTAATCCACCAGGTTAGAATCATTAGACAATACATATCTTCCCTGTGTTTCTCACCTAAATCAAATCTATAACATGACTAACCATACCTAGTCTGAGAGAAATTTACCTCAAAATGCCACTCTCCATACAAGTTAGGATCATCTTTATCCGACCAAACATAAGTAAATGCTTGAACTTCCTCGGAATTGTCCTGCAACAACATCATCGCCATTTTTCAGCAAGAACCCATCTCACAATACACTCGTTCACATACAAACTACATGAAATATAATCCCTAAAACATGCAAAGAAAGAATCAGTAGCAAAGCATTTACAAGATTCAATTGAATACCTACCCTCAAAGAAAAATTCACGGGCTTTCTCTCATATTCCTCATCCTCGAACATATCCAAAATGTCTCAGAGTTGGTAATGCCAAAGAAAAGCTTCATTCAATACAAAATCTCTTTCAAGTTTCGTTTTTTTGTTACGAAAAGGAAAAGTGGGTATTGACTATCTAATTAAAAAAATTAAAAAAAAATAACAATAAAATCAGACCTTGCCGCTAATCACGTCGTCTTCCTTCTCGCAGTGCGTCTCTGACTCTCGCTACAAAGTCGTCAAGTGCTTGGGATCAGAACTGTGACCCCATCAAATTTTATTAAAATGTCGACGTTTTAGTAGCGGAACAGCAATAGTGAAACAACTGATCTAGTGCGAAATTTTGTGCAGTGAAATTTGCCCTTTGAAATTTTATTTAAACTTTCTGGTGAAGTAGATTTTAGTTTGCTAGTCATTTTCATTAAGTTCATACATAATCTCGAATGTATTATGAGCATACTGGAGAAAGAGAACAAGAATAGAATGAGAGCTCATCAACTCGTTAGAGTGGACATAATCTGATCGGAGAAAGTCATTACAGGATATTTGCAGTGAATGTACAGTGACTCAAGTGTTTAATTAACAAGGACTGCCAAAAGTCTTAAACTTCTTAAAGCCACTTGGGGCAAAAAATCAAGGGACAAGCATAGAGTCAGGAGACATAGATATCATCTGTAGGAGGCTTGAATTTGAGAAAGTCTCTTCAAGTGCAGGTCCTCTCTTGCTATTTCCGTGGATACCTTCTTTTGCAATATGTACCATTTCCCTAGCAACTTCTGTGATGCCAATTTTACCATCACCACCAAACAAGAGGCACCTTGTTGCAAGGTCTGCAACTATCTCTATCTGTTCCCTGCAAAATGACGATTGTTCGTGATAATAAAGACCCGGATCAACTATTTCTTCTAACTTCCCACTTCTAATTATCTTCAACGCCATTGCTGGCAAGTCCTTGTGCTTGGAACCAGTGACCATCTCTAAAAGCAACACACCGAAGTCGTAAACGTCGTTTCTTTGCTTTAGCAGGCCTGCGTATTTTTCATACAGATGAGATTCACTTCCAAGTCGGAACCCTGCAATTTTTGCTGATAAATTGATGTCTAAGAACAAGCAACCGCATGTCAGTTCATTGTGGAAGATAGGAGGAGAAAGCTCATACTGCAAAAATGCAAGAATACTTGCTGTTTCAGCAGCAATGTTCAATCTTCTATACCAACCAAGGCCAACGTTTTGGCCTCCATTGTTGGGATGCAAATGATCCGACAAGGTACCGTTTGCAGGATATTCATAAACCACTAGAAGGGTGTAGCCACTGTCAATGCAGCATCCAATGACACGAGCCAAATTCCTGTGTGAAAGTGAAGATAAAGCCTCAACCTTGGATAAAGCCTGAATGAAGTCTGTTTCATCTTGGCAATGTATCTTGTGCACAGCAACATGAGAACCATCTCCAAGTACACCAGCATACATTATACCTGTTGTGGTGCTCACAAGTTTTTGGCCATCTTCAAATCCTTTTGTGGCTTTCTGTAGCTCATTGTAAGTGAATAGCCGTGTTCTAGATGCTTTCCTGAACGAGACTGTGCTGTCAAAATGGCCATTTTCATATGTTCCAGCTTTAACTGGTCGTTTTAGTAGATACAGCAGCGCAATCAAGGAGCCAATGACAAATAGCGGGCAGATAACTCCTGCACATGACACTTGTTATGCAATCTCACAAAAACCAGAAGCAAAGAGCTCTCGTAGAGCAACAGTGCATAAGTACTCTTTCTCCAGGGATTATTCGAAGTGCTTAAGATTGATTATAGTCCATAAACATCGTGCACCGATTTCAGACTTTAATAGGACAAATGTTCCTAGAACTGGCATTACGTACCAGCTAAAATTGTGACTGTTCTCTCATTGTGCCTTCTGGTGTGGCTGGCGCCGCCATTTGCTTCTTCTCCATCCTTTAGTCTGTCTGTCAAAAGCATAGAATTTGGTTTCAAGCTATGGTCATGAAGCTACAGTACCAATAGTTTTTTGAAGGCCACAAATATAGAGACAGGCATACATCATCAACTTCTTTTATCAAAAATGCTTCAGCATATCCTAGTAATGATCAATATAACAAATGTGATATTCTGAAGTAATTGGCATTAACTATTACCAAGCTTTTTAAAGGGTAAGGAGCGATTTGTTTGTTTTAACCCCAAGAGCGTGAAATAAGTATGTTACTCACATTTCAAGCATCCTGCTCCACTGGCAAATCCGTCACCAACATATCCATCCTGACATTTGCACCTTATCCCTTCTTGAACTGTTGTGGCATTGACAATGTTTGCTTTACCAGCACAAGCTGGTTTAGACAAATTCCCAGGAACTGCCCATTCCAATTTAACCCCTCGTTTTCCACTGTTACTGCCCCGAGAAACGACCCAAGAGGAAAATCCTCTGCATCCAAATTTGGAAAACACTGAAAACCCATCACCTATATGCCATGCACTGTGATCAGAAAGTGGATAACAGCATGCAGTAGAACCATCTGCTCTACCATCACAACCAGGCAAGTCAATTGCTTCACAGGTCGCTTTACACAAGGAAGAATCCTCACAATCATACAAACCTATAACATTGTCAATTGATACACCGAAATAGTTGTTTCCTGTGAATGCCAATGAATTCAAGTCATTGTATTGACGACAAGTGGAGCTACCAGGAAAGTCCAATAATAAACCATCAGAAAAGAACTCGAGCACTCTGTAGCTTTCAGAGTCGATGTTGAGGGAAAGGGTGGAGTTTGTGCAAGATAACCGAAATGCATTGGAAACTGAGGCACAAGAAGTGTTCAGGTGAAATGGGAACGGAACGAGTAATTGCCCGCATGTCTCATTACACTGTTTACTTGAAACCAACAAGGGCTCTTGAAGTGAATGAGAGACAGGTGATTGGTAAAGAAGGGTAAAGAAAATCAACGCACTCAAGATTCCAACAGGTAGCATTTGCCTTGAAAATAAGCACTTGACTGCAGAAAATATTCGGAGGAGAAAGAAGTAAAAGAGAAGCGGTGAAACTGGACGCAGTACACGTACGTTACACACAACCTATTCAGTCACTTCCATATTATAACCAGAAGGACGACACAGAAGACAATACGAATAGAGACCAGATATCCCACGAAAATGGCGAACCTCGGATGATGATATGGCAAGATCACGGTGGCTATGGGGAGATGAGGAACATAGGAGTTGGAGAAAGAAGAGAAGATTGGTCCCTGAAATGGGCTACAGTTCATAGCCTACATAGAACCGTGTGCTTAAATGCAAGTAAAAAGCCAATGAATTTAGCCTTTCAATTCACTTTAATGGCTTAGATGAGCTCTGCTCTCTTCACCGTTTCCTACGTTGATCTATTCCCTAGAACAATTAGTAACATTAAACTTGCATGGGTTTCGAGCTTTGGTAATATACATGCAGGCGTAATTATGCATGTAGTTTGAGAATCACGGAATGTCAGATTTAAATTGAAAAGCTGAAACTTTGCGCATTGCTCATTCTCCGATGCCCATGAATGACCATGAGTGTTTACTCGCTTTTCTGGTGACTACAACGTGACAGCTGTGATTGTTCACCATTGAGTTTAGGTTTATCCTCGTACCCAAACACTCTGGCTGTACTGTTCTTGGTTAGGCTGTGACCAGATTGTCGGGATGTTCAATTCATGTGGCTTACGTGGCAAGATCTCAGATACTCTGACACTAATAGAAAGATGACTTGGGTAGGTTCATGATTGGGCTTGATAAGTTTGGGCTTTTTGTTAACCTATTAATGGACTTGATAAGTTTGGGTAGGTTCATTTTCAGATTTTATCTCAAAAATTATTTATTATTTAAATTAATTTGTCTACCATAATTTAAAAATTATTATATATATATTTAAAATTTAATTACAATGTATTCGTAAAATAGGATTTTGAGTTTTTACTACTAAATAATAATAAAATGAAAAATACGTATTAAAATAAATTATCAAACAAGTCAAAAATAATTTAACTAAATAATCACAAATTACTTATTCATTTAATTTCTTTTTTTTGAGAAATTGATTCATTCGCCTGGGCAAACCATGCACTAACAGAAGTACTCCAACCTTCAAGCTTGAAAGAAAACACAATAGTCGAAAGCTCATATATGAAAACTGAATAGTCTCTAACATATGTTAACCATTATTTCAATCTCGCTCATTTGCTTATCATGTAAGACATTGGTGATTAAGTCTTCCTTTGTATGTTTCAAGTCGATTGGAATTATCATGGTATGAATCATGCTCCTGCATTTGCTCCACACATTCCCTTCATAGTTAGGTAAACTCAACTTCATTTTCGTTTCCACTTGTGTTTCGATGCTATCTACTTGTATGTGGTGATGCATTGTCTTATTCATCTTCTTCATGATAATTGATTGACTTTCTAAGAGAATTGCAAGCCAATTAACATTTCCCTTCAATTAATTGTTATCTGCACTCTCTTGCTTTACCTACTTTGTTCATATTTGTATAAGTCAAGTTTTAGTTGAACAGTATAGTCTTTTGGTGAACAACTAATTGTTCTCTTTTGGTGATAGTAATTGTAAGGATCAGAGCATATGCATTACATAGTTCCTTTTTGAAGATTTTGCAATTCCTCTCTAGCCATATATTATAGAAAGTGTTGCATAGGATAAAACCTTAATTTTTTACCAAATCAATAACAATCAAGCACATAATTCAAATTAAACAATTAATGGAGGCTCTGATACCACTATTGGATTTCAACTATGATCAAATCACGAGTGAAGCGGAAAACAATATTTTACGGATTTCAGTCGGATCTCGATAATTGTAAAACTTGAATAAAAACACTAATTGTAGAGTATGAATCACATCTGATTCGCGTTTCCAATTTAAATCTTTGAACAAATTCTATAATGTGTCAACCACAAGCTATTTAATTGTCTAGCTTTTAACGGTATTCACCAAAGTAATTTCTCAACTTTGGAGAGGAAGAACAAAAAGTGCTAACTTCTTTGTTTGTTCTTCTTATTAATAGAAAAATCATTAGGATTTTCAATTTTATCAAAATTAAATTCTTTAATTATAATTAAATTCTAATTCTAATTCTAATTAATTTAACTTTAATAAAATCAAATATCTCATATTTGATTCCTAAAGTTTCTTAAACTTTATAATTAAGTCTAACTTAATTAAATTGATTTTTCTTTCACAAATTGCTCTTTAATGTGTGATCCATTAGGTTCCTATTGTATTGACAATGATTATAAATTATAATTATAATTCACAATTAGAATAAGATAAATTAAAACTATTTTTAATTTATCTTTAATTCTCCAATTAAACAATTTATAATCATAGATCAAGATTGACATCTAGTAACATGTCATGATCACCCAAATATCAGGAATGTCAAAGTGGTTTGACTTAACCTATCAATATATGGTTGTGATGTATAATTGAATACTTTTGTCATCCAATATTCCAATTTGATACAATATGGATATAGTGTCTACTCTTTTGGTCTAATCACATTCGTTCTTGCTAATTAGTAATTGATCTATAATTGAAATTTGAAAAAACCTTTTTCAAATGTCAATTAACTCTGGCTAGAGAATTTCATAAATCACTACTAATCAAGAATAGTATAATATTCTCTCTAATTACTTTAGAGTGACGAATCTTGTATTGACTTACTCAACTATCTCCGTATTGTTCATACTGCATTCAAGTATTACAGACTGAATTATTTTAGGACAATTCATAAGTAGCATCAAAACATAGTAATTCTCATACGAGATACCTTGGTAATCTCAAGTCTAAGGATCAATTATACAACCATCATTATGAGAAAATCTACAAACATATAAGTAATATTCCATTTCAAATTCTCATAGTCGGGTCAGTTCAGTGATTTATTCTCTAATAGTCACTCACATATTAGTTTAAGTATTTCCACACTTTAATTTATCATATCAATTACTTTCTTTATAAGAAAGAGACATAATGTGTGCCAGTTTTACCGTTTCAACAATATCCCGTTTTGATGAAACTACAACTAGGAACATTTAGGAATAATTCGTAAATGTGAATTGAATCTCACAATTATGTTCTCATCATAAAATCAATTACACAGTAATTACTATGGGGATTTTATCTTCAGTATTAAAATATAAAATATAATTAAATTAATATAAAAGATAAAGAATGCCTTTTTATTAATAAATAATAATGTCATACATCAAATTTCATCCAAATGATTAGCTGCAAGTGTTAGAAATATATGGACTAATATAATCACAACAGTAATTTCATAATCATAGCCATTAATCGAATTACCTAATGTATGTATGATAATCATAATGAGATGGTTAATAATTTACTAATTGCATTTGAGGCACATGATAATACCTTAATAACTATATGTTAGCCCATTAAACTATAGTTCATCACATCCTTGAAATGATACAATTATCCTTTTCTACCCCTTAGGGTAGAACATGTTATAAAACATAACATATGATGAGATTGTGTTGAAGTAGTTGTGTGGGTGTGTTAAGAAAATAAGATCTTCTACCATAAGCTTCCTCTCTTGCACAAGGTTTGTTGATATTGATAGGTTGTGGTGTCTATAATGGAGAGAATTCATCAAGATTCCATGTTAAACATTGGAGGTATGTTTATTTATTGTATAGTTAATGCTCTAAATAAAATGTGGATATTGACATTATGGTTATTAATGACTGCATTTATATATAACAATTGGTATCAGATCTTTATGGTCATTTGATTTTAAGGCTTGTAGTTGGGTATAGACCCTTTTTTTCAAATTATTTTTTTGGCATGAATGACTTCGAAATGATGCATTGAAGGTGTAGAAATTGTTGTTGGTTGTTGTTGTTGCCATTTAACTTTGTTTTGGATAAATAAATCATGGTTTTTGGGTAAGAGCTGAAATGGGTTAGAGACTTTTAGGTTTTACAGCACTTTTGGCTGAAATGGGTGTTGGAAATCCATAGAGCATAAAAATGGAAGAAAACCCCTCAAATCTTGTTTGAAATGGGCTGTTGGAAAGGAAGTTATAGGCGGATCGAACTCGTGCATCCACGAGTCGATACGACATCGTCCCGACCTTGTTAATTATATATATTTTTTATTTTTAAAATATTATTTAAAAAAATTTGTATAGTAGCTCGTGGGGGCACCTGAGAGGCTATTTTTGGACCATTTTTTCATCATTTTGCTCCATTTTTATTATTTTTTTCATATGTTTATGCGCAAGATTAATTATTATTATTTATTTGATAATTATAATTATTTTAAATCTTATTGTGGCATAAATATAATTTTTTATTGACAATAGTGAATGTTTATTTTTACCTATCGTAATATTAAGCATATGAAACTATTTGTGATGAGGAATTTTTTTAATATTAATATACATTTAAAATTTTGTATTTTTCTTTAAAATAACATTAAGATCCATATGGGTAATTAATTATCCTGTCGATAATTACTACTTAGTAGGATGCTTAATATGGTGAAGAAATTTTATTGAAATATTATGAACCACACAATTTTTCTATCCTTTCGATAGTACATTGATGATTTGATTGTAATATTTAATAAATTGTTCTTACCTGTGAATGGGTTCTATATTTTTTTAAGGAACTCTAGCATGAATGATATAATTAATTTTGAGAAAAAGAACTCAAATTGCATGATTATATTTTAACATGCATATCATGGTTATTGCTCTTGGTTCTCATTTAGCTTTAAGCAATTCGAGAGTCTCTGCCATTTTGACGTTGAATGGAACAAATCACAAGTAGTGGATTGAATCTCTCATGATGAATTAGACTATCATGCGAATGGACTTGGCTTTGAGAATTGATGCACCACCTAAACCTTTTGATGATGCTATTAAAAAGGATAGAAATCATATGAGGAGTGGGAATACTCTAACCAATGCTGTTTGATGATTATGAGGTATCACATGGATGAATCCATTCGTGATAGTATTCCCAAGGCTAATAGTGCGAAGGATTTTCTAGCTGCCATTAATAAGTTCTTAAAGAATGAGAAGAATGAGTACTTAAATATACTTCATCACACCATTTATGATGGTGCAAGTGACATTAGGGCTCACATCGACAAGCTCATGGGTTGTTACCATAAGCTTAAGGCTATGGATATGAACCTTGGTGAGGATTATATGGTATGGTTTGTGATGGAGACTCTTCCTTCTAAATTTGATTTGATCAGATCAAGCTATAGAAATGGATTGTTAAGGAGATGAATGTTATTTTTGCCAAGGAAGAGGATGACATGAAAAAGGGAAGGGCAAGAAGCATCTCTATGATGACAAACCACAACAATTCTCAAAAGAGAAAGTTTACTTCTAATAGCTCAAGTAATCAAAAGCCTTTTAAGAAGAAAGTCGTTAGTCCTAAAGGAAGTGGACAGGCGAGCTCATCTTCTATTATTCAAAAGAATAAATTTTTCAAAAGGAAGTTCAGCTTTTGTCAGAATTTTGGGCACAAGAAAGCTGATTGTCGATAGCTCAAAGCTCATACAAAGAAGAAAGGTAATTATCTTGTGATGATTTGTTTAGAGTTCAATATTATTGATGTGCCGTCAAATACTTGGTGGTTAGATACTAGAGCAAAAGTCCACAATACGAATTCCTTATAGAAACTGACAAGTCAAAGAAGGCCGACTAGTTTTGAGCAACATGTGTACATGAGAGATGATACCAAAGTCCAAGTTGAATTTTTTGGGACAGTTAGACTACAGTTGAATACATGACATCTTTTGGTGTTACATGACGTCACTTATTTACCCTATATTAGGAGGAATTTGATTTCTGTGTCTATTTTGGATAGACTAGGTTATAATCGTTGTTTTAGAACTAGAAAACTGACTTTGTATCATAACTCTCTTTTGTTGGGAAATGGAATTTTATGTGAAAATTTATACAAACTTGAGTTAAATGATGTTGTTATTGTTGCTTCTTCTTTTTCTCTTAATACTGTTGTTGGTTCCAAACGTATGAGGTTGGATTTGAGATCTTCTATGTTGTGACACAAATGTTTAGGCCATATTTTGAGAGACATAATGGAGAGGTTGGTAAAAGATGGTGTACTTTAGGATTTTGATTTTTCAGATTTCACTGCCTGTGTTGATTGTATTAAAGGAAAGTTGACCGCCAATGTTAGAAAAAGCAAAACAAATAAGTGCTTAGAATTATTGGAGTTGATTCATACTGTTAGGCCCCAATTTCTTTTCTTTAGTATATAAGTTGTTTAACTTTATTTTGAGGTTTAGTTTGTTAATTTTCTTT